>JAZKJV010008319.1:0-416388 GCA_037367405.1 Ottelia alismoides | reverse complement strand
GTAAAACTTTCAATTATCTTCTGCCAACCTACATAAAAGCAAAGGGATCACTGTAAGTACTCTACACTCAGCATAAGCATCATTGATTTATCGTGCATCGGCTTTTTCTCGACTTCTTCTCTTGGTTTTTTCAAACCTTAAGTAAAAAGGAAAGGGACTGGACGATAGGCGTGCTGTGTGGATTGGACTAAATCAGTGATAACTTAACTTCAAATCGGGACTGTTAAACATTATTGACCAAAAATCAATAAAATCGGAAAATCTACGTACGGGAGATTAATCCCCAACCTTGTATATAGGCTGAGTGAGGGTACTTGAGTGTGTGTGAACACCTGAAGGACAATTCCCAAATTCCCGCCATCCATATCATGTACCAACTGATCCTAGAAAATATCACAAGTTGAATTTTTCAGGTTCACTGACTAGTACCAAGTAGCCTACGCCTGTTCACAGGTAGATAGGGGAGAAATTGCGGTACTTCGCAACAAGTTGCTAGTAACCCCCTGAAGGATATGGGATAATCCTTAAGCGCATCACTGAAGCGTGAGCGTCGTATCGAATACAACGAGGAACGACTAATCGCAGTAGTTCTTCTATGCAACATAAATTAAAATTTTTATGCGACGAAACCACATGATCCAAGAACACTTAACATATCGTTTCATCTAAACCATAACAAGTAATAGGATTACCTCTTGAAGCGTGGTTGCGATCGAGTCTCTAAACGAAGAGACCTCCTGTCACAAGTCCGATCCGACGAGGAGACACTTGCGAGCGCGGGAATGAATCGTGTGCTTCCTGCAATCCATGTTGATGATCTAAGTGGTGGATCTCCTGATCTCAACACACGAGATCCGACGTCTTCTTCACGAGCGAGGCGCACGAAGGAGATGGAAATCCACGAGCGAATGATCGGGCAGCATAACAACGACACTGCGGCGATGGAGACTCTATCTAGGGCATCCATGGTGGACGACCATGAGAGAAGAAGAGAGAGGGCTGACGTGTAGAGAGAAAGAGAGAGAGAGAGAGACTTATGTTCTCTTGTGTGTAAAGAAGAGCAAAGTGGTGCCTCTCCTTTTATAATATTTTGGGATCCCTGGATCTCAATCCATGGACAACATAATTCCAATGGCTCTCATTGATTGTGTTTCTTTTAATGGCTAAGATTTGTGTTGGTAAAAACTAACACAATTAATTTAATTTAGATTAATCTATATTGATAAATCAATATAAATCAATCCCAAATTAAATCAAGCAATCATGGAGATCATTGGAATGAAGATAGCCTCCTTCCACAATATGGGATTTGGTGGTAGTCTCATGTAATCTCGTGATATCTCATGAGATTACACTATTCCATGGAAATCTCCAAGATTTACAACAACACTTGTTATAAATTATTCAACAAAAATAATTCATAATTATTTTGTGAATATGCAATCTTGCCATTGGAAAATTGTGAATCACATTCACAACCCAAAATAAAATGTAAATTACATTTTCGATTTAATGTAAAATGTGAATCCAATTCACATCAACATTTAATTAACAAATGTAAAATACAAATAGTTGTCTCTTATATATTATAAATCACATTTATAATATATATGATTAATATGGATATTTCTATCCACATTATTCATATCCATGATAATTAAATCACATTTAATCATCTTGGATCTCTTTTCTAATGTGCCCAAATAATATGAATCGCATTCACATTATTTACGTCTTTGATAATTAAATCACATTTAATTATATAAGATAAATCTCCTTTTAAAATGAATCAATTCATATTATTCAAGATAATTGAATCACATTCAATTATCCATTGCTCAATGTTCGGATACATATATCAACAATATAATTATCCATGAACTCTTTCAAGGATAATGCACTCTCTCCGCGAATACTTGGAGATAAGGACAGGGCGATTGTATTGCTCCACGTATAGTGACTTGGATATTGAGATAACGTCTCAAATCCAGATCTCGGGCCTCCCATAGATGCTTGATGAAATCAAGACCGCAAATATAATCTTCTCATTGAATCTGAATCATATTCATATCAATGTCCAACATTTGGACTAAGATCAGATTACTTCTCTACTGAGAGGAGTCACTAAAATCCAGACCCGTTTCATCACTCCCTAGTTATGGAAGCGTCATGGTTATACAATCGTTTATGATCACATCACCCTCAAGTATTCCCAATACCCGTACATCCTGCATACTGGAAGACTCGGAATAAACCCGAAGTACAAGATCAATTTTACACTGTCTACTTCAGAGTTTTATCGTTAAGTTCCTCATTCGATCATTGGGAGTCAGTATTGATAATATACTTTCCAAAAGCATATATCATACCTAGGTCTTGATCATATACTTTTCAAAAGTATATATCAAACCTACAAATTCAGTCAAGCTTCCAAAGCGAGATGACTGTGCACGAAATTTGATTCTTCCCAACGTCTCTTGAGTGAGCTCATGTCTTCCTCTTCAGAAATTGAACCTGTATAATCCCTTGGAGAGATCGTATTACTCACATGCCCTTGCATGCACACCAACGCGCCGGTGTATAGACCTTGATTAGGTCATCAACCTATTGGTCTGCCAAATGTACATACTCAGACATATAGTAACACATCTGTCTCCAGTCAGAGGATGCGTGCGTATATCATGACAGCATACGATATATGACTTTGGTTATCTCGATCTCTTTAACTCAATTCTTTGACCTAACTAATCTGACACCTCCGAATCTCTATTCCAATGCAGAGGACCTACATCAAGAGGTCGGTCAGATATCAGCCTAACTGAGAAAGGATTGCCATCTCATACTCAGGCTGGAGATCATCTCTTAATAATCATTTGATGGTGCTTGATGAGTCCTCAATCTAACTCTTTAGATGTTCATTCAAGCACCAGACTCTATGATTCCATATTTGAATCAACAACTGTATGATCATCAAGATGGCCATGGTACATGACCTTAATTGTACTAAGGGACCTATTATGCAAATTATGTACTCCTCATTTCAGATTAAGGAGTGAATTCCAATAACATTTATTGCATAATGGCTCGCTGTGGTCTCGCATGTCCAACAATCTCCCACTAGCCCAAAGAGCCATTAATTGGCTAATCATTAAACCCACACTCATTTGCCAATCATAGGCTATTTTAAAAAAATAGCTAGGTAAGTTGATCAGTCACTCTGTTCTCGAGAGACTATGCCAAGTCTTTTTCGGCACTTGCATATCTCCTAGTAACAGTGTTCGCATCCAATACGAATGTTGCATCTTATGCAACCGATCCTCAATTTTGTTATAGTGGCCTTGACACTATAGATCGATAATTACTATAACCAGTATGTCCATAATCCTTATCAGAATAACCTTATTCCTGGAGATATCTATCTCCTAAGGTATCCGTAGTTAAGACCTTTTAGATCACTATCTATAAAGTCTTAATTTCTTGAAGATAAGACTTTGAGATCACTATCTCAAAAGTTTTTCCTTCTATGAAGATATCGTTATTACTGCAATCAAGTGTTTTATCACCATAGTAGGATTAGTAACGGTTTACTACTCCCACTGCATGGTAGACATCTGGCTTTTGTATACATCTAGCATACACCCAACTTCTTGGAAGTGATGCACAAGGGCAAGCAGTTTGCATTCACATCCTCAACTCTTTGAGGTGATATCCCTTTAGATAGGTCAGTACCATATCTTTGAGGAAAAAGAAGCCTTTCTTTGAATTTTACGGAAAATGGAAATGTCCAAATTAGTGTGACTGTCCCAATACCCTCTTCTCTTTGCTTCTAAACAACTTCATAATTATGAACTAAGAGGTGTCCTTGATACCATATCTCGAGGTATTGAACAAGCAGATTATAAAACACATAGTCTTATCATCCTTATATCATTCTAAATGATTAGAATATTATCTACATTTAGCATGATGAACACAATGGCACTCCTACTGAGCTTCACATGGTTCATCAATATTTTATCTGAAATCATAACATTTATAATTTCATCAAATCTTATGTTCCAACTACAAGAAGCTTTTTTGAGTCCAAAGATGGAGTTCTTTAGCTTGCACACCTTGCTTTCCTCAGCCATGAAGCCCTGGGGCTACTTCATATGAATATCCTCAAAGAGGAATTCATAGAGGAATGCAATCTTGACTCACATCATGAAGATGTCATAGTCAACTTGTGTAGCTATAGTTAACAATATTCTGATGGGTTAAAGCAAGGTCACTGGAGAACAAGTCTCATCGCAAGCGATGTCTTCTCTTCGGTGTGTAGCTCATGGCTACGAATCGTGCTTTGAAGGTCTGTACCTTCTCATCAGGTTCCCTCTTTCTCTTGAAGATCCATTTACACCATAATGTGTCTTACCCATATAGTTGGATCCTCGAGGATCTATATACAACATTTTTATATGAAGTCTACTTTAGACTTTATTGCTAACATCCATCTTTCCATGATATGATCTTCAGAAGCATCATCACATGAAGTTAGATCATTGTCAAATTCAACTGACACATGGAATCCATACTCAAACTTATTTGAAGAGGTATCAGTGTTTCATCTTTAATTGTCTATCTAGTTTCCGATTTTAGGAGCCTCATTATCATCTCAAGATTAAATGAGTTCATTCACTTCATTTTCATCTTGAATCTCAAGATAGTCATCCTATAAGAATCACATTCTCAAAGATGAGATCTTTTAAGAATATCAAGTTCATAAAGTAGGTATCCAATACCATCCTTTATTTTCCTAATGAAGTAGCACTCTCTAGTGCTAGATTCCACATTTATAGCATGGAACCTTGTAAGGATATATAAATGTAGTCTCTACCACATATATATACCTGGAAACTAAGGGATAATTATTCTAAGATTAATCATTGATCAAATCATGTCACACATGATCAATTGTATCTCCCTACAACTCTATTGAGTTACGGTTCATTAGGAGGATTGAGATAGGAATACTATTCACATCTCCATAAGGTATTCCTTGAATTCATCTAATAGGTACAAGCTACCTTGGTTAGATCAAATTTATTTCATCTTCCTTCAAACTTTGGTTCTAAACCAAAATTGTGAAATCTTTGAACATTTCAAAGGTTTCTTAGGTGAAGAGAAGAAATCTCATATCATACATAATCATCAATAGATATCACATATCCATAATGTTTACTATGATATAGATGATTCACATACATCAATATGTATGAGATCCTGAATACCTTGACATCTTACACCTTTCCCAAAGAAGGGTGGATTGGACATTTTACTTTGAATACAATATTCATAAGTATACAAGTTTTGAAATGTTAGACATTCCAAAGTTTCATCTCTTACTTGTCCATTGATCTCATCAACATATATATGTCCAAAACATGATGCCCGATCATTGTCAAATGATCTTCATCCTCCTATTGATCTTTAAAAGTTTAATTTTTAGTATTAGAAATCTTAATGAACCATTCATTAATTTTCTAATTTAGCGGAGTCCACTAGATGTTAGATTACTATCTGAAATATATCTATCATAACTCTCTGTGATAGGTTTATACCAAAATTCATGTTTATTTCCAATATTTAGAAATAAACTATAAGTGTATTCTAATATCCAGGTCACAGAGACATATTCTAAGACTAAGGGCTCCCACTGAAAATATGAAGTCTATTGATCTAATGGAAATTGTTGCAACAATTGCATCACTTCCAACATGGATGACCATTAAACTTTAAGATCAAATGTCTAATATTCTAATACAGATGCGACCAATTGCATGTGTCATTAGAAGATTGAGATACAATTATTAGACTCTATCTTATCAAATAAGTAAGTCAATTTCAATGATTATATATAGATTATTATAATGTACTATCTGATTCCTTCTCTAAGGATTCTAGATAGATTTGATAGTCATACTATCAACACATCAACTTATTGCAGTATTGGCATTCATACAACTCTTTGGATGCCATATGGAAGTCACAGAAGTACAGTCAACTCTTTGACTTTCCTCCTTACATGGGTACAACCCATGCTTCCACTACGCTCCCTTTATCTATAAGCAACCATTGCTCAAGATAGAGGATCTCTTATGCTGAAATCAAAAATTTCAATATAAGAGTATTTCAACATTTATACATGCTTAATTCAATTCATACAATAAGAAGCTTCATGAATGACTAAAGTATAGATAGTAGAATGATGACACCTATCGTATCTACATCCATTTAAAATCTTAAAACTTAGGTTCAGGTAGGTACTCAAACAATTTGAATACATCATCTCGTATAGAGCCACCATTCTGTATAATGCAGAGAACCGTGTCATTCATGATTTTATAAGGATTATTTGATAATTACGATCATTATTGACATGTCACTTCAAAAGTACATTCGATGAGATCAAGACTTATAGAGACATACAAACCCTAGGGTTCTAGTCCTATTGTCTATTTAATTATCATTCCTCATTAATATGAGGAAACTTGAACAATGCAACCACATACATTATGTGTCCAATTGCAATTACAATATCTGGATCATGGGTCCAATCCATGATATTCTATTGGTTATTATTGAGTATAACATTGAGTGGGATTAAAGAAGGGTTATCTGAAATAAGAAATTTGTATAAATATATAATTTACTTTGATTTAGGAATTTTTATATCAAAGTTGTCTTGCCATGTCAACAATGAAAGTTCGTTCCCTTAATCACTTTCAATGTAACAGATATACTTACCATTATATCTCAAGCAAGATCTGGGATCTCCTTTCATATCTTTGTTACATCCCAATAATATGAGAACCTGTAACTCAGATAAAAAGAAGCGGGAACACATTACGCCTTGCAAGTCCAACTTGCATCTCCCAATTTGGTCTTTAACACCCGGCCCCACCACGCCTAAGGTGATGTTGACCTGTCATTAATTGAACCAACCGTCAACAAGAATACAACTCGCTATGCGCAATCCAATATCGTCCCAATAATGTGAGGACCCAATATTGTGGTCACTATGCATACGTCCTTATTCTTTCGAGAAGTGACGAGCCCGATCGAATGGTATTGTATGCAGGAGCTGTCACTTTAGACAGGCATCTCCTACATACAATATCTGGCAACGGAACCCTTCGCCTTGACGGGAAAGCATGGATGTCACTTATGTGATCCTCCACCTCATATTCAAATTTTAATTAATTATCATGAATCATATTCACATAATTAATTCTTCCTAGGGAAATACACATCTATTCATAATAGAGTGTTTTAATTGGATATAATTAATTCAATTATATTAAATTAATTATCAATCCCATTCAATCAACAAACTTGATTCTTTTACTTGAATATATATATACATATATGGTATTATCTCAAAGTATGTATTAATTTGAATTTTAATAATTAGAAAAATACATCTTGATTTCTTCGGCATTATCGAGTCCCTACTCGCTGTCATGACCAGTACCGACGAGAGTGGGACGGACCACATACCTTGCAACCCGCTACCCCAATGCTCTCCGACTAGACACCATATCCACCTCATGAAAGGATAATACCAAATAGATAAATATGTACTTGTGATGATCATCGGTTCTTCAACCAAAAATATACCATATAGTAATAATCAAAATATTTTTGATTATAAGGAAATTTGCTAGACAAATTCCCAATCCTATTCAAGCAAGGAGTTTGATGATTGTGTTTCCAATTATGATCTAGATCAAATCTAATCAATTTAATTGTTGAGACCATGTCAATTAAGGAAATAATCATCATTAAATATTTTTCAAATATTTTCCATAATTATTTCATGAAATTAACAATTAATTTCACTAATTGACAATCACATGGTTCTTGATTAGGACTGTAATTTCAGCAGTGACCCCTACTTACTAAAATTAACATATCTCAATCAATTTAAATCCAGATTAGACAAAATCAATTATCAAAGATTTCTAATTTGATTTAGGACAGAATCTAAGTGATATTTCACGCATTTCGAGGTGTATCAAAATAGTAATTAACTCATTAATCATGTTAAGATTCGCAGTTCTCGCAACAGTGAATACATGTTCATTAAAACAACCACATCTCGAGCAAACGGAATCCATATTACGTAAACTTAGATCCTATGTTTTCCTTATTTAATGGGGAACAAAATACAAGTTTTATTTTTGTATTTAAACAATTAAAACAGGGCCGAAAATAATCACTAAACATAGATGCGAAAATGAAATGTGATAAAACTTTCGCAACCCTAACGAACCCAAGTCGGCTTAGGTTTACGGATCGTATCCGAAACCATCGACCTAAGGCTCTGGTACCACTTGAAGAATATGGGATAATCCTCAAGCGCATCACGGAAGCATGAGCATCGTATCGAATACGGCGAGGAACGACTAATCGCACTAGTTGTTCTATGCAGCAGAAATTAAAAGTTTTTATGCGACGAAACCACATGATCCAAGAACACTTCTCGGATTGTTTCATCTAAACCACAAACAAGTAATAGGATTACCTCTTGAAGCGTGGTTGTGATCGATTCTCTAAACGAAGAGACCTCATGTCTCAAGTCCGATCCGACAGATGAGACGCTTGCGAGCGCGGGGATGAATCACGTGCTTGTCGCAATCCATGTTGATGATCCAAGCGGCGGATCTCCTAATCTCGACTCACGAGATCAGACGTCTTCTTCACAAGCGAGGCACACCCAAGGAGATGGAAATCCACGAGCAAATGATCGGGCAGCATAACGACGATGCTGCAGCGATGGAGACTCTCTCTAGGGCATCCATGGTGGACGGTCATGAGAGAGGAAGAGAGAGGGCTGACGTGTAGAGAGAAAGAGAGAGAGAGAGACTTATGTTCACTTGTGTGTAAAGAAGAGCAAAGGGGTGCCTCTCCTTTTATAATATTTTGGGATCCATGGATCTCAATCCATGGACAACACAAATCCAATGGCTCTCATTGATTGTCTTTCTTTTAATGACTAAGATTTGTTTTGGTAAAAACCAACAACAATTAATTTAATTTAGATTATATCTATATTGATAAATCAATATAAATCAATCCCAAATTAAATCAAGCAATCATGGAGATCATTGGAATGAAGATTGCCTCCTTCCATAATATGGGATTTGGTGGCAATCTCATGTAATCTCATGATATCTCATGAGATTACATTATTCCATGGAAATCTCCAAGATTTATAACAAC
This sequence comes from Ottelia alismoides, assembly GCA_037367405.1. NCBI lineage: Eukaryota > Viridiplantae > Streptophyta > Magnoliopsida > Alismatales > Hydrocharitaceae > Ottelia > Ottelia alismoides. The sequence goes on along the minus strand of JAZKJV010008319.1, from coordinate 407,127 downwards.
ACTTGTTATAAATTATTCAACAAAAATAATTCAAAAATATTTTGTGAATATTGCAATCTTGCCATTGAAAAGTTGTGAATCACATTCACAACCCAAAATAAAATGTAAATTACATTTTCAATTTAATGTCCAATGTGAATCCAATTCACGTCAACATTTAATTAACAAATGTAAATTACAAATAGCTCTCTCTTATATATTATAAATCACATTTATAATATATATGATTAATATGGATATTTCTATCCACATTATTCATATCCATGATAATTAAATCACATTTAATCATCTTGGATCTCTTTTCTCTTGTGCGTCAATGATATGAATCACATTCACATTATTTACATCTTTGATAATTAAATCACATTTATTATCTAAGATAAATCTTCTTTTAATATGAATCAAATTCATATTATTCATGATAATTAAATCACATTTAATTATCCATTTTCTCAATGTTCGGATATATATATCAACAATAGAATTATCCATGAATTCTATCAAGGATAATGCACTCTCTCCGCGAATACTTGGAGATAAGGACATGGAGATTGTATTGTTCCATGTATAGTGACTTGGATATTGAGATAACATCTCAAATCCAGATCTCAGGCCTCCCATAGATGCTTGATGAAATCAAGACCGCAAATCCAATCTTCTCATTGAATCTGAATCATATTTAGATCAATGTCCAACATTTGGACTAAGATCAGATTACTTCTCTACTGAGAGGAGTCACTAAAATCTAGAACCGTTTCATCACTCCCTAGGTATGGAAGCGTCATGGTTATACAATCATTTATGACCACATCACAATCAGGTATTCCCAATACCTGTACATCCTGCATACTGGAAGACTCAGAATAAACCTGAAGTATAAGATCAATTTTACACTGTCTACATCAGAGTTTTATCATTAAGTTTCTCATTCGATCATTGGGAGTCGGTATTGATCATATCCTTTCCAAAAGCATATATCATACCTTGGTCTTGATCATATAATTTCTAAAAGTATATATTAAACCTACAAATTCAGTCAAGCTTCCAAAGCGAGACGACAGTGCATGGAATTTGATTCTTCCAAACATCTCATGAGTGAGCTCATGTCTTCCGGTTCGATAACTGAACCTGTATGATCCCTTTGAGAGATCGTACTACTCACATGCCCTTGCATGCACACCAACGCGCCGGTGTATAGACCTTGATTAGGTCATCAACCTATTGGTCTGCCAAATGTACACACTCAGACATATTGTAACACATCTGTCTCCGGTCAGAGGATGCATGCCTATATTATGACATCATACGATATAGGACTTTGCTTATCTTGATCTCGTTAAGTCAACTCTTTGAACTAACTAATTTGACACCTCTGAATCTCTATTCCTATGCAGAGGACCTACATCAAGAGATCGGTCAGATATCAGCCTAACTGAGAAAGTATTGCCATCTCCTACTCAAGCTGGAGATCATCTCTTAACAACAATTTGATGGTTCTTGATGAGTCCTCAATCTAACTCTTTTGATGTTCATTCAAGTACCAGCCTGTATTATTCAATATTTGAATCCACTGCTGTATGATCATCAAGATGACCATGGTACGTAACCCTAATTGTACTAAGGGACCTACTACGCAAATTATGTACTCTTCATTTCAGATTAAGGAGTGAATTGCAATAACATTTATTGCATAATGGCTCGCTGTGGGCTCGCATGTCCAACACCCCCCGGGTTGAAGTTCCAGCCCTGTCAGCCTCTGCCTTCTTGCAGGTAGATAGGGGTAGGTCTTTGAATCCATCAACTTGGGATAGGAGCAAAGAAAGGAAGGACACATGTATCTTAGGCGACATGTTAAACAGGGAAGATGCATCCAGATCTGAGCCGACTTCCGTATAGGCCATGTAACCTTTGCTATTTGCTTGAAAATCACACTTAAAATCAAACAGATTAATCAGACTCGATTTCGGGTCCTTCACCGTGTTGAGTGTGAAAATACAGGGTTTGGATTCAATTGCTCGGTTCTGGTAGGAGTAAAATCCTATCTTCACTTAGAATTTCCTAATCTTCTTCTCGCCATCCAAGATGACTGGCTGGGGGGAGATCAAATCCTCATTTGCCAATCTCTCTTTAAGCCCCCCACAAAGTTCATCTTCACCGACCTAAGTGCAACTTGGACCAACCAGAACTCATGACCCTCTTGAGTTCTGGATCCCTCAAACCCAGGGTGGTTACTCTCAAACCAACCCTTTTCTCTCCTTATATCTCACCAAGGAAGACATTGCCTCGATAATAATCCCTTCCTTGATATGTCCACTAACCTAGACCATATTCTTTACCCGGGACAAGAGGACAAAATGTAGAAGAAAGATCCTGAAGAGGAGGATAACAGAGAGGATCCCATGATTCAAGTCTTAACCCGGTTGGCTAGAGCCGAACAATTGAATGCAGAATTAACATCTAGACTGGGACAGGTGATCGAGGCTGAAGGAATACACGACCGATGGTAGATGCCTATAATACAACAGAGAACAAGATACATAGTTGGCTAGTACCCGAGGTCACCCCTAAAGCATCCGAACTGAAGCCCCACTTCCTGAGCTTGCTGCCGAAGTTCAATGGAAATGCGAACGAAGAGCCATACACCTTCCTCAGGGACTTCGAGCTGGTTTGCAACAACCTTAGTCACCCTAGGGTTAGGCAAAATTACATCAGACTGAAGACCACCCCATTTGCCTTAGGAGATAAGGCAGCTCATTGGTTGAAAAATCTCGGGATGATGTGTACAACTTGGATGCAGTTCAAGGACATTTTTCTGAAAAAGTTCTACCCACTCAGTAGGACTAATCAAATGAGAACTAACACTAGCTTCTCCCAGGGAACCACTGATCCATTTCATGAAGCCTGGGATAGGTTTAATGACCTAATTTTGAAATACCCTTGCCATGGCATTTCAATAGAGATCTTAGTCCAGACCTTGTTCTGTGGCATGACCCCTGAGATGCAAGGGTTAGTAAGTGCCTCCTGTGGAGGAAGTTATCTGAAAAAGAATGAAAATGATGTATGGAAAATCTTGGAGCAGATGGCGGAAACAAGCAGGTCGCAGGCCACCAGGGCCTATCAGTTGTCTCCATCATTCTTATCCAACGAGACAACTGAAGGAATGTAGCGGATCTGACAGAAGACCTCATTCCCAGCATGGGGATGATAGCTAACAAGTTAACCATGGTCGAGCAGATCTACAAGAGGCTCACTGACCTTGCGTCTCTCTCACGTTTGCCGAAACAAGTGGAGGAACTTACTGAGAAGGTAGCCTAGATAAAGCTACCTGCCCCTTCTGCACCACCTGTACCTGTACACCGAGTTCATCTTGTACAAGAACAGGCACTCGGACCTCAGAGTAGTTGGGTTCAGGAGCAGACATATACTCAGTAGGACTAGCATGCACCCCCACAAGTGGAGATAGGATACGAGGAGCCTCCGCAGGTGTTTGAGATCAACCGGTTGTGGTATAGCCATGACCCCGTCGGCAGACAGTCGGGTATAGGGAATGGACAGCCACACCGACCTTCCCTAGATAACCAGGAAAATGGCTCCGTCCCGCACCGCGCTTCGTACAGTCCCGGCCCGAACGAGGGTACTAGCCTCAGCAGAACCACCAGCAGCACACGTTTCACTCAGGCCAGCAGGGCCCTCCACCTTCCCAGCAGTACAAGCATGGCTAGCAGGGCCAATACAGGAACTCATCCTCAAGTCAACATCAACCAGCCTAGCCCACCGGGTTATTGGAGTCCCTCACCTTAGCGATCCAGACCCCAACAGATAGGATCCAACAGATCTAGAATGACTATCTGGATATGAGAACTGATCTGAATCATGTTTCTCGTACCCAGGACCAGCAGATGGTGCCAAAGACCCCAATTCCCGCTCTGGTTCAGGCCAACCCGAACAGCTTGAATCAAGTCAGAACCGACCACGAGATCAGGTATACTATTCAGATAATTCTTTATCTAAACATGAGATCCTTTCGTATGATAATGTCAATCATATGTCCCTCAGAAGTGGAAGGACCGTGATCGTACCTGATCAGGCACGGGCACCGAAGGAAGAAGCCGCCAAGTCTCTACTTGAGGAGAACTTGGAGGTAGAGGAGCAGCAACACCACCACCACCACCACCGGCAAAAGAAGAGGACTTCTAAGTCCTCAAAGAAGCAAGGGAACTGCACCAGTAGGGAGTCCAGTGAAACCGATGAAGAGCCCACACCTCCGTCTGAGGAGGATATTTCAGCAGTCGCGGAGAATGCATCACCTTTTTCGCAGCAAAAGTTTTCTATTCGTCATAGTCAGAGTCCGAGTCATTCTCAGAGTCCGAGTCATGTACAAAACTTAGTTCCCATTTTGAATAAAAAACTTTCAGTTTCAGAATCTGAGTTCGAGTCAATAATCCCTTTCTCCCGAGCTCTTAAGGGTGGAAAGAAGAAAACCAAAAAAATCAAGAAAATGACCCTGAGATGGAAGAGTTCTGCAACAAACACATCAAGGTCACAATCCCCTTTGACACGTGTGTGGAAATGACACCTGCATTTCAAAAATACCTTAAGGTGAGATGCATACCTACTAGGGTTAGCAGAAAGACCAAAAGTTGTGTTGAGAAACACGTCCTGTCAGTAGCCATGACTTGCATAATAAAGAATTCGTTTCCAAGGAAATGAAGAGACATGGGTGCACATTATCTGGTGAGTCATGTTGATGACACTGCGTTTGCACGCACTCTCCTTGATAACGGATCCTCAATCAACTTAATGCCTACATCCCTCTATGAGAGACTTAATCTCGGACCTCTTAGGAAATATAGAGCCCTCCTTCAGTTCGCTGATAAATCAACTAAGAGGTCTCAAGGAGAATTGAGGAACATTGTCATCAAAGTCGAGGGTCAAGAATACATGGTGGACTTTACCATCCTTGATATGGAGACCCCTCGTAATTGGAGAGATTCCCAGATCATATTAGGAAGGCCCTTCCTCAGAATAGTGGGGGCCTTGTTTGATTATAAGATTGGGAAAATCCAGTTCCAAACTCCAGGCAGATATGAGGAACTTGAAATGAAGCAGACCAGATGGCAGAGACCGAACTCGGAATCCAGCACCGAGTACTCTTCATCCGAAGCAGATTGCATTCATGTAGACACTGTTGGGCCATGGAGACAGAACCCAGCTAGCACCGATGAGTCCCTCCCCTCCGAAGATGATCTTGTGCATGAGTCAGTTTGCGAGGTCCTTAGAAACGAATACAACTCAGAACTTGCATCCCCCTACATCTTCGATGACTTAGAAGCCCAGCTGGGCCTATCAGTCCTTCCCTCTTTAGGACAATCAGAAGATGAGGATGATGAGTCGGACGTAGCTTTTGTCGATTGTATGGAGACCTTTGACGATCCGACTCCAAAGCCAAATGAATTGTGGCAGCAATTTCAAGGACAGATCCTGCCACTACCATCACTGAACCAGATTTGATTGAGCCAGACTTCCTCGATGATCACACATTACTTGAGCTCAAACCATTACCAACAACACTCAAGTATGCATTCCTTACGGGATAAGAGAAGAAGTATCCGGTCATCATGAGCTCGTGATTGACCGAGGAGCAAAAATCTCGCTTGCTAGAGATCCTGGAGAAAAACCGCAAGGGGATAGGTTGGAGCATATCCAATCTCCACGGGATAAATCCCGCTCTGTGTTCGCACTATATCTACTTGGAGAATGAGGCTAAACCCTCTAATGAATTCCAACGTCGGTTGAATCCAAATTTACGAGAGGTAGTGAAGATGGAGATAGAGAAATGGTGCAACGCGGGCTTTATTTATCCCATCTCTGACTCCAAATGGGTAGCCCCGATCCATATTGTCCTAAAAAAGTCAGGAATTCAGACGGCCACCAATGAAGACGGAGAGGAGATCGTGACGCGAGTACCCACGTCATGGCGCGTCTATGTGGATTACAGACACCTGAATGCTGTGAAGAAGATGGATCATTTCCCCTTGCCATTCATTGATCGGATTCTGGGGAGATTAGCAGGGAAAGAATTCTTCTGCTTCTTGGATGGGTTCTCAGGCTACAATCAAGTAGCCGTAGCTCTGGAGGACCAGTAAAAAACCATGTTCACATGCCCCTTTGGTACCTATGCCTTTAGGCGCATGCCCTTTTGGTTATGCAATGATCCCGATACTTTTCAAAGGTGCATGATTGCTTTATTTGCCGAAATGGTCGGCGAATTCCTGGAGGCCTTCATGGACGACTTCTTGATCCACGGCGGTTCATTCGACTCCTATCTTAGGAATCTGGACCGAGTACTCAAAAGTTGTTGTGAGGTCAATCTGGTGCTCTCCTGGGAGAAAGGTCACTTCATGGTGACGGAGGGCATTGTGTTGGGGCATGTCATCTCCAAGAGAGGAATGAGGGATGACCCTTCCAAGGTGGATGTGATAAGACGACTCAAGCCACCAACCAACGTGAAACAGTTGCTGTCGTTCCTCGGGCATGTCGGATTTTATCAGAGATTTATCAAGGATTTTTCTATGATTGCCCGACCGCTAACTGAGCTTTTAGGCAAGGACATGAAGTTTAATTTTGATCACAAATGTATTGATGCCTTTAAGCTATTACAAGGAATGATCATGGATGCCCCAATCCTACAAGCCCCAGACTGGTCTCTGCCTTTTGAGATCATGACGGACGCATCAGACTTTGCTGTTGGGGCTGTGTTAGGACAGAGCTGGGATGGCGTCCCGTTTGCAATACACTACGCAAGCAAAGTGCTTGATACTGCTCAGTGTAACTATACTGTTACGGAAAAGTTTATGCTTGCGGTAGTGTTTGACTTGGAAAAATTCAGATCTCATTTAATCGAATCCAAGGTAATTGTGTTCACAGACCACACAACACTACGTCATTTAATGGAAAAGAAGGATGCGAAGGTGCATCTTCTTAGGTGGATTCTTCTTATCCAGGAGTTTGATTTCAACATTCATGATAAATTTGGAAAGAAGAATGTAGTAGCTAATCACCTATCCCGTCTCGAGGATCATAATACTTCTGAGGATTCACCGATTTGAGACTCCTTCCCCGACGAGTCGATTTTTGTTGTCGACTCACTCCCATGGTATGCCAACATCGTGAACTATCTTGTCTCCAAGAAGGTTCCCGAAGATTGGCCCAAGAGCCACATCGACCGACTGAAGTCGGATGCTAGATATTACCACTGGGAGGATCTGATCCTTTTCTTTGATGAACCAGATTGTGTTTGGAGATGGTGTATTCCTCAGGAGGAATACCAGAGTGTCTTTTCTTTATGCCACAGTTTGGAGGCAGGAGGACACCACACCGGGAAGAGGACCGCATGGAAGGTACTTCAGTGTGGCTTTTACTGGCCGACTCTGTTTCGCGATGCCAACACCTTTGCGAAGTCGTGCCTAGTATGTGATGAATCCACATTTCATCATCTTTATTCTATCATTTTGGCCTCAAAAACCCTAGTAAATGCAAGTAAACACCCTTAAAACCATCATCTTAGCATTCATGCATGTGCATGTAAATAGTGTATAAAATACTGTAATTAAAACCAAAATTATAAAATAAATAAAAGAAAAGAAAAAGAATAAAATATTGTAAATATTTTATGACCTAAAACCCCGAGACCTAGGCATCTTGATGAATAGGACGACAAGGAATAAAAAAGGGGGAGATAAGGGTCAAAATACTGAAGAAATACCTCTTCTTTTTATTCATTCTTTATTCATTTTGGGACCTATTTTTAGTTCCACTTTTTATACATCAAATAAAGAAACTTTATACATGAAAGTTGTAGATAATTAAATAAACAAAAATACAAAATTTATTTCATTCAAAAATCATATACAGATAAAACGTTATGGTCTGAATAAAAATCCAGAATCCTAACTTCCCAGACCCGTATCTCATAGATGAAAACTCCAAATGCAACAAACTCACTTTAATTGTATATAGAATAAAATAAGCTATTTAATAGCTATGGTTTCGCATTTGGTGGAGGTACGGTTTGAAAGTTGAGTTTTGGACCCACATTGTATACATGTACAGATTAGAATATTCAATTTATTCCTGATTCATTATTTTTGTATTTTTATAATTTTGTAAATATTATTTATAGTATATTTGTACATTAAAATCAGAATAAAAACCTAAATAAAACTCAAAATAAAAATACTTGTATGTATGATACATAGGTATACTACCTATGCTTATACGTGTATAATTTGTACTTTTAATTTATTTAATATACAAAACACATCAGAAAAATAAAACAAAAATATATTTGTGTGTATAAAAGTATTCTATGATTTTATAAAATACTAAATAAAAATAAATAAATTAAAATCACGAAATAAAAATAAAAGAATAAAATATATAGATATTATACCTATAAATGGTATAAAAGTAAACTTGTAAAAATATACCTCATAAAAATATATAAAAATCAGAATAAAATACTACATAAAAAAATATTTTTTATTTAATAACCAAAATTTAATTCGACCATTTTCTATTTTTAATTGAATTAATAAAACCATTTTCCAGGGTTTTTCCTGGTTGGTCAATATGGACCAACCAGGTGCAAACCCTAGTTGACCCCGATCAACTAGGTGTCCTAGGTCCTGTAGCATGTCAGACCCGTCGTTTGACCCATTTTTCTCGCCTTTTTCGAAGGCGCATCTTGCACCTTCTTGTCAAGATTCCTTCTGAGACTTTTTGCCTTGACCATTGGTGATTTACGCCCAGATGTTTTCTTGGGCTGTGAATCACTGATCGCGTCAAGGTTCCTCGTTCTTTGGAGCGTTCCAATCATCGAGTCAAACCACATAAGAATGGAGCCTGACCTTCCTTTGAATGTTCGAACCCCTCTTCCACGAGTGTAGCTCCCCTAATCACACCCAAAGGCCCCAGGAAGGTGACAGCTTCCTCCGGCGGCCCTCAGGCGGGTCGAGCATGCATCGAGGCGGCTCCACAACCTCCCGCAACTCCGGCGGTCGAGGTATCCCTTACCTCCGGTCACCACCGTCGAGGTAGCCACGTTTCCCTTTTATTTTTCTTGCATTTTCTTTCCCGTACCCTTAGGTTTAAAAACCCTCAAAAATCTTCCAATTCCATAGAGTATCTAGCCTAATTTGATCACCTCGCCGGAGCGCTCCTCCGGTCGAGCTCCGCCCCGTCGATTCGCGCCACCTTTTCGCCACCGCGGGGTCCAGGAAACTTGCCCTGGACCCTCTCACTTGTTCTTGCAGGTGCTTGGACCATCACGCACGCCTGGAGGTCATTTTAACCTTCGCCGAAGTCGCGCGAGCTCCTCCAGCTCGGCCAGCCGCTCCAGCGAACCTCGGCCACCGCCGAGGTGTTTTGGACCTCCCCGCGCATAGAGGAAGCCCCAGGATGGTGCATACCCATTTTTGAAGCTCAGAAGCCGCTGGAGCACGGAGATCTAGCCCGGGGAAGTTCGCCTCGCCGGCGTTCTTCCTCGTACTTCCTCCGCGCTTCGCCACCGTTGGATCGGGCCACCCCTCCAGATCGCTCATGGACCGTCGGATCGTCATCACTCCTCCACCGTTAGATCTTGATTTGAGATCTAATCTCAGATGTCGAAGAAAAGCGCCATCGGCCGTCAGATCATCGCCACGTGTCAAGCGAAGAAGCCTCAGCTGTTGGATCACACGCTTAGGGTAATTTTGCATTATTCACCCCGCACCTTTTTGTAATTTTCTTTTAGTCCAGAAACTTTCATTGGTAGTTTAAAATATTTTGTAATATTTATAAGTAGTCCCTTGATCTTTCAGTATTTGCAAGTAGGTCGTGGCCACGTCACCTCACGTGACCAGTCCACGTGAGGTGAGGGCATTTTGCACAGGACCCCTCCAGGGTTTAAATATTTAACTTTAGTCCAGGGATTTTTGAATTAAGTGTAAAAGTTTTGGAAATATTGCAACTTAGCCCCCGAGGTTTTTGATATTACAGATAAGCCCCTCCCAGGCGCGTGCCAGTCACGTGCCCTGGTGGGTTATTTGCAGGGAAACCCTCCCGGGTTTGGAAATTTATAATTGGTCCAAGAACTTTGTTTATTAGTGTTATATTTTGTGGAAATTTTACATTCCATCCCCTAGACGTTCTGAAATTTACATTTACGCCCCTGCAAGGCCTTGCATTGTTGTGTGCTTTCTTTATTTATTGTATGCACTTCTACTACCCCAAAAATTCCCCAAAAATCATCTTAAGTCCCTGTTGCATAGTAGTTTAACGTAATATTTTTGCCTTGCATTTTCATTGCATTTTTCTATTTATTAAAAATAAAAAATATGCATTTTAGCCACTGTCTATCTTAGAAAATACCAAAAAATATATATTAAAGACCTAGAAAAATTCCAAAAAAATACCTAATGTGTATTTTCCTGTCTTTTATTGTCAGTCCAAAAACCACAAAAAATTCAAAACCAAAACCTTAAAAATTAAAAAATACCCAAAAACTTCCAAAAATATAAAAATCATAGAAAATTCAAAAAAATAGAAACTCAAGTCCTGTAGGTTCCCCATTTTATTCTCTTTATTTTAAAATTAATTTGGGAAAATTTTGACACTGTTTGATATTTTTCCTTCCCATTTTAATTTCGGCCAGAATCTTAATTCACTGTTTTCTGTAATTTACCTTTTAAAAATACCAAAAAGATTATGAAAAATCCCCAAAAATCACAAAAATAGTAAAAAAATATAAAAAGACTAAAAATGTTTTATTTCCTAATTTTTGACTATTTTTCCTTATTTTTATAAATACCCTCGCACCACTTTTCTTATATTGTATATATATTCCAATATTGAAAAAGAAAATAAAAAATAGAAAATTAAAAATCAAAATACAAAATTAAAAATTAAAAAAATTAAAAATTAAAAACCCACAAAAATATTTGCATTGCATAGTGTAGACAATACATCACATTCACACACACACACACACTTGCTTGATCTATCCTGCCTTGCTCCCTGTGTTCGAACTCTCTACATACTTGCACATATACATCTTTTATGTAGAGAAAAAAATATATTTGACTCCACATTTATTTGTCATTATTTGATATTTGATTGTGGGTTCATTGTTGATTTTAGTTGAAATTCATTGAGGGTCGCCACAGCGACGGTTGTCTCCGCTTTGTGTGAGACACTATTTAGACCCCGTGAATTTTGGCTAAATCAAATGGCGCCGTTGCCGGGGAGCAACAGCGAATAGATTACATCTTTGATTGAGTGTGTTTGTTTGTCTCCATTATTGCTTCATTTTATCTCTCTTTCATTTTTGATATATATTATTGAGCTTTCTGACCATCTCTTTTCTTGTCTTCTTGCGAGGGACCGCGGAGTAAGGCGGATCGCCTAGGGGATCCGGTGCAACCTTGGAAAGCAGAGTCGTCTTTTCTTTAGCCAAACCGGCATGAGAGAGCAGGAGACTTGAGAGAGAGTGTTAGATTAGTTGTCTTTTATTTTGGTGAGAGAGAGACTATTTGAATTGTAATAATACAGGGACTTGGACACTCAGACACTTCGGGCCTAATTTCCAGGTGTTTGTTCACCTGGGGGCCCACTGCGGTTTTATCGCGTTTCTCGACTGTCATTTTCCGGTTTTGATTTCTTTTCATTTCTTTTGTGGATTGAGCCCTTAGATTTTAGGCTTTTGCTTGATCGATTAGATTAGGTCCAAACACCCTAATAACCATTACATGTACCTATAGATCGTATTAGCACTTAGTTTAATTAAACAATTAATCACTAGTTTTTGATACGCCGCGCCGCGAGCTCATCCCGCCAAGCGCTTCTCCTGAACTCGATGTGTCGAGAGGAGGAGGGGTGAGCCTAGACCGGACCTTAGGATTGGAGATTGGTGGTTGACTTGTGGTTCTTCACGTAGCAATTGCCTGCTTAGGATGATTTCTGCTTGCATATCGGCATGTAGTATAGGTTAAAAAATTTCTGCTTTGCATCCAACATGGAGAGAGCTAGAGGCACTGTAAGTCATTCTATCTTTGCATCCATTATTTAGGCACAAAGGTGAGATTTCCATCTTGGTGCCGACTTGCACGGCTTTTCCGACTCTTTTCTCCCTCTATTTTTGGACAAAGTAGGAATCAAAGAAAATACAAAACCGTTAGGCGCTTGTTTGAATCTACTTAAAAGAAGCGATAACACCAACAAAATTTAAAAAAGAGACTGCTAAGAAAATTTTGACCTAAATAAAATTGGTAATTGGACCATTGATTGGGGAGAGTCACACCCTCACTTGTTTTTAGGATGCATGGGAAGGTCTCCTTCCAAGTGAGTTGAGCGACTTCGTAAGGATTAGAGCCAAAAACCCAGCTTGTGGCTGCCTTGTGTTTTGCCTGCATTTCCGAAGTATTGGCGCTACTATCGTACGCAGGCGAGTAGGGCTTGGTCATCATTGGTGACTCACTATTGTGTGAGCATCGACCTTGTTCGAAGTACCGAGCTTAGGCCACGCCTTCACGGGTGTCTCTGGCTCACCGTCTGCGTCCGAGTAGGATCTTGCACGCTCATGGGTGATTTCGTTACGAGCGAGATCCGAAGTATCGGTTTCGCCTATCGGCTTCCTCCCTCTTTTTCTTTGGCTGAGTAGGGATCCAGGAAGGGTTACAAGGACCTCAAAAAGCGCAAGCTACAGGTTACACAGGAGGAGGACAAGTACGGGAATACTTTTCCGGCAGTACTCTCTCTCCTTTAGGCTTAGCGCTCTAAGGACTCGTTACAAGATAATTCTTGAATTCAAGATAAAAATTACAAAGATAAAAGTCGATCCTTCACGGCTTCATGTGTTGAGTTGGTGAATTCCCCTGTTTTGTGTTTGATTGCTAGTCAATTTTAGGTCAAGATAAAAAAATACAGCTCAATTGTGCGCAATTTTGCTTCTCCCTTCTTTCTTCTTCATTTCTCAACCTTGCTCTTATCAATAATCACGATGATGGGAAGGAGGTCTCTTAGGCTGACTTTGTCGGCACCGCTATCTAGCACTCCTCCCCATTCATCTAGGAAGACCTCGGAGAGCCCAAACCCGCTCTCTGAGCCTGAGTTCACTTCCACCCTGTTCCCCCTCGACCACCCTTCTCATTCTCCTTCCATCAGTCCAAGAGTTTCAGAATTTAGTGCATCACTGAGCTCCGAGCATATGATGACACCTGAGATGGGTTCTTTTGCTTTTTCAGAGAACCCAGACATGGCTGACAAAGGAGAGCACCCAGATGAGCACGAGCACCCTTCGTTCTTATTTGATCAAGTCGCCATCAACAATTCCTTGCTAGAATCCCTGGAGACAATGCGGAGACAGATTCGTGACCAGGGAGTATTCATGGGTGACCTCATGAGAGAGATCGCACAGATGCGAGAGAACCGACCTGGGGGCGGTGGCGGTGGCGGTGGAGGAGATATATCAGTTGTACAGAACAAGGGAGGAGAACCCAAACAAGAGAGGCCGCCACAGACAATCATGAGGGAATTACGTAATCCAGCAACATCCCTTACTCATCGGTGGATCCGACTCCCTGCCATCCTTGGAGACTTTGAGCTTCGCCCGCACACCATTCAGCTACTTCCCAAATTCCATGGGCTGGCAACCGAAGAGCCACATCTCCACCGAGAATTTGAAATGATCTGCAGCACAATCCACGACAGGCTGGTGATAGAGGACACCATAAAGATGATCGCTTTCCCTTTCTCCTTGGTTAACAGAGCCGCATACTGTCTCAAACATTTGGGGCGATTCATCGATACTTGGGCAGAACTCCGGACCGCATACCTGAACAAGTATTATCCTCTCGGCCGGACTAATACAGCTAGAGCTATGATCAGCAACTTCGTCATGATCCCTAATGAACAGTTTCATGAAGCCTGGGATCGATTCAGAGAGCTCATTGACCGGTGTCCACATCACGATATATCAAAGCCCAATCTTGTTCAGAGTTTCTTTTGTGGGCTGACACCGGAGCTGCAGGGGCTTGTTAACGCCTCTCGTGGTGGGTCCTACTTTTCCAAGGGTGAAGATGATGTTTGGGCCATCTATGAAGGCATGGCAGAGAACTCCACCGTCATGTCTCAAGCCCGCATCTACACGCAACAGAAGCCCCCGCAAGGTGCGGGATCATTTCAGAGGATCGCCCGTATCGATGCCTGTCCTCACACTTCGTCGGCAGCCGCAGCCCAAGCCAAATCAGTCGCAGCCGACATGGGCATTATCAGTGAGAAACTGGACCGTCTGGAGATCCTCGAGAAGAAGCAAATGCAAGGCATGGCCCAGATGAACCAGATTGCCAAGACTATGAGTGACCTGAAGACGCAGATCCTTTGCATCCAGGAGGCACAAACATCTTCCCAGTAGCCTTCCATGTCACGAGCTAATGCTGGCAGTAGCAGCTCATCCCAACCCTCTGCCTTGTACCGCCAGGTCAACGGCATCCAGGCAGAGCCGGTTCCGTTGCTACAGTACTACCAAGTGCAGCCGCCATCTCAGGACCCTCAGATGGTGGTCTATCAGTCGGAGCAGCCACTGGCAGTTCAACATCCTTCGAGCAGGAGCCATTGATGGAAGTCAATGGGATTTGGTACGACCGGTACCCACATCCCGGGATTCGTCGCGATCACCCCGGATTCCGTTGGGGCAACGTTGACTCCTCATCTCAGCAGCAGCCTCCAACTCAAGGACAGCAGAACAGCCTGCCACAGCAGCAGCAGCCCCAGTATGCCCACCAGCAGCAATACCAGCATGGTCCTCGTCCCGCTTATCAGGGACAACAGTGGAGGTAGCGTCAGCAGCCTCAACAATCATACTCCCATCCTCCCTAACACTATCATCACCATCAGCAACAGCCTTATTTCCAGCAGGGAAACTCGTCCGGTTCTCAGGCCCCCGCTTTTGAGAACCCAGCTTTAGATGATCTTGCCCACTTGCTTTTCGAACAGTGAGCATCCTTCCGACAAGAAATGGATGAGTTCCGGCAGGAGATGAGGGACATCATCAAGGGCAAAGCCTCCATACCAGCTCAGATTGAACCAAACCTGAACAATCTGAAAAGGAAGTCCGAGCACGTAGAGTTTACAGAGGATACCTCTCCTAGTGACTATTTGAGTGACATGTCTTTTTCTTTGTATGATGCTGATTTTGTGACTACTAGGAGCGGTAGGATGCCAGCCGGTGGCGCCTCATCTGAGAGACAGCCACAAGCAGAACCAGGAGCGCCAGATGAGCAAAGTAGAGGTGCTGATGCCGCTGATGATGATGTTGAAGACGGTGGTGCTGATGCCACCCATGATGGAGTTCCAAACAACGATACTGAGGCCGTCGTGATACCAGATGCAGACGGTGGTGCCGATGCCACCATTTTGGATGCAGAACCAGAGCGTGGTGCTGATGCTGCGAAGACAGGTGTCGGTGGTGGTACTGAGGCCACCACATCTACTTTTGTTGAGCTTCCTTCGGTGGTGTTACCACCTTTTGTATCGATGGACTGTGGTAACAACAAAAAGAACAAAAATATGAATAAAGGAAAGCTTTCTATTCCCATTTTGGATCCATATGTGTTGAATGATGATCATGGTATGGATTCTATTATTTCACAGGCACAGGAACCTAGTCCTAGTCCTCCATCTGCGGAGGCCCCTACCATCCCCTTCCCTTAAGCACTCCACCGGGCGAAGGGGAATAAACGGGAAAATCCTAAAAAAGACCAACAGGTAGAGTTCAGCAACCAGATGATAGGCAGATTCCACATTCATCTGACTCTACAAGAAGCACTTGAGCACATCCCCCTCTTCAAAAAGAACTTGAAAGAGAAGACTATAGTCCGCAGGAAGAGGAGGAACCATAGAGATCTGATCCATGTGCTCACCCATTCCACTTGCTGTACCATTCAAAACAAACTGCTAGCCAAGAAACCAGATGCAGGAGCACCCTATGTCAGATGGAAGATTCAGGAGCAGCAGTTTGATCGTACTCTATTAGACAGTGGCTCTTCGATTAACCTTCTTCCGGCAGCCGTACTCGACCGATTCGAGTTTGGTCCTCTTCTTAGGAGCAGGACAGTCCTTCAGTTTGCTGATAGGTCGACTAAGAGGCCGAAGGGGTTATTAAGAGACGTGGTCGTTACCATTCAGGGCCTGAAATTCCCCGTGGACTTCGTTGTGTTGGACACGGAGATCCCTGAGTCGGTAACCGATGCCCCCATCATACTTGGACGCCCATTCTTGGCCACAGCCAAGGCGATGACCGACCATGATAGTGGGAAGGTATGTTTTCGCGTAGAGGGCGAAACCATACAAATAGAGACGATCGAGGAAACTAGAGCCAGGGAACTAGAATGCTCAGAGTAGTCTAACGAAGCCGCGCAGATGACAGAGGAGGAGCTAGACATCCACCAAGAGTGTGATTTTGTGATGACAGATGATGAATCCAACTGGACAGATCCTGTATCATAGACCCTCGCCTTGCCTACAGAGTCACCATATCAAAATCTTATGGCAGTTGAGAGCCTGGAGAGCACACCCCTAGACAAGGATACACCTGAGGCTGACAGTGTTGGTACGGTGGTGCTGATGATTTTCAGTCATGTTCTTCTACTTCAGATCCCACGGATTCAGACATTGATTGGGATGATTTTGATGATTATTTGCAGTGTCTGATTCCTTCTTAGCCGACAGCTAGGATGGAGTGCGAGCCAGTGCAGATTATTGATGATTCAGCAAGCCTCCCTTCGTCTGATATTCATGCAGAGCGAGAGTTCTCACATGCAGACCTGGTCGCCTTCACACAGACATACCAGAAGCCAGATCTGTCATCTCCCAGTTGTCCAGAACTGAAGCCTCTACCGCAGTCTCTGAAGTATAGATTCCTTACGGGTGAGCCAGACATGCACCCAGTCATTATCTCAGCAGGTTTGACTAGTGAACAAGAATCTCGTCTGATGGAGGTTCTTGAAAGAAACTGCAAGGCGATAGGATGGAGTATAGCTGATCTCCAGGGGATTAGTCCGGCTCTGTGCTCCCACCACATCTATCTCGAGGATGACGCTAGGCCTTCGCGTGAGTTCTAGCGGCGACTGAACCCGAAGATTCGAGATGTGGTCATGAAAGAAATATTGAAGTGGTGGAGCACCGATTTTATCTACCCCATCTCCGACTCCAAGTGGGTTAGCCTATTACATGTGGTACCCAAGAAGACGGGTATCACTACAATTGTGAATGAGTCTGGAGAGGAGATCGCTACCAGAGTACCCACTTCTTGGAGGGTCCGTGTGGACTACAGACAATTGAATGAGGCCACCAAGAAGGATCATTTCCCGCTGCCATTCATTGATCAGATTATCGAGCGGCTAGCCGGGAAGAGTCATTACTGTTTTCTTGACGGGTACTCCGGTTATAATCAAGTGGCCATTGCGCTCGAAGACCAGGAGAAAACGACATTCACCTGTCTGTTTGGGACTTATGCTTTCAGACGGATGCCCTTTGGTCTATGTAACGCTCCGGCGACATTCCAAAGGCGCATGTTGTCCATATTCTCGGACATGGTGGGTGACTGTTTAGAGGTCTTCATTGATGACTTCCCGGTCTATGGCGATGGGTTTGATGCTTGTCTTGACTGCCTAGACCATGTGCTTCAGTGCTGCATTGAGGTCAATCATATCTTATCTTGGGAGAAGAGTCACTTCATGGTGACTCAAGGGACGGTCCTTGGTCATATCGTCTCCAACATGGGCATGGAGGTCGATCCGGCCAAGGTGGACATCATTTGAAAACTCAATCCACCGTCCAATTTGCGTCAATTGCGATCTTTTCTAATGCATGTCGGTTTCTACTGACGGTTCATTCAAGACTTCAGTCGTATTGCCCGATCGCTCACTGATCTGCTGCCGAAAGACACCGAGTTCATTGTAAATGATAAGTGTCTTGCATCTTTTGAGACTCTCAAGAGTATGGTTGTTTCGGCTCCTGTCCTTCAGCCACCCGATTGGTCTCACCCATTTGAGATCATGACGAACACCTCTGATTTTGCCGTTGGGGTTGTGCTTGGACAGAGGAGGGATGGATTGTCGTTTGCCATCCACTACGCCAGCCGAAATTTGGATGCCGCTCAGCGGAATTATACTGTGACTGAGAAAGAGATGCTGGTCGTAGTCTTTGCTTTGGATAAGTATCGATCTTATATTCTCGATCTAGAGTGACAATTTATACAGATCACACCGCCATCCGGTACTTAATGGCCAAGAAGGATGCCAAAGCATGCCTTACCAGATGGATCCTTCTGCTCCAGGAATTTGATATTGAGATTAAAGATAAGCCTGGAGTTAAGAATGTGGTGGAGGATCATCTTTCCTGATTGGAGAACCTTGAGGAATCTGAGCCCAATACACCTATCACAGAGACGTTTCCAGATGAGGCGATCTTGGCTATCACCTCGCTCCCATGGTATGCCGACATTGTGATCTATCTTGTTGCCAAGACGGTTCCACAAGGTTAGCCCAGGCAGAAGCTCGAGACCTTCCTGGCGAAGGCCAAGCTTTACCATTGGGAGGATCCCATCCTTTATCATGAAGGAGGGGACAACATCTGAAGGAGGTGCATTCCTCAAGAAGAGCAGCATAGCGTCCTCACATACTGTCACAAGCTTGAGGCAGGAGGACATCATTCTGGGAAAAGGACAACACAAAAGGTACTTCAATCCGGCCTTTGGTGGCCTACTCTCTTCAAGGATTCAGATGAGTTCGTGAAGAGATGTACTGACTATCAGAAGATGGGAACCTGCGGATAGAGAGACATGATGCCCATGCAACCCATTCACTTTTGTGAGGTTTTTGATGCATGGGGGATTGATTTCATGGGCCCATTTCCTAAGAGTCAAGGGTTTGAGCACATTTTGCTCGCTGTGGATTATGTCAACTAATGGGTTGAGGCCATCCACGCCCGAGCCGCAGATGCTAAAACCGTGTGCAAATTTTTGAGGAAAAATATCATTTCACGGTTTGGAGTACCTAGAGTCTTGATTTCAAACGGGGGGTCTCATTTCATCAATGACAAGGTTAGGGCCCTTGCAGACGAGTTCGGTATTGACCATCGGGTTGCCACACCGTATCACCCTCAGACTAATGGTCTTGCCGAAGTATCGAACCAGGAGATAAAGACTATCCTACAGAAGGTTGTCCGCCCAGACTGAAAGGATTGGTCACATATTTTGGACTCGGTCTTGTGGGCCTATCGGACTTCTTTCAAGAATCCATTAGGGACATCTCCCTTTCTACTCGTCTATGGCAAGCCGTGCCATCTTCCCGTGGAAATCAAGCATAAGTCACTTTAGGCAGTCTCCGAGTTATTATTGGATCCCGAGAGTATAGGAGAATAGAGGAGAGCAGAGTTGGCAGCCCTGGAGGAACTGAGAGATACAGCCTTTTCTAGCAGCCTATAGTACAAAGAAAAAGTGAAGACATGGCACGATTCCCATATCAGCCATAAGCAGTTTGAGCCAGATCAGCGAGTATGGTTTTTTGATTCCAGGCTGAAATTATTTACAGGGAAACTACAGAGCAAGTGGAAAGGTCCTTATGTGGTCAGGATGGTACATGACAATGGCAGTATTGATATATCCAAACTGTCATCTTCCTCTACCTTCCGTGTCAATGGTCAGCGCCTGAAACTATATCTAGATCATGACCCGCCGACCCTTGATGTTGCCCCCATTCTTCTGGTATGAGATGTGTTCTTTGACTGATATCATCTGCATCTCATACATGAGGATCAATTCCTTCTACCGCTGTATAGATCCATCTGTCCATATCACTCTTTCATCTGTTGATATCTTTTCTTCTTTTCTTCTTTTCCTTTTCTATTTTCTTTATCTACCAAAAAGGTGTCGCCCCTTGAAGATAGTTTCTACACTTAGGACGTACTTTGTCCTAAGTATAGGGGGGTGTGCACCCCGAGTTGTTCCATTCTTTTTAATCCTCTCCATTGTCTCCACTTCTTGTCTATTCTTAGGGATATTTTACCCTAAGTATAGGGGGAGACAATCCAAGTACGATTTGTTCATTCCCACCCTTGACCCTCCCTGCGTTGTGTACAGTCTGCTATACTTAGGATTATTTGATCCTAAGTACAGGAGGGACGGTCAACTTCTCATTGGTTCATTCATTTATTCTTCAGACTTGTCTATACTTAGTACGAGTTATGTCTTCTCTTTTCTCTCCGATCTATGAGGACATAGCTCAAGATAATTATAGGGGGTCGTATATACTATGTATATACTTTAGCCATAACTCGTACTTTCGTATTTTCTAAATAATATGGCTAATTATTCTTTAAAATTCATTAAAAACCTTAATAAAAAGATGTTACCATTCCTCAAATTCTTTTTGTATTTACTGATTAATAAATCAGGTGAAAATGTTTTTTGCAAAATTTTTGAAAATCTTTGTGAACATTTATTGAAAACTATTTTTAAAACGTTTTGTTATATGTTTTCAACCTTTATAAAAATGAGTGATTTGTAAAATTTATTTTCTTTGTGTGAAATAAAAATGTGTGAAAAATGATTTGCAAATGGTTTGAAAAATGGTTGCAAAAATACTTTGAAAATTTTATATATACTGTTTTGAAAACCTTTGCAAAATGATTTTCAAATGTGTGTACATGTTTGTAAAATGTTTGTAAAAACTATTCTGTACTATAGTTTTCAAAATATGTTTGAAAAACTTGTGTCAAATAAGTTTGAGGAATACATACATCTCACAAAAATCCACGATATATATGTATAAAATTGATCACTTACCCTTGTAAATTCTTAAAATCCACTTCTTGTAAATATAAGAAGCACTCCCATGTAAATATTTTCACCTAGCTTTTAGCCAAAACCTTTTTGTTTTCAAAAATCCCAAAAAAAATTGCAAAATTAAAACCCAAAAACATTAGAAAAATCTTTTGAAAAATACAAAAAAATGCATATGCATCATCATCATCATCATCTTTTCGAAAATTCATAAAAAGTTCAAAATCTATGAAAATTGCATCACAAAAATATTTTTTGCATCGCATTGCATAGCATGAGCATTTTTCGTATTGAGTTTGATAGTTGAACAAGTCTAAATAAAATCTGGAGATTGGAGCTTGATTGGACCTTAAAATCTACCTAATAACAGGAACCTTATAGGAACTGGGTTTGAGGTACTTCAGGTCTAGTTGACTTAATTCTTTAAGGATCACGAGACTTTGTTCAATGGCTTCTTGACTGCCTAAGTAGAGTATTTCGGAGCACACACACGACTCTTGTTGATAATGACCTAACTTGGACACCTGCACCTTTCACATGGCTCAACTCAGTTGGAGTGGTGAGGGGATTGGATTTGCCGGTATGAGACGCACACAAGTGGAAACATTTGTCCTCCTCTAGGGAGGGAAGTGCACCCCAACTCGTCCAGTGATAAGGAAGTCTAAAGACAGGAGAGTGTGGGTTGCGATAAAGCTTCAAAAGAGGGATAGTCTACTGGCTCAAGAGGGAAAACTCCTTATGTAAATGCTGCTGTGAATAGTATTTCAAAAAAAATGTTCAGGCATGTACAAAAAAATAAAAAGCGTGCAAAGTATGTACAAATGTGTAAAGCCAATAAGCAAGCTTGAGTTCCAAAGTCAAATATGTGAGCCTGCAGCTGGATGACTTGACTACACTGGTCTTGCCTCCCAGGATAGGTAGCTACACTGGCTACCGTCCATTTTTCTCTTCACCCCCTCCTCTTGAGCTGGTTGCCAGTTGAACTTAGAAGGGAATACCCCGCTCCTCGAGGATGGAGTTGTTGGATTGGGGAATCATTGGGTTGTCGTACTGGAGAAGTCAGTTTCTTTGCCATTATAGTTGGGGAGAGCCACCATCACTTACATTGTACGAGTCAGATTCATAGTCGTAAGAGTTTGCGTATGCATTGAGATATTTCTGACCTGGCTATTGAGGAGACTTGGGCAGAGTTTTGGGATTCTCAATACTGTTGGATTTCAAATCCAGTTCCCATTAAGGTTCCGCCTGCACTAAATTCCAAAGGTCTGACTTAAGCTCCAAACTTTGATTTTGTGAAGGCAAGTTTATAATTAAACTAAATCCAAGTTCTTCTTTTTCTTTTCTTTCTTTTCTTTTTGCACTTATTGCATAAGTATTTGCTAGAGACTAGCAAAGGTAAAGTATAGGGGGATGATGAATCCACATTTCATCATCTTTTTTCTATCATTTTGGCCTCAAAAACCCTAGTAAATGCAAGTAAACACCCTTAAAACCATCATCTTAGCATCCATGCATGTGCATGTAAATAGTGTATAAAATACTGTAATCAAAGACAAAATTATAGAATAAATAAAAGAAAAGAAAAAGAATAAAATATTGTAAATATTTATGATCTAAAACCCCGAGACCTAGGCATCTTGATGAATAGGTCGACAAGGAATAAAGTAGGGAGAGATAAGGGTCAAAATATAGAAGAAATACCTATTCTTTTTATTCATTCTTTATTCATTTAGGGACCTATTTTTGGTTCTAATTTTTATACATCAAATAAAGAAACTTTCAACATGAAAGTTGTTGATAATTAAATAAACCAAAATACAAAATTGATTTCATTCAAAAATCATATACAGATAAAAAGTTATGGTCTGAATAAAAATCCAGAATCCCAATATCCCAGACCCGTATCACACAGATGAAAACTCCAAATGCAGCAAACTCGCCTTTAATTGTATATAGAATAAAATAAGCTATTTAATAGCAGTGGTTTCGCATTTGGCGGAGCTACGGTTTGAAAGTTGAGTTTTGGACCCACATTGTATACTTGTACAGATTAAAATATTCAACTTATTCTGTATTCATTATTTTTGTATTTTTATATTTTTATAATTTTGTAAATATTATTTATAGTATATATGTACATTAAAATCAGAATAAAAACCTAAATAAAACTCAAAATAAAAATACTTGTATGTATGATACATAGGTATACTACCTATGCTTATACCTGTATAAATTGTACTTTTAATTTATTTAATATACAAAACACATCAGAAAAATAAAACATAAATATTTTTGTGTGTATAAAAGTATTTTATGATTTTATAAAATACTAAATAAAAATAAAAAAATTAAAATCACAAAATAAAAATAAAAGAATAAAATATATAGATATTATGCCTATAAAGGGTATAAAAGTAAACTTGTAAAAATATACCTCATAAAAGCAATTAAAAATCAGAATAAAATACTACATAAAAAATAAATAATTTTTTATTTAATAACCAAAATTTAATTCGACCATTTTCTATTTTTAATTGAATTAATAAAACCATTTTCCAGGGTTTTTCCTCGTTGGTCCACGTGGACCAACCAGGTGCAAACCCTAGCTGACCCCGGTCAACCAGGTGTCCTAGGTCCTGTAGCATGTCAGACCTGTCTTTTGACCAATTTTTCTCACCTTTTTCGAAGGCGCATCTTGCACCTTCTTGTCAAGATTCCATCTGAGACTTTTTGCATTGACCATTGGTGATTCACGCCTAGATGTTTTCTTGGGCTATGAATCACTGATCGCGTCAAGGTTCCTCGTTCTTTGGAGCGTTCCAATCATCGAGTCAAATAACATAATAATGGAGCCCGACCTTCCTTTGAATTTTCGAACCCCTCTTCCACGAGTGTAGCTCCCCTAATCACACCCAAAGGCCCCAGGAAGGTGACAGCTTCCTCTGGCGGCCCTCAGGCGGGTCGAGCATACATCGAGGCGGCTCCACAACCTCCCCCAACTCCGGCAGTTGAGGTACCCCTTCCCTCCAGTCACCACCGTCGAGGCAGCAACGTTTCCCTTTTATTTTTCTTGCATTTTCTTTCCCGTACCCTTAGTTTTAAAAACCCTCAAAAATCTTCCAATTCCATCGAGTATCTCGCCCAATTTGATCACCTCGTTGCAGCGCTCCTACGGTCGAGCTCTGCCCCATCGATTCGCGCCACCTTTTCACCACTACAGGGTCCAGGCAACTTTCCCTAGACCCTCTCACTTGTTATTGCAAGTGGTTGGACCATCACGCACGCCTGGAGGTCATTTTGACCTTCGCCGAGTCGCGCGAGCTCCTCCGGCTCCGCCAGCCGCTCCAGCGAACCTCGGCCACTGCCGAGTGTTTTGGACTTGCCCGAGCATAGAGGAAGCCCCCAGGAAGTTGCAGACCCATTTTTGAAGCTCAGAAGCCGCCGGAGCACGGAGATCTAGCCCGGGGAAGTTCGCCTCGCCGGCGTTCTTCCCCGTTCTTCCTCCGCGCTTCGCCACTGTTGGATCGGGCCGCCCCTCCAGATCGCTCGTGGACCGTCGGATCGTCATCACTCCTCCACCGTTAGATCTCGATTTGAGATCTAATCTCAGACGTCGAAGCGAAGCGCTATCGGCTGTCAGATCGTCGCCACGTGTCAGGTGAAGAAGCCTCGGCCGTTGGATCATGCGCTTAGGGGTATTTTGCATTATTCACCCCATGCCTTTTTGTAATTTCCTTTTAGTCGAGAAACTTTCATTGGTAGTTCAAAATATTTTGTAATATTTATAAGTAGGCCCTTGAACTTTCAGTATTTGCAAGTAGGTCCTGGCCACATCACCTCATGTGACCAATCCACGTGAGGTGAGCGCATTTTGCACAGGACCCCTCCAGGGTTTAAATATATAAATTTAGTCCATGGATTTTTGAATTAAGTGTAAAAGTTTTGGAAATATTGCAACTTAGCCCTCGAGGTTTTTGATATTACAGATAGGTCCCTCCCAAGCGTGTGCCAGTCACGCGCCCTGGTGGGTTATTTATAGGGAAACCATCCCGGGTTTGGAAATTTGTAATTTGTCCAAGAACTTTCTTTATTAGTGTTATATTTTGTGGAAATTTTACATTCCAACCCCTGGATGTTTTGATATTTACATTTACGCCCCTGCAGACCTAGCATTGTTGTGTGCTTTCTTTATTTATTGCATGCATTTCTAATATCCCAAAAATTCCCCAAAAATCATCTTAAGTCTCTGTTGCATAATAGTTTAATGTAATATTTTTGCATTGCATTTTCATTGCATTTTTATATTTATTAAAAATAAAAATATGCATTTTAGCTACTGTCTATCTTAGAAAATACCAAAAACAATATTAAAACACCTAGAAAATTTCCAAAAAATTACCTACTGTGTATTTTATTAACTTTTAGTGTCAATCCAAAAATTACAAAAAAAATAAAAACCAAAACCTTAAAAATTAGAAAATACCCAAAAACTTCTAAAAAATCTAAAAAATAATATAAAACTCCAACAAATCGAAACTCAAGTCCTATAGGTTCCCCATTTTATTCTCTTTATTTTAAAATTAATTTATGAAAATTTTAACACTGTTTGATATTTTTCCTTCCCATTTTATTTTTGGCCAGAATCTTAATTCACTGTTTTCTTTTTTTGCCTTTTAAAAATATCAAAAAGATTCTGAAAAATCCCCAAAAATCACAAAAATAATAAAAAATTATAAAAAGCAAAAATATTTTATTTCCTAATTTTTGACTGATTTTCCTTATTTTTATAAATACCCTAGCACCACTTTTCTTATATTATATATATTCCAATATTGAAAAATAAAATAAAAATTTCAGAAAATTAAAAATCAAAATACAAAATTAAAAATTAAAAAAATAAAAATTAAAAACCCACAAAAATATTTGCATTGCATAGTGTAGACAATACATCACATTCACACACACACACACTTGCTTGATCTATCCTGCCTTGCTCCCTGTGTTCGAACTCTCTACATACTTGCACCTATACATCTTTTATGTAGAGTTAAAAATAAATTTGACTCCACCATTTGTTTGTCATGGTTTGATATTTGATTGTGGGTTCATTGTTGATTTTAGTTGAAATTCATTGAGGGTTGCCACATCGACGGTTGTCTCCGCTTTGTGTGAGACACTATTTAGACCCCGTGAATTTTGGCTAAATCAGTATGCCATAGAATGGGTGGAACCGTTGGTTCAAAGGATGAGACGTCGATGCAACCTATCGTCATTTGTGATGTCTTTGACACCTAGGGCATCGACTTCATGGGCACATTGCATGTTAGCCACGGATTTGAATACATCCTTCTTGTGGTAAATTATTTGTCTAGATGGGTGCAGGCAATCCCAACCCGAGCCGCAGATAGCAGGACTATCTGTAAATTCATTAGAGATCATATCATCTCTAGGTTTGGGTTCCCCAAAATGTTGATATCAGATGGGGGTAGCTACTTTGTAAACAGAGATGTGAAGAAGCTCTTGAAGGATTACAACATCGAACACCGTGTCGCTAGTCCTTACCACCCATGGACTAATTGTATGGCTGTCGAATAGGGAGGTGAAATCCATATTGCAGAAGCTTGTCCGCCCAGACAGGAAGGTTTGGTCTCAGATCTTGGATCATGTCCTATGGGCTTATAGGACAGCTTACAAGACACGGTTAGGAACCTCCCCATTTCAGATGGTATTCGAAAAGTCGTGCCATTTGCCTGTAGAATTAGTGCACAAATAAGAATGGGCAATCAAGAAGGTCAACTGGAACACACACCTATGGCTGAAATAGAGAGAAATGGTTCTGAATGAGCTTGTGGAAGTAAGAAACCGAGCATAGGACAACAGTTTGGTGTACAAGGACAAAGTGGAGCATTGGCATGATAGATATATCAGACGAAAGACCTTTGTTCCTGGACAGAAGGTATAGTTGTTTAATGCAAGGCTGAAGGTTTTCCAATACAAGATGAAATCCAAGTAGACGGGCCCATTCATTGTCTGTGTGGTGCATGATAGTGGATGTGTTGATATCTCAGATCTCACAGATGTCGCACCGACATTCCTAGTATATGGACAACTATTGAAGCACCTCGTCGAACCCAATGAACAGTTAGTCCATGTTGAGAAGATTGCATTCATGCGCGAGATAGATTCAACAGATACATATAGTGTCGCACATGAGACCTTGCAGCAGCGAACTCTCGCCATCAGCAGCATCTGGAAAGATTCAGACCGCTATCCTTGTATATATCCATCACTCTTGTACATTCTTCCCCTCCCTCCCGCGACTCTAACCACTCACCCCAACTTCATATATTTTTCATCTACAACTATACTTAGGTTGACGAGATCCTAAGTATAGGGGGAGAGTTACCAGAGTTCATTCACTGTACATCCTCCAGATCACATCGATCCTCATACCACTCCAGTCCTATACTTAGGCTGACCTGAACCTAAGTATAGGGGGTACCGATGCTCGCCTTGTACAAAAATTCATCCACTCTACCCTCTTGACCTCGTCCGCCCCATTTTTTATCTTTTGTTACACATAGGCTTCCAAGAGCCTAAGTATAGGGGGCAGGACGACTTCTGTACATTTTTGCTCCATTGGCTCTCTTACGCTTAGCACGAGCTATGTCTTCTTCCTCACTTTTAGTGCTCTGAGGACATAGCACACGATAAGTATAGGGGGCGTGTATATATTACATATATACTTTACCCATAGCTCGTACTTTCACGTATTGTTGTTTATACTATGCAATAATTACAGGATGGGTAAAAATGGAGAAGATTTTTTGTAAAATACATGTATAATACTTGTATAATTTGTGTAATATTTATAAAACTCTTGTAAGATAGGAGGTTTACCAATTTTTGAAAAAAAAACAAAAAAATAACAACAAAAACAAAAAAAATAGGCTTCTTATTTGCACATCATCTTTGCATCTAAAAAAAGAGTCTTGCATTTTCATTCATCCACATAGCATGTCGTCTACATCTCATCTGCATATCTTGCATATACAAAGTGAAAAGCTAGTGGGTTCTAGACCAAGTTATGAGTAGATGTTGAGGAGGGACTTGATTGACCTTAATCCACCAAATTTCATAGGAACATTATAGGATCTGGAGTTAAGATTCCTCAGGTCAAGTGACTTAATTCATTGAGTCTGCAAATCTATGTTCACATGTCATCTTGATTAGTATTAGTAGAATATCTTGTGCACACGCATGATTCTTTTAGACAGTGACCTAACTTGGACAAGCATAATGCACGTAGCTCTTCATTGATGAGGTGGTGAGGAGGTAGAATCCTTTAGCTTGGAGTAGCACACTAGTAGAAACATCCGTCCTCATCTAGGGAGGGTAGTGCATCTCAACCTAGTCTGGTGGTATTGACATCTAAGGACGGGATGCGGTGGGTTGCAATAATGCTTCAAAAGAGGGATAATCTACTGGCTCAAGAGGAAAAACTCCTGATGTACATGCTGCACCTTGTATATAGTTCAAAAAAACTGTAAAAACTCCAAAAAAATCAGACAGGTCTATGTGAAAATAAAATACATGTCGGAGTATGGATATTAGCAAGAAGTCTGCAACTGGATGACTTGGCTACACTGGTCAGGCATCCCAGGATAGGTAGCTATACTGGCTCCTCTTGAGCTGGTCGCACTTGAACTTAGAAGGAAATACCCCTCTCCCCGAGGAAAGATTTACTGGACCGGGTAATTAGAGTTACCTTGTTAGAGGAGGGTGGTTCTGAGCCATTTATGATGTAAAGATCTATTTTACACTTACACAGTAATAGTAAGAATCATAGTCATCAGAAATTTGTGTTTGAGGATTTGTTCTGACCTGACTATTGAGGAGTCTTGAATAGAAGACTTGTGGAACTAGAAGTCTGTTAGGTCTTATGTTCAGGTCCCAATGAGGTTCCACCACACAATTAATCCAAAGGTCGAGTCAAGCTCCATTTTCAACTTTTGTTCATGATTTTGGTATGGAACCCAAAATCATTTCACTCTTGCATTTCATTTAGTTGCTCGGGGACGAGCAAGGTTTAAGTATAGGACGTTGATTAATACGTGATTCATCACTCTTAAAGTTGAAAATAGAGTCTTGTTCCCGAGTATTTTGCATCATATCTCCCTTTATCTTTCATAATTAGCATACATACACGCATACATAATACATGCATTTTAGCATCCATATTTGCATTAAATAAGAAGCCTAAATTCACTTGTAAAATATTCACCAATGTTCACCTAATTGTCTATATTTTATACCCCCTCCAAAGTCAATAAAACCAACTATGTACTGTGTATATTACTAACTATTAATGCAAGGAAAAGGGACACGGTTTTTATCTTGTAAAAATACCCGATAAAAATTCCAAACCCAATTGGAGACCCGGACCTTAAAATATAAATATCTACCTCATACAAACTTCGATCATGATTCACTCACTTTTAGATTAATACACATTCAGAGACCTTCAAAATGAGACCAATTTCATTTAAATCGGAGCTCGTATGCAAAACTTGGGTTTTTGGGCCCCTTTGTGTACTATCTGTATGTATATTTGTACCCTTGTATTTTTGTATCATACGTGAGCTCATCTCCGTTTTTGGTCAACATGATTGTAGATCTCATCGAGATCTACAACTTTCATGTTTTGAGTTTTTCCAAATTCGGCCTCCTTCTCCCACTAAATTCATATTCTTTTTTGACCAATCAGATCAGGCCACATGGCACCCTCTGATTATGACACGCGACCCGCCCCATTGCTCGCCACGTGCCCTTCACACTCCGTCGTCTGATCTCTTCCCCTCTCTCCTGATATGATCCATCCATCTTCGCAGCTCTCCTCAGCCACCCGATCAAGCCAAGATCAAATCACGGTCGTTCGCCAACACCTCTCCCTCAGTCTGCAACGCGTCCCATATTCTCCACAGTCCGATGGCTGCCCTTCTCTCCTCATCGCCACCGTTCATTTCATTTTGGATCCCCGTTGTTGGATCGAAGTCCTGATTTCATCACAGCCCTCTGTCTCCGCTTAAGTCTTAGCACGCCACGTGTCGTCTCATGGATCACACGATCAGGTCCTCAAGACTTCATCCCGACCGTCCCTCTCTGCCTTCTCCTATGCCCTCCACGTTGCGCCATCGTAACCCTTCGATCTCGCCCCTCTGATCTAATCCCAATCGCCCCATAGTGCCAAAGTCTTCGCTGTTGGATCGCGAGATCCAACGACAGAGATCTCATCTCCTACCTTCCGCAGCCCCCGCACCCACGTCCTTCAATTAGGAGTTGTCTTTTGCATAAAATAAATTCCTTAGTGATTTAAGTAATTGATTTTTAATTAAATCCATGAATAAGATTTTTGAGAAATTTCAACTCTCCTGGATTCCTTATTGAAATATCTATTTGAGATAAATAGCTCTTTGGATGATTTGGCTCCGTGGATTTAATAGGAATTAAATACTCATAGTCGCTCTGTTTTTAGTAAAATATTCATAAAAAAATCATAAAGTGTCAGAAAATTCTAAAAAAATTAGTGTAGCTTAATTTCATCATGTTTATCTTCCAGTAAATTTTTCATAATTTTTGCATGTAATTTGCATGAAAAATTGCATAAAAGCCCAAAAAAGTTTGTATTTTTCAATTGTGCATTTTAAATCAAAAATTCCAAAAAAATACATTTTTGCATTAATCATTGAATTTGGTTTGCAGAAAAATATAACTTGGTCAATTTGGACTAATTTCATATTAAAATTAATTTTGGCTAAGTTGTTTATTTTCTTAATAACCTAGTTCATTCGCATCAGTGCATCTGCATTTTTATTGCATAAAAAATACCAAAAAAATCTCACATGGAAAACCGCGATCTAATTCATCTCATCTGATTTCGAGTTGTTCCTTTGCCTCCTTGAGTCGACCTTGGGGCTTGTCCAGGTTAAACAAACATAAAACCGCACATTAAAGTTCATTCGATGATTCATTGATCCGTGCAGTTATTTTTTATCGATCCGAATTTATCTAACTGCAATGAAATCGTTAATTCTATACCAACAAAAAGGGTAGATCTGAGGTCTATCACTCCTGGATTGTAGGATTCACTGTGTGAGAGCTTAGCCACTGGCTCTACATGTTCATCTCCCCCATTCCCACATCCTCCATTGTTTTTATCCTCCTCTCTCCTATCTTACTCGGCTGGAGAATCATCTCTCAATGCAGCCTGAAAGTCAGCATGTTCTATTAACTGAGCTTGAATGGATTGAATAGAGGCTAGCATGGTAGTGTTGATCTCGCTCTGTTCAGTCGTGGAACCTTTCCCCTTAGGCCGCATCAAGTGCACTATCTCGGTTTCTACAAATGTAAACTGCACTAGATTAGTCTTCAGGAATGATGGGGTCTCAAATGATAGTTCAAGATTAGATTCAATCTTGAATAAAGGATTGATCGACGAAGTGAAGGGTGAAGTGGAGAAAGAGGTATACTCGGGAAGTGAGTCTCCCTGAGTAGAAGATGACCACTTTGGTGTGTGAAATGTGTCCGCAAAGGTTCGAACGAGAAATGCTCCAATCTGACATCTTCGATATGAAGAGGCAGGATACAAGAATATAAAAGTCAAACAAGAATATAATAAGTAGAAGGTGTGAAGGGTATGGAAGGATATCTAACACTAGCAATCAAACATAATACAAATCCCCTATTCACCAACTCACACAAGTAAAGACCGCAAGAGTTCGGTCTTTTATCTTTTTAATTTTATTTCATGATAAATGCAATCTTTGAAAGAGTTAGCGAGCTGTTAGGTGCCTGCATTTCCCTAAAGACTGGCTCGTATTCTTATGACTAGTTGCATCCACTTTCTGCTAGTATGGTTATTAGTACGGACCGTAAAAAATAGCTACCCGTTACATAAGGACGAAGGCTTATGCAGTGTCCTTTAAACCACCCACTCTGTTAATGAAATATAGACCATTTATTGGCTACCCATGTTCCCTTACTGATAAGTAGCTAATCATTTTTAAAGAAACAATAATCTAAATGAAAATCCGAGCTTGGCTCTATCCTAGTGTTCGTCTCTCACTCACTCTGCAAGTAAATGCAAACAATGAGGGGGTTACTCTCCACAAAACAATAATGATTGTCCTTACATTTAGTTTTAGGGTCGAGTTTTCTTTAACAGTCTCAGTTTTATAAAATTGACACTTTTATTGGGTTTTTTTCAATGAATCACCTACTGAGTTTCTAATTTCCTTTTTAACTTATGTGAGTGAAAACAAGGAAGGACATAGGCAATGCCAATGCACGATGAAATTCAATTATGCATGCAGAGGAGAAGAGATGCGTACCTTGTTGCCAGCACTCTACATGTAGGGTGATCCACACAGAATTTAAATACAGAAAATTAAACTAACCTAAATGATACATCTGAACAGTCCTAGCAATAACATTTATTAGCAGGCAAGAACCAATTAATTTGACCAAGTCCAAAATATGCTCTACTCTATAGGTGTAGAAATTCATATTTAGGTCTATGGACCTTATTAATTACCTAGATTAAGCAAGTTAATAAAGCATATCACCAAGGGCTTAAGCACATAAAACCATGTGAAACAAAGAAAAAGAAGGCGGTGGAAAACAAAATCGGTGAGGTCCCCCAAGTACACCAACACTTAGCGAAACATACCATACACACAAGGTATATAATGTCCTTTTACAAGAGTTTGAATGAATAAAATGTTGAAGTCTATCTATGTCAAATGATCCAAAGAATTGGTCTCCTTCAACTCTTCTTCTCCTCCTCCTACACTCTCCTACGACTTGGTAAAGAATCAAGCTGCTTTTGCTTCGCTTGGGTGCACTAGCGCTCCTAAGAATGCCTCCCTAGCTTGTCAGGCCCCTTGCAAGAAAGAGGAAACACAAGATAATATAAGAGACACGGTTGTATAAATATGAGCAAGAATAATGGAAATAAATAAAGCGAATATGAGCAATGAAGTTAATGAATGAAAAATATAGACAAAAATAAGAGAAGGGAAAACAATCCAAGAATAATAAGTCAAGAGAAAAACCTAGCTACCCTAATCGTGCCTCTCTAACAGCGACCCCATTTTTTTGAGCTGAGTTTTTCGGGATTTTTTTTCAATGAATTAATCACAAATGAAAATGCAGTCATTGCAACCCAAACGAGCATCAAACAAAAATAATTAAATTATCAAGTAAAAATAAATAAAGAAGCGAATGTAACAAGAGAAATTGCTATTTAATTTAATGGTATAGCTAACAGGATCGAACTCAAGGAGACTACAAAAACCTGATGGTTATTCTTTGCAATGAAAATCAATGAAAGAATCAAGGAATTTCTGTGCACTATGCTTGGTTTCTATATATTTAGATTTTGTAATTTTTATGGAAATTTTCTTTTAATATATTTTTTATTTGGTTTTATGATTTAAATTTTGTATTTTTATTTTGCAAAAGATTTTTAAAAAAACAATGAGATAGTTACAAAAAATTTAAAGTAACCATCCAACCTTTCTTTTTATAATTTTTAGATATACTAAAAATAATCAAAAAATAAAAAAAATGTTTTTTGGTTTTTGATAATTTTTAAATATTTTTGTGATTTTTCAAGGTTTTTTTAACAATTTTTTAGGAATTTAAATAAAACAAAAACATAGAATTTCCTAAAAAATGACATGAATTTTTTTTTGTAATTTTAAAATAACATATAATCGTAAATTTGGGTGAAATATTCACAAAATGAAATATATTTTTTTAGATTTTCTAGAAAGCCATTATGTATTTTTGGGTTTTCAATTGAATTTATATGAATTTTTAATGTTTTTACGATTTTTGTCATTTTTACTGTTTTATGAGGAATTAAAATGACAAAATTAGATAGTAATTAAAATAAATCAAAAGAAATACACATGATTTTTAACGAATTTTTAATGCAATTTTTATATTTTTTATTAATTTTAAAATTCAAATAGGGAATTTTTATGTGGTTTTTTATTTTTAATAAATAATAAAAATATAAAATGCGAAATGCAATTTATGAATGCAAGATGGATGTAACAGGAACTGGTATGAATTTTTGTAGAATTTTTAAAGGGGTTTTTGAGATTTTTTTATTTAATTTGAAAGATGGAATTTAAATGCATACTCACATGGACCTCATTGCAATTTCTTAAAGTTTTCACATTAAAAAGTAACAAATAAATAAATACGAGGATTAGAAGTACAAATTTTCCAAGAAATCATGCACAGTGGCACGTGAGGCTCACTGGATTGGACCAATATGTAATTAATATAGTTTTAAGGTCCAAATAATACCTCAAAAATGTTATTCATTTATTGTATATAACCTAACAAATCATGTGCCAAGCACGTGTTGTGGTTAAAACGAGATTGAAATGCAAATAATCTAAAATGCAGGATATAAAGTGCAATTATTCAAATAAAAATAGAACGACATGTGTCCTCGTAGGGACTTATTTGTAAATAAAATAAAGGATAGGGATATGGATGCAATTGTACTCTTAAGGAATTGGAGGCTCATGTGGCTCAGATGCTATACAACTATAATTGAACGGTTGCGATGAGCTCTGGAGTGAAGGGTCACGATCAGATCCTGAATCTTTTGTCAACAACCAAATTTTGGGGAACAATCAATGACTGAGATCTAAAATTGGGAGTAGTTCTTCACCATGTGGTTTTAAATGCTCATGAAGGAACTAGACTGAAGGAGGACACCGGCAAACTTCGATCGAGGAGAACTCGGTCATTACTAGCCCAGGTCCACTACTGACAGTTGCTACAACTCCCTAAGATCTTCCTCTATCGATTGACTGAAGCAATGGAACTCAAAGATATTTGAGTGTGGATCTAGAGGTTGAAATAGATGCAGCTTCAGGCGAACTTCCTCTCCTCAATCAGTTGTTGTTGCTGCATTTTTCGACCCTACAATAGAAATCCTATGCTCAGAAGAAGCTTCCGGCTAGGAAATTAGGTGAAAAACACAGAAAATTGTGAATGGACGGGGGTCCCCAATGAAGGGTGGTCAAAATGGAGACCGGACCTCAGATCTGGAAGGATTCAAGGGTTATCACGTGGTAGTATAGCTAGAGAATGGTTGGGCGAATGTGTTGGCATAGTCAGAGAATGAATTGGATGGTCGGAACTCCTCCGATCGTGCAGATCGGAGGATGAAGAAGGCGATCAAATTTTAGCTGATTTAATAAAACTCAAGGTGAAAATGATATGCTAAATCAAAGTTAGGAAAATGATATGTTATCTAAGGAGAAGATAGAAGGACGGATTTGCCTTGATTTGCTATTGAAGGCGGAGAGTCAGAATGTGCGGTGGGGGGATCCGACGACGTAGGTGTATCACGTTCTACAGACACTTCCTCACACTCTTGATCGTGTGGATTAGTAGATGTCACCTACAATTCATTCGAGGACTCAATCTCGGGGAGGAAGATGACCAAAGTATGGATCAACTTCGCACCAGAGGTGGAGGGGTATTATTTATAGAGGTTGCTTAGGTAGATTTTGAATTTGAAAATGGGAGAAAACCTTGGAGTGATAGGTGGAGATGAGGTGCTGGTGAGTCAGATGAATGATTGGATGAGAAGAATGGAGAAGGAAGAAGGAGCATATAATGGAAGGCACGCGTGGGAAAAATGAACGAAGGAACGACAGCAGGCAAGATCGGTGGGAATCCGGCGAGGTTGAGCAGTTGACCAGGGTCAACAAACTCGGGTCGTCCAATCAGAGTGCGTCTAAGATAACACCAAAATAGAGGAATAATGACGAAACTATAATAAAAAACTAAATAAATGAATTAAAAATCGAAAATGAATTTATTTAATTACATAATGTCAATAAAAGATGTTAATAATAAATTAAAGTTAATTTTAGTGATTTTTAATTAATTAAATAACGTATATACGAGGATTAAAATAAATAAAAGAAGTTGTTTATAGGTGTGTATACCTATATACAAGACGTTGATTTTTAATTCATTAATTATACAAATATATACATAATTAAATATTCTATTTATTTATAATATTTTACAAGGATTTTAAAGAGATTTTTATTTGATTTTTTCTAGTTACTTTAGTAGGATAATTAAAATGGTATAGATACAACATATATATGGTGATACATATACAATAGATACAAAATTTTATTTTTTATTTATTTTTGATTCTATGATTTTATTTGTATTTTATATGAGTTAAATACAATATTCGCAATTACTTAAAAATACAATATTTACCATTATGCACAAGAAACAAATAACTAAATAATATACATAGTATATAGGTACATTATACAATAATACCTCAGTTGGCCACATTTCACACCTTAACGTGGAATTTTATGAAATCACTTCCATTTTAAAGGTAATTTAATTTGTAGTACAATGGAAGTGGGTTTGATGAATTTGGAGTTTGGGTACAGAAGATATTGATCTTTGTGGCTTTTGGAGAGTGATGTATTTTACACAATATGCGTAGATTTTAATTACAATAATTTTTATTATTTACAAGAGGATTTTGTTGACAAATTTTAAGAAGAACAATTGTTATTTGCAAAGAATTTGGTAATGAGTAAAATAATGAAAGAATGTGTAATAAATATAGTATTGTACAGGTGATGAATATATATAGGTGACAAGCTGATTTTCTGGATTTTCTAGTAAATAGGTCTTATCTCCCCCTACTTTATTCCTTATCGATCATGTTAAGTCCTGACCTTCTCTCGGGGTCTAATTCAGCTTGTATCTCTTGCATATATACAATCTTTTATTTTCTTTATTTTCCTTCATTCCTTTATTTATTTATTTTTTGTTAAAATTGTGATAAATATACAATATTTACATAATAGTTAAAATTAGTAAAAGAATAAAAATATTTATATTTAGTGGTGTTTTTTCAGGGATTTTAAGCTAAAAGATATGATGAGATATTTTGAAATGTTGATTCATCAGTGGTGAGCTTGATAGAGTACACGAAAAGAAGTAAAAACAACTCGATATTCAAAGAAGAAAATCTCGATAAAATGTCTATAAAATTCCTTGAAAATCGAAGCGAATAAAATGTAATAAAATACAATAGTATTAGAATATTGTCCAAAATGTCTCATGGTATGTGAGTCTAGTGTAGAAGTAAGTAGAAAAATACAACACAAAAAGTATAAAATCCTTCTTCCAAATAGGTCCATACTAAGGAATCTAATCGAAAGAAAAATCTCCCGAATTTGGAAATAGGTCCCTGCATTGGGAACTATTTGCAATTATGCAAAATATTGGAGGTGCGCTTGAATTTCCTGGAATTTCTGGGGCTACCTTGCAATTTTTCAATCGTTTGGGCAACCAACGACTCTGATTAGATTGGCAAGGGATAATTTGGACTATTGTCTAGTGACACGTGTCGACAGGCTGTAACGTGTGTTCCTTGCCTCATTCTTTCCCAATCCAGCATAGGCAGCTTCGATTCCTCGATCACTAGCAGATCTACGATTGATGGCGACCTCTGGTTGGCTAGTGCAAGGCCAGAAGAAGAGCTCCTCTATCCTTCTATCTCGCCTACGGTGGTGGATGAACTGAGATGGTCATCGATGCGACTAACAATGATCGTTTAGGGTTTTGGAACCCTGAAATGAAGATGTTGATCTACTGCTCAATTGATTCAGCAACAAAGTAAATAGTCTCATGCTGAAGAAGAATAATGAAGCTGAAGCACTCCATATGTCTTAAGTACCTACGATTAAGAATTAGTTGCTCGATTTGTAGAGGAATCGACCAAAGGAAAAAGCTATGCAGAAGTAAAGGTGTTCCAGAAATGGGTCATTTGCAAATGAAGATTCGAGTCGATTTGAGATGGAAGGGAATAGAAATCTTGCGTGTGGGTTAAGGAGGTGATTAGGGAATCTAATTGTATGATTAAGTTGCCGAAATAGACACGAAACTTGATGAATTCATAAGGAAATAGAGGAATACCTGGGAGTGCAGGGTATAGAGACCCCATTGTTCTTCGCTCAACAGGTCGGTATACATGGAGCTCAACGCCACAAGGTGGCTATTCAAGACCAAGGGTGGCTCTAGAACTATCTTCCAAGGACCCAACTTCTACGCAGGGATGCGACAATCTGTTGTCGCCACCGAGAAGTGTTGGAAGGGAGTGAGGAAGGAGGAGGATTGGTCAGTTAAGTTTAGACTAGAAGTAGTTCTGATTTGAAATGGTTATTTTGTGATCAATAAATAGACCAATCGAACGGGGATTAGTTAGAATATATGGGTAGGTGTGTGTCTTGGTAGTTAGTAGAAGGGTCTAGACAGTTAGGATCGGGTAGATGTGGTAAGATGCGACAGGATTAATTGGAAGAAATAGGGTAGCTAGAACAGAAGCTAATATCTTCTTGATGGGGAAGAAGGCCCTAAATGCTAACACGTGTCAGCACCTGATAGGACATAAATTGAAATAAGGTTATTAACTATATAATAAATAATGGATAGCATTATTTTAAATAGGTATAAAAAGGGAAAATGTACATAATTTAATTACCTAAACTATAAATTAATTTATTTGGATAAATAATATATATTTAATGAAATATAAATATTATATTAATAAATATGTATAATTAATACTTCATAAATAGATTTTGTATTTTTAATTTAATGATTTAATAAATAGCATATTACTTTTATATTTTATTAATTAATAAGATAATAAATATGAGTAGTATGAATTTTTCTAGATTTTAATAAATTAATTTATATATATTAATAAATGCAAGAATATAGTTTACATGTTAAATTCATTTATAAATTAGGGTTTTTTATTTATTTAAAAAATTAAATAGTGTCTAGAAATTTTGAAAGAATTTACGGTTAAAATACATGATCAAAAAAATAATTAAAAATTATAAAAATCATTAAACCTATAAAAGTGTGTTTTGAATAAAATAAATAGCCCAGAAACCACATTGTCATTAGGTCCCAAAATCAAGTTTTTGCAAATGGACTTTGATTTTAGTGAAATTATATTCATTAATTAGGTAATATTATTTTATGAATTTAAAATTGAGTAGAGTGAAATTGGAGTCTGTATGTGAAAGTTATGATGTTCGGAAGTTGAGAAATTGATAATTTAAAAGTTGGATTTCTTGGCATATATACAAGATAATATTTTTAACTTATTTTTATATTTTTCTATACATTTTTAGAAATAAATTGGAAAAACATTTGTGAAAAATATGTACAGATAAAATAATTAACTATCAATGAAGTTTTGTTTTCATTTGATAATTAATGAAGAATGTATAGAGTGTGTAAATAATTCTTTTTATGGTTTTCTTCCTTATCTCCCCCTACTTATTTATTTGTCGACCAATCCATGCTAACTTGATCGCTGTGGTTAGGTTATATAAATATATCTTTCAACTATATTTATATTTTATAAGTCATATTGTACCTATATACATATTTACAATATGCCTTCTTTTTTATTTCTTTATTTTTTTCTTTTGTTTCTTAACATGTTTTTGATTCGTAAAAGTGCATGTTTATTCATGAACAAGGTTTTTTCCATAAATGGAAATTAATGGATATTTACATGCATTTGCTAAGGGTTTTAAGATAAAATGCAAAAAGAATGTTAATGAATCATGGATTCATCGATATCACGAGGTGATTATTAACTCTAACTAATACTCCAAAGTGTACAGACCTCTCTCGCAAGAATAAACTGGGTAATGAATCGCTAAATGCATGTATTAAAATCAATCTATTGTAGCACGGGCATTTAGCTTCTCATACAGAACTGAGAGGAGTCTCAGGGATGAGGTCCTTAGCTTTAAATTTATAACATGGGAAGTCTAGGCTCGAACACAAGGATGCGAGCACTTTAGTAGTTAACATTAGAGAACAAATAATTTAGATAGCAATTTCGAGATTAATTACATCGACTGGATGCACAACACACAATTGAGAAAGAATTTTAACACATTTTTAAGCAACTAAATTAAAGGCAAACAAATGTGCACACACAATATGAATAGGTAAACAACACCTTAATATCACGAAAAATAACTTGGATGAATGATGAAAATACCCTAAGTTAATTACTTGAGAAATCAACTTAGAAATAAGAGAAATCAATCCCAAAAGCATGTCCTATCTTATCTAAATCTCCACTCTATTGTTTTAATCAGCAATTAAATCTTTTAAAGACCCAATAATGATTTATATTGAGTAACAATGGATCATTAAGATTCAAGATAATTTTATAGATTCAAAAAATCACATAAAGTACTTTTTCAATAAAATTTCATGAATTAATAAGGCACTTTAAACAAAGAACAATTGATGTGTGATTTTTAAATAAAAACCATCCACAAATCTTGCTATAAGATAGAGTGTCAAACAATCTTTAAAACAAGAACAAAATCATATTATTTGGATTTCAGGATAGAAAGATATTTAAAATAGAAACCAGGGGTATAAATGTAACAAAAACTTCCAAGTTTTATTGCAAAACAGGACATATGGGGATTAAATTGCAAATAAAAGAACCCGCAAGGGATAACATGCAAATAATACACCGGTGGAAGGACTTATCTGTAATATCAGAATTTAGAGGACTTCCTCTACAATTATCCCACCCGCATGCGCAACACACGTGATATACTAGGCTCGGACTGTGAGGTTCGGGCCATGCATCATCTCCTGGTGCTTCGTCGATGGCTAGGAATTAGGCTTGACACACGAGGCTGAGGTATGAAATGCTGCTTCGGATAGCAACGTGCTGATCTGGGATCGTTGGATCTCGTCCAAATTGGGGAGATCAATGGTATTTGCTTCCCAGTTGTGCCGACATAGGAATTAGGCTTGACACATGAGACTGAGGTGTGGTTGTGCTCCAACGAATGCTGAATGGCTCCATTGTGCCTCTCGTTACTCTCTAAAGATCCCAAAACCTTCACTGAGTATAGACAATAATAACCGTTGCTCGGAGAAGGCACGTCGATGCCTGAAGAGCTTTATCGATGAAGCGTCATCAAAGAGAAATATGGAGATCGGATCTACGATCCCATCTCTGGCCATTGAAGCCTATAGAAGTGTTGCATGGTTAGTAATGATGGAGCAAACACTTGCAGATATTTTAAAGGCTAAAGTGAACAGAATGGCGGGCTACTCGATGGTGGAAGTCTGAGCTCTAATGGGTATCCCCTTCATGCAGAAGACGATGATGGAGTCGAGTGATCACAGTGATGGAGAAATAGATTGATAACGAGGAAAGATACGCATGAATAAGTGAACAATGGCAAAAGTATATTACCATTCAGATGAGTAGATGAATGTGTAGCAACTAAGGAATAAATCCTAGTAACTGCAATGAGAAGAAGAAGGATTACTAACCTAAGATTGAAGGTTGGAGATGACGTGAATTGGATTGAATCTCGAGCCGATTTGTGAAGCTTGAAGCTTCACGGTCTTCGCTTGAAGTTCCTATCTCTAGAACTCAGCTCAAACAACCTCAAAATTGGGTTGTAACTTGGCGACAAGGCCAAGGATATCGCCGGAGGTGTACTCCATCGTGGCACTCAATCTAACCCTTGTACTATCATTTGAGGTTAGAGAGGCTAGAGTGTAGGTCCGTAAATGGCGGATAGCCGGCAACATAGGCTGGTGGATAAGTATTTAAAGAGGAGATGACAGAGGTCATAGAAGGTTTTGATGGAGGTTTCAACCTCCTTCAATGTTTGGTTGATTAGAGATAAGATGAGATCAGAGATAGGCGGGAGTTAGGGTTGAATGGTGAAATGATTAGTGGAAGTTTCGAGGGAAGAAGTTGCATAAGGAGGTTGGAGAAATTAGGGGAAGTTTCCATAGGATGAAAGGTGGTGTCGTTTGGGCGTAGAGGGCTGGAGGTTGAAGGCGATCCAAGATCCAACGGTCTAGAATGAGGCACAAATAAACGATTGGATTCACCTCATGAAAGATTAATCAAACGGTGGTGAATCAGGCACAATGGGACAGTCACGATCTGTCTGATCAAGAAGCGATCAGACTGTTCACAAGAGAACAGGGTGGCAACACATGAGTGAACCACGTGGTGTGATATGAAGGTGCCATGTGGCCCAATCAGATTTGAAGAAAATCGATAAATCAAAGAAAAGTCAAGAAAAAAATAGTTAGAGGATGAATTAGAAAAGTCATAAACTTGAAAGTTATAGATCTTGATGAGATCTACAACTTTCATGTATAAGTCAAAGAGATCAAAGGTTATTTGTACATAGTTAAAAATTAAGTACTATTAAAAACCATATAAAACAATTTTCTTTACCATTTCTTTTGTTTATTATTATTTTTTTTTTGTTTTATGCTATTTTATTTATATACAACTTTAATCCGATTTTTATTGATTTTTAATGGAAAATAAATACATAAAATAATACACCATATTAATATATAATAATTATTGTTATTCATATACAACAAATAATTTGTTAACCCATGTTATTTAGCCAATGAATCGTGTGATTAGCTTAAGCAAGAGAGTTAATAATGGAAATTAATGTTGATAAATCTGGGATTTATCACCCCCCTATACTTAAGTTAAGCTCATCCTTGAGTTAATAAATGAAGAATTCATTAGAAAGTTAGTTTTATTAGTTAGATCCCTGACAAGTGTAAATGAGTAAACAAGGCTTGATTTGACCTAGAACACTAGGTTTCTAGAATCCTAAAACTCTAAGTTCGTCCAAGTATTAATCAAAAGGAATTCAACTCCTCTAGTTGCCAGACTCTCAATACATACATATACATAAGAAGTATGACTTAGTGTAGACTGCACACATGAGGGTAAAGTCAAAACGTCACCAAAAATTCCAATCTCAGAAGCTCTCCTAAGGACCCAACCCTCAACTCTAAGGAACAAATCTATTCTTTCCTCAATCCACCATCTCTTTAGTTTGTCAGTCTTTAAAAGGATATATCATAGGCCAGATAACAGAGATTGTAGGATTGTGTATTTTATTTTATCTTCCTCTCATTGGAACGGGGTTCTCTAAAGTTCCAATGCTCAACACATTTAATTTTGATTTTTGCCAATCAATGTGTCCGTC
The DNA here is from genome assembly GCA_037367405.1 of Ottelia alismoides. NCBI lineage: Eukaryota > Viridiplantae > Streptophyta > Magnoliopsida > Alismatales > Hydrocharitaceae > Ottelia > Ottelia alismoides. Next base: position 364,059 of record JAZKJV010008319.1, on the reverse strand, counting down.
AAGAGAAGTTGGAGTAATCTGCACTTGTTTTCCCGAGAAATACACAGGGGTGTGCCTTTTTTGGGTATTAAATATACCTTCTACACCCAGACTTGTAGCATTTACGATGTAGAGACCTTTTTGGGTGCTAGCCCGACTCCTTGTCCTAATAGCATTGGTCCAAATGGGCATTTTACAATGGTTGGGAGCTCTTGCCTATGGTGGTAGCTCTTTGATATTTTTATTTAAATGGTGAGAGCCTTTCTTTCATCATTTCTTTCTTCTTTTTCATTGTTTTAGCTAGCTCCACTACTTTTACCAAAAGATTGGCGCACACTAATCAACTTATATAATTAATGTCATCACACCCTAGCACTTTAGATTTGATCAAGAGATAGCATGAGAACAAGTTCCATACTAGCTAAGATGCTGACACTCAAGTTTCATGAAGCCATCATTAATCTTATACCATCATCGAGCATCATATAGATCAAGTCCAAACTCAAACTTCCAATCCCATTTTCCTTAGTGATACCTTGACTCATCTCAATCATAATTGTAGTCGTGCAACTGAGTGGTAGTCAAATTCTTTCAAGGGAGATTAAGCCTGGGATATAGCATGCATATCTTCCAACTAGGAGAGTGAGAATTTTTAAGTCTAATACCCTAATGATTAATACATGATAACTCTAAGACTAGGGACTCCTTAAACCAAGTGCTGAAGATCATCTCAATCCTTGAGTGCAATAGTGAAAATGTCAGTCACAAACACCAATTAATAAGTTAGCTAGTTAGTTAATTTACAAAAGAATTAAAGAATTATTGGCTTTATTGAAACAAAGACAATAGATTGGGTATTACTGATAGAACATAACATAGGAATAGTAGAAGAACAATAATAATATACCCAACACTCATTACAAACGTCAACACCTTAGAAATCAAGATTGGATCTTCGAGGTTTAAAATCACATGCTGCCTTATGTTTCAACTGCTTATTTCTAATGGAAAACACTTCAGAATCTGAATAAGAAATATCTTCCTTAAGTTGAAAATTCAATCTTCTAGAATGGTGTCATTCTTCCTCAAAGGTGATATTCATATCCACATGGGAAGCCTCAAAATTCTCCATAATTATGGGAAGACGAATCCGACCGTGAAATCCTACAATAGCTTTTTCAGTTTTCCTTAAAAGAGAGAAACTAGACATAAAGGGATGACCCAACTTAGAAGAAAGATAAGTATTCAATAAGTGAATATCCTCAAGAAAAGGTAAGGGAACCTCCATATCTAATTCTTCCATCAATAGATCGTCATCCTCAATTGACATTACTCTTTTAAGAGAACACTTTATCAACTTGATCTTCCAAAATATTGAATTGAAATCCAAACTCTCCTCTACGTTGAACTGAAAAAGTTTTTAAGGCAGAACAACCTTATAAAGAGAAAGAAGAAACGATTCAATGAAACATCACGACCTCTGAGGACCTTAGACCCAAGAAACTGAAGAGACACAACCAGAATGATTTAAAGCTTTTATTGAATTTTTGTAAGTCTCAATTTCATTCATATCTTTGAAAATAATTTTTGAAAACTTTTTTCCAAATAACATCACGTAGATTTTCAAAATATTTTACAAATGATTTTCCAAACATGTCAAGTCGTATTTTCGCAAACCACGTAAACCGTTTTTAAAAACCATGCCAAATATGTATATTATTTTCAAAATTTATACAATACTCAGTTCAAAAATTTTAATGCGATACCCATAACCCCAAGAGTTTGAAAATTTTTTAAAAAATAAGAGCTATGGCTAGAGTATATATTTAATATATACGGTGGACCCCCCTATACTTAGCTTTTGCTATGTCCTCATAGCACAAAGTGATATGAAGCCATAGCTCAACTAAGCATAAAAGAGAGTACAAGAACTAAGGTTGACAATAAAACAAGTGTAAGAATGAGAAAGAATGAGTTAGAAGAAGATTTACAAGGAAGGGTCCCCCCCATACTTAGGTTTTGGAGAACCTAAGTAAAGAGTTAGAAATGACTGCAAAGGAGGGATCCATGCAGAAGAAAATGTATGAATGTGGGTAAATCCCCTCTATACTTAGGTTGTATATAGCCTAAGTGTAGGCAGGACAAAGAATAAGGTCAGAAAGAATGTGAATCTGCTGATGTTAAATCTTGTGATATGAATCCGTTCGGATGCTCATGCCTTTTCTGAGAGATCAGGAACTGCTTCAATAGGCATGAAGTCGATCATCTCTACAGGAGTTAGCCTTTCTTTGGATTCCACAAAATGCTTAAGTGACTTCCCGTTAACCAAAAAGGAAGGTTCATTCTCTGAAAGCTCTAAGATCTCTATACTACCATTCTCATGCACTTCCTTAACAATGAAAGGACCTATCCACTTTGATTTAAGTTTCTCATGGAAAATCTTTAATTTTGCATTAAACAACCATGCCTTCTGTCCAAGAACAAAGTTTTTGCATCTAATATGCGAGTCATGCCGCTTCTTAACTTTGTCCTTATAGATCATGTTGTTGTCATATGCTCAGTTGTGGATTTCCACTAGTTCATTTAGGTCAAGATCTCTACACAATGTTCCTAAGTGGTTGATCCAATTAATCTTCTTTATTCCTAATTCATATTTGTGCACTAACTCAATGGGAAAATTGCAAGGCTTGCCATAAATCATCCTAAAAGGTGAAGTGCGAAGTGGTGTCTTGTAGGCTGTTCTGTAAGCCCATAGAACTTGGTCCAACAACTGAGACCAATTCTTCCTATCTGGATGGATTAACTTCTGAAGAATGCTCTTCACCTCCCTATTTGAATCCTCTGCCATGTTGTTTGATTGAGGGTGGTATGGACTAGTTACTCTGGGCTCAAATTTGTAGTCCTTAGCTAGTGGTTTCATCAATCCATTCACAAAGTGTCTACCCCCATCAGAGATCAACACTTTAGGTACCCCGAACCTTGAAATAATATAGTACTTGATAAATTTGCATACAATCTTTCCATCTACATCTCGGGTTGAGATCGCCTCCACCCATCTTGACAAGTGATCAACCGCTAACAAGTTATACTCAAAACCTTGGCTATTAGGAAAAGTACCCATGAAATATATGCCCCAAGCATCAAAAACATCACAAAAAATCACAAGCTGCATGGGCATCTCATCTCTAGCACCAACATTCACTCCCATTCTCTGACAAGCAGGGCACGACCGTACAAAATCAGCTGCATCTCTAAATAAGGTTAGCTAAAAGAATCCACATTTTAAAACCTTGTGAGCGGTTCTCTTTCCTGAGTGGTGTCCTCCTACTTCAAGTGAATGACAATAAGTTAGGATACTCTGGTATTCCTCCTAAGGAATACACCTTCTCCAGACACAATCCGACCCTTCGAAGAAAAACAACGGATCTTCCCAATGACATTTCCTCGAATCCAACTTAAGTCGGTCTATACTGCTCCTAGTCCAACAATGAGGAACTTGCTTGGAGACAAGTAAGTTAACCATGTTGGCATACCATGGAACTGAATCTACAACACAAATAGACTCATCTGGAAAGGTATCTCGAATAGGCTCAGAATCAAGGGAATCTTTTAGTTCAATCCTTGAAATATGATCAACCACTACGTTCTTGACTCCATGTTTATCCTTAATTTCCAAATCAAATTCATGGAGTAACAATATCCACCTAAGAAGACATGCCTTCGCATCCTTATTTTCCATGAGATACCTAATGGTTGAATGATCTGTATAAACTGTCATTTTGAAGCATAAAATCACAAACCTAAATTTCTCTAATGCCCAAACTACTGCAAGCATTTCTATTTCAGTCACTGTGTAATTTCTCTATGCTAGATCCAAGACTTGGTTGCATAGTGAATAGCAAATGGAATCTGATCTCGCCACTGCCCCAATACGGCTCCTATAGAAAAATCCGAAGCATCAGTCATGATCTCAAAGGGAAGAGACTAATCAGGAGCCTGCAGAATCGGTGAGTCACATATATTCTTTTTAAGAAGCTCAAAGGCCTCAAGACACTTGTGATCGACAAAGAACTCGATGTCTTTTCCAAAGAGCCCAGTCAGTGGTCAGGCAATTTTATAAAAATCTTGAATAAATCATCTGTAAATCCAGCATACCCCAAAAATGATCTCACTGAGTTGATGTTGGTTGGTGGATAAAGTTTCTTGACCACATCCACCTTAGCAAGATCGACCTCCATTCCATTTTTTTAGATGACATGCCCCAACACGATACCCTCCTTGACCATAAAATGACTCTTTTCCCATGAGAGTACCATATTCACCTCTCTACACCTCTGAAGAACTTGGTCCAAGTGCGCTAAACAAGAATGAAATGAATCATCATGGACTGAGAAATTGTCCATGAAGACCTCAAGGAAATCCCCAACCATCTTGGCAAACACAGCAATCATGTACCGTTGAAAGGTGCATGGGGTGTTGCATAGCCCAAAAGGCATGCGCTTGAATGCATATGTGTCGAAAGGACATGTAAAGGTGGTCTTTTCCTAGTCTTCAGTGGTGATTGCTACTTGATTGTAGCCTGAGTACCCGTCAAGAAAACAAAAGAACTCTTTCTCAGCTAATCTCTCCAAAATTTGAGGATAAAAGGCAAGGGAAGGTGATCTTTATTAGTCAGCATTCAAGTGCCTGTAATTGACACAAACACGCCATGATGTGGGTACTCGTGTTACAATCTCAACTCCTTCTTCATTGATTACCATCTGAATTCCCGGCTTCTTTGGCACAACATATAAAGATGCCACCCATTTGGAGTCAGAAATAGGGTAAATAAAGCCTGCTCCACACCATTTCTCTATTTCTTTCTTAACTACTTCCCGTAGATTTGAATTAAGCCTCCTTTGAAACTCATAGGAAGGTTTAGCATTTTCCTCAATAAAAATGTGGTGTGAACAGAGTGTCGGGTTTATACCCATGAGATCTAACACAGTCCAACCTATAGACTTACAATTCTTCTCTAGTACTTATAACAACTTAGCTTCCTGCTCTACAGTCAAATTAGAACTAATGATGATAGTAAACTTATTCTTTGGTCCCGTAAGGAAAGTGTACTTGATTTTAGGAGGTAGTGGTTTCAACTCTAGCAAGGATGAATAATCAGGTATATCAGGCTGAACCACCATTGAATCTGGATCTGTGCTACATAGTGGAGATGACTCAACTATAGTGTTGTCCACCAACTGTACTGAAGAATAGTGAGTCAGATTGCCAAACATATATGGTAATTCGTCCAAAGTCACATCCATCTCAACATCTATTTCCCTTTATTATTCTGAAGGGAGGAGAACTGACAAGTCGAAAGGGACTTCTGAGTCATAAAGGGAATAGGGGAATGCATAGTTCAAGAACTCTGGTAATGTATCAGTAACTGCTATGTGTACATTGTCCTCCCCAGATAAAAGTATCTCATTTGGTATTATTGGGTTTTGTGCCCAAATCCCAACTGTGTTGACTACATTGCAGTCTGCCTCAGAGAAAGAAGAGAAATATATGCTTGACTCGGAATCAGGTCGCTGCCATTTTATTTGCTTCATTTGTAGTTCCACTTCTCAGCTTGGAGAATGGAACTTCATCATCCTTGTCTCATAATCAAATGATGCTCTAGCCGTCCTAAGGAATGGCCACCCAAGGATAATTTGTGAATCTCTCCAATAATGAGGGATATTTATTTCAAGGACCGTAAAATCCACCTTATAATTTTGTCCCTCAATAGAGATAATGAAATTCTGGAACTCACCCTTAGCCTTTTTCATTGATTTATCTATCATCAATCAGTAGCTGGTCCGAGAGAGAGGATGATCAGCCACAGTAATGGGACTGTACACTCGGTTGATGAATCGGAGTGTACCATATTCTGTTGATCTCTTGGCACTTTAACCATGATATTATCTCAATAAAGTCATGCCATATCCGGATCATCTTTCGAAATCTTATTAATGATGTGCTTTCCTACCGTAAGAGCACGGGGGAAAGGGATAGGCAGAGAATGAAGTGAAGACTCAGATTCATAAATAGAAACATGCTCATTATTATCATCAGAAATTGAGTTTTTCAAACATGAATCTTTTACAATTGGAATAACAATTGGATTGTCTACTTTCGGATAGGGAATGTTTACTGAATGTGCATTCTCCTTATTCGAAGGCACAAGGTCCTTCGTAGACCCTGAATCTGATGCGTGTTGCTCTGCTCTTGTACTCCTCCTCAATCTTCTTCTGAAAGTACTTGCTCTCTAGTGAAAATGTATGGCATCGCCATCCTCTGAAGTCTCCTCAAGCTGAGCTTCAGAGTCGGTCCTATCCATGCCCTTAGCTCGATCAGGTGCATCCACGATCCGTCCACTCCTAAGAGACAACATAATCAAACAGAGAGATCTCGTGTTCAGATTTGTGAAACTCTGAATAATATACTTGATCCATAGGAAGATGATGATGTGTCTTATTCAGGCGATTGGGATTATCCTGAACCTGGGATGGAATGGATGTAGAGGGAATTTTGCGTTCATCATTCAAATGAGAAAGATGGTTGAGATCAACTCTCAAATCCGAAACTTCGTTTATATAGGAATGCAACTCATCCAATGTTTGTCGCTGAAAATCTGTTGAACCTGATGATGAATGTTGTTGTTGGGAAGAGTAAGGATATGAAGAACATGAAGACTGACCCTTATGGCCATAAGAATGTTGTTGTTGGGTATGATTCTAAAAATGTATACCCTGTTGTCAAGCCAGATATGTCTGTTGATGCCCGAACTATTGTTGTTGCCTTGATGCTTGATAAGGAGTGGCTCCAGAGCTCATTGGTGCTGGAAGAGGTGTAGGAGTAAATGATGTGTTGTAGAATGTTTGGGGACGTTGATAGGAGAATCGATCCCCAGAACCTCCCTGCCTGGCAAGGTCATTGGTGTACCATACACCATTTACCTCCCACACCTGGGAAGGCTCCTCAGTAATAGTCTCTACAAACAGTGGCTTTTGTTGACAAGGATGGGCTAAAGGCTGCTCCTCAACCTATGGTTTTAGTGACCCTGACATCGGTTGCTCCTGGATGTGATGAACACGGTATACGGGAGTAGCAGATGCAGTCACGACAGATACCCTCATCTTGGATACCTTCTCATAAAGTTCTGCCATCTTTTTAGATAGTTTAGACAAATTATTGTCCCACTCATTCATCTGTCTATCTATCCTTTCGACCACCGTAAGTTTATCTTCTATTAAACCCATGTCAAAAAGATCTACTGTAGCCTTCATTCCTCCACCACATAACAGTGGATTGGGGGTATCTAACTGAGCTCTACTAGAAGTTTGTGCTCTACTTATTTCAACCATTCACTCGAACACCTTCCAGACAGTGCCCGCTCCTCGTGAAGTGTAGCTGCCTCCACAAGCAGCACTCACCAAACCCTACACCTTAGGGTGTAGACCACAATATACAGACTGAACCAGGATTGTAGACTCTAAGCCATGACAAGGACATTTCTATAAAAGGTCTTTGAATTTCTCCCATGAATCACAGAAATCTTCATTAGGAAGTTGGGAGAAACTTGTAATGCATGAACACATCAAATTTGTTCTACTCAAAGGGTAGAATTTCTTCAGGAATAAGTCCTTGAACTGGGCAAAAGTGGTGACATATACCCCCAAGTTCTTCATCCAATAATCAGCCTTATCCTTCAAGGCATATGGCAGGGCTTTGAGCCTTATGTAGTCTTGGTTAACCATAAGATGCCTAAGCTTAGAACACACCAGCTCGAAGTCCCAAAGGAATGCGTAAGGTTCCTCATGAGCATTCCCATGGAAATGTGGCATCAAACTAAGGAATTGTGGCTTCAAATCATATTCTACTTCAGGATCAGCTGAGCTCAACCAATTTCTCATCTGAAACTGCCTAGGATTATAAGCCGCATCCATAGGTCTATCATTACCCAGATGTAACTGGCCAAGCTTTGCACTCATAAGTGATTGATTTTGTTCAGATTCAGCTAATCTAACCAATACAGTAAGCAACGGGTCTTCTCTCTCTTCTTCCTCCACATTCCCGTTATGTTTTTTAGGAGGCATCTTGAATGTATCTTCGTCACCTTCATCAAACAAGGGATTATAGTGAGATCTAGATGAAGATAACGAAATCAATCGATCTCACCAAATCAATGATATTCCTCAGTTAGTAAATAAGAAAAAAAGGGTTGGTAGGGATGTGACCTACCCTGAGGAGTGAATCATGATACACTGGTTCAAAAAGAGGATTATTTTCAAACCAGGTTAGTCCAGCTAAGGAAGAAGTAGGAATAGGTTGGACCGATGAAGATGTGATATTTGGGTGGTTTAGTGAAAGGCTCGCAAAGTCCGAGCAAATATCCAACCAATTATCCATCTTCGATTTCATGAAATATGGAATTTTCAGCACGTTAGATTTAAAGTGAACCTAATTCTACTGGGCACGTGAATGTGCAGAGTGATTCATATAAAACAATGAATACAAACCATGGTTAATTCACCAACTCAACACTGAAGGACGAGATGATGGCCTTATCATCTTGTCAAATTTTAATTGGTGATAAATAAAAATCTTGCTAGAGTTACTAGTTGTTAGGAACCTAAATTTCCTTACAAACTGACCCGATTCCTATGACTAGTTGCACCCACTCTAAGACAGTATAGACGTAAGTCAGACCGTATAAATATGGCTACCCGTTTACTTGAGGAACGGGTCTTACGTGGTGTCCTCTAAGCCCTCAACTTTGCTAAGGAAATTCGGACCGTTTACCGGCTACCCGTAGATCCTCACTGAGAAGCAGTTAATCATTTTTATATAACCAGTAGTTCATACAAAATTTCATGGCATGGATCTATTATAAGGTCGCCCCTCTATATTTTGAAATGTACCAGCAATAAATGAGGGTTTCACTGCCCGGAAAACAAGGTTGATTTTATTCTAATTTATGGTCAACTAGCATCAATTTAGACCCGATTTTAAGAGATTTAGTTATCACTTGAATTTAAGTGACCACAATCATCACCTAATGTACAGTCCCATTTCCTTTATCCTAAGTTGGTAAAATTGAGGGAGAAATTGGAAAACGGAATGCAACCGAAAATCAATGATGCATGCAGTCGTTTAGAGATATTTATAGTGCTTCCTAGCACTCTCCATGTGGATGCAATTCAGATTTTTTAAAATCTAACTATATGATGCAAATCGAGTAATCGCACCTAAGCATCAGTTCTATTAGCGATGAAGAAATCACTTTAATTTGACTAAGCATAATGTAAGTTATGTGTGTCTATGAATCTCCTCAGATTTTTGCAATTGTGAATCTTATGAGATTTATGTAGTGTGTCCTAAGTTACGAAATAGATCAAGCAATGAAATGACCTACGATCTTTCTATTTTGTGTAAACTTGAATCTAAAACGTCACTCAAGTCAAGAACCACTCTCGACACAACCATACATAAGAATAAATAAAGTTTTAAGAGGCCTTTGTTTACATACACAAGATCTCAATCGAGAACTGGTGTACATGGAAATGGAATATATGTTAACTAATCTGCTAATCTCTCAACTTAATTATATGTCTTGTGGCTCTCCTACAAGTTGCTCCAAGCTCCTTGCCTCTATGGTCCTTCAGAAATAGTTGGCTCTACGGGCTTATCACAAAACAATATATATTTGTTATAAAATTTGAGAGAGATTAGAAAAATTAATTTAAAATACACAACATAGGAAAACAAGCTTAGAAATAATTAAACCAAAAATTACTGAATAAATATTTGCTCTTAAAAATTAATCACAAAATATGCCACATCCCCAGCAATGACGCCATCAGATGAATCGCTAAATGCATGTATTAAAATCAATCTGTTGTAGCACGTGCACTTAGCTTCTCATACAAAACGGAGAGAAATCTCATGGATGAGGTTCTCAGCTCTAAATTTATAACCTTTGAAGTCCAGGGTCAAACACAAGCACGCCAGCACTTTAGTGGTTGACTTTAGAGATCAAATAGATTAGATAGCAATTCCGAGATTAATTACTTTGAGTAGATGCACAACACACAATCAAGAATGAATTTTAACACATTTTTATGCAACTAAATTAAAGGCAAACAAATGTGCACAAACAATATGAATAGGAAAATAACACTTAAAATATCACGAAAAATAACTTGGATGAATGATGAAAATACCCTGAGTTAATTACTTGAGAAATCAATTTAGTAATAAGAGAAATCAGTCCCAAAAGCATGTCTTATCTTATCTAAATCTCCACTCTACTGTTTTAATCAGCAATGAAATCTTTTAATGACCCAATAATGATTTAGTTTGAATAAAAATGGTGCATTAAGATTCAAGATAATTTTATAGGTTCAAAAAAATCACTGAAAGTACTTTTTTAATATAATTTCATGAATTAATAAAGCACTTTAAACAAAGAACAATTGATGCATGAATTTTAAATCAAAACCACCTAGAAATCTTGCTACAAGATAGATTGTCAAACAAGCTTTAAAACAAGACCAAAATCACATTTTTTGGATTTCAAGATAGAAAGATATTCAACATAGAATCCATGGGTATAAATAACACAAAAACTTCCAAGCTTTATTGCAAAACAAGACAGACAGAGACTAAATTGTAAATAGAAGAACCCGCAAGGGCTAATTTGCAAATAATACACCAGTGGAAGGACTTATATGTAATATCAAGAATTTAGAGGACTTCCTCTACAATTATCCCACCCGCATGCGCAGAACATGTGATATACTAGGCTCGGTCTGTGAGGTTCGGGCCATGCGTCAACTCCGGGTGCTTCGTTGGTGGCTGGGAATTAGGCTCGACACACGAGCCTGAGGTCTGAAATGTTGCTTCGGATAGCAACGTCTTGATCTGGGACCGTTGGATCTCGCCCAAATTGGGGAGATCAATGGTATCTACTTCCTTGTTGTTCTTGGACTCCTCCATGTGCGACAAAGGTGTGGTTGTGCTCTGACGAAGGCTGAAAGGCTCTATCGTGCTTCCCGTTACTCTCTGAAGATCCCAGAATTTTCGTTGAGTATCAGCGATAATGATCGTTGCTTGAAGAAGGTATGTCGATGCTTGAAGAGCTCTATCGATGAAGCGTCATCAGAGAGAAATCTGGAGATCGGAGCTATGATCCCATATCCGACCATTGAAGCCCACGGAAGTCCTGCATAGTTAGTAAAGATAGAGCAAACACTTGCGGATATTTTAAAGGCTAAAGTGAACAGAATGGTGAGCTACCCGAAGGTTGAAGTCTGAGCCTGAATGGGTGTCCCCTTCATGCAGAAGACGATGATGGAGTCGAGTGATCACATCGATGGAGAAATGGATTGATAACGAGGGAAGACACGCGTGAATGAGTGATCCATGGCGAATGTATATGACCATTCAGATGAGTAGATAAATGTGTAGCAACTAAGAAATAAATCCTAGAAATTGCAACGAGAAGAAGAATGATTACTATCCTGAGATTGAAGGTTGGAGATGACGTGAATTGGATTCAATCTCGAGCCTATTTTTGAAGCTTGAAGCTTCACGGTCTTTGCTTCTTGGCTATGAAACCCAGCTCAAACAGTCTCAAAATCGGGTTGTACTTGATGACAAGGCCAAGGATCTCACCGAAGGTGCACGCCGCCGCGACGCTCAATCTGACCCATGTACTGTTACTAGAGGATAGAGAGGGCTAGAGTACAGGTCCGTAAATGGAGGATAGACGGCAACATAGGCTGGTGGATGAGTATTTAAAGAGGGGACGATGGAGGTCATAAGAGGTTTTGATGGAAGTTTCAACCTCCTTCAATATTTGGTTTGTTAGAGATAGGATGAGATCCGAGGAAGGTGGGAGTTAGGGATGAATGATGAAATGATTATTGGAAGTTTTGAGGGAAGAATTTGTGCAAGGAGGTTGGAGAAATTGGGGGAAGTTGCCATAGGATGAAAGGTTGAGTCATTTTGGCATAGAGGGATGGAGGTTGAAGGCGATCCAGGAGCCGTTGGATCATACGATCCAATTGTCCAGAATGAGGTACAGATCAACGGCTGGATTTGCCTTATGAAAGATAGATCAAATGGTGGTTAATCATGTGCTAGGGGACGATCACGATCTGTCTGATCAAGAAGAAATAAGACGGTTCACAAGAGAAGCAGGTGGCGATACAGGAGCGAACCACATGGCGTGATATGAAGGTGCTAGGTGGCGCAATCAAATTTGAAGAAAATCAATAAATCAAAGAAAAATCTAGAAAAAAATAATTAGAGGATGAACTAGAAAAAGTCATAAACATAAAAGTTATAGATCTCTATAAGATATACAACTTTCACATAGAAGTCAAAGAGATTAGAGTCAATTGTACATAGTTAAAAATTAAGTACTATTAAAAACTATATAAAACAATTTTCTTTACTTTTCTTTTGCTTATTATTATTATTATTTTATTTTTTATTTTATGTTATTTTATTTATATACAATTTTAATCTAATTTTTATTTGATTTTTAATGGAAAATTAATACATAAAATAATAAACTATAAATATATAATAATTAGTGTTATTTATATACAACACATAATTTGTTAACTCATGTTATTTAGCATATGAATCTTGTGATTAACTTAAGCAAGAGATTTAAGAACGGAAATTAATGATCATAAATCTGGGATTTATCACCCGGCTAGGTGGTTTTACACGTTGATTTATCACTTAATATTCATATATCGATTATGAATGAAGAAAATAAAAAATTATTTACTATACATCCCGGAAATGCGTAATATTTAGCAAAAAATTTGCCAAAACAATGTTAGTTGATCGTATGAACTAGAAAATGTTGCACAACGAGTTGTGCATCTAGAAATCAAATATATATATATATATATATAAGGAAACAATTTCTTTTATGATTTCTAATATTCATATGAATAAGAGAGGTAAGGAAACAATTTCCTTTATGATTTATAATATTCATATGAATAAGAGAGGTAAATCAGAATTCCCTTTGATACGCGAGTTTCTGTGAAAAATACATCCCGAATTGAAGTTCGATCTGCAGACATCTCTCTTGTGGGCACGGAGATGAGTCGTGTTGCTTACCACGAACCCGGACGTCGACTAGGGCAACAAGAGGAGAGTTGTGAGACTCTCAATACACAAACTCTCTCTCTCAAAGAGGCACAGAATTTAGAAGAGGATTTATCTCTTAGAATTCTTACAAAAAGACAGAGCGTAACCCTCCCTTTATACTTATTGTACACGTCCAACATGTATCACGGTTGCCTTTGGAGTTTAAATCAAGGGCTAAGAGCAAGTCCTAATTCAATAAGGATAATCTTCTTATTATCTCCAATCAATATTAATTAATTATAATAAAATAAGAAGCAACATTAGAGTTCAAATTTAATAAGACCTCAAAGACATGGTGGACCATGTCTACTTAGTATCACACACCCACCACCTTCCATAAATGGAAGTTGTTGCAAATTTAATTAATTAAATAATTCACTTGATGATCATATTATAAAAATTGAAGAAATTATGAAATTAATACTCAAAACTTATGAATCATATTCATAATCCCAAAATTAAATGTAAATCCAATTTACTTCTATAAAATTAATATGAATCAAATTCACACAATCTCATGTCTTGGAAAAATTTTTAAATCATATTTAGATAAATATCTATATGTATCACGTTCATATAAATATTAGTTATTGTGAATCAGTAATCACATTAATTAATGAGTTATTCTTATGAATCATATTCACAAAATTGCCCATATCAATAATATGCAATAATCATAATTACTACATATTGCCATTAAGAGGTCTGAGTCATATGTTGGACATGCGAGCCCACAGCGAGCCATTATGCAATAAATGTTATTGAGAATATCATTCCCTGATCTGAAATGAAGAATAAATAGTTTGCATAATAGGTCCCTTAGTACAATTAAGGTTATGTACCATGGACATCTTGATGATCATATAGTTGTTGATTCAAGTATTGAATCATAGAGGCAGGTGCTTGGATGAATATCTAAAGACTTAGATAGAGGACTCATAGAGCACCGTCAAATGATTATTGAGAGATGATCTCCAGCCTGAGAAGGAGATGGCAATCCTTTCTCTAAAGGTTGATATCTAACTGACCTCTTGATGCCGGTCCTCTGCATAGGAATAGATATTCGGAGGTCTTAGATAAGTTAGGTCAAAGAGTTGACTTAACGAGATCAAGATAACCAAAGTCCTATATCGTATACTATCATGATGTAGGCACGCATCCTCTAACCGGAGATATATATGTTACTATTTGTCTGAGTATGTACATTTGGCAGACCAATAGGTTGATGACCTAATAAAGGTCTATACATCGGCGATCTAGTGTGCATATAAGGGCATATGAGTGATACGATCTCTCAAAGGAATCATACAGGTTCATTACTGAACCGGAAGACATGAGCTCACTCATGAGATATTGGGAAGATCAAATTCCGTGCACGGTCATCTCGCTTTGGAAGCTTGACTGAATTTGTAGGTTTAATATATACTTTTGGAAAGTATATGATCAACACCTGTGTATGATATATGCTTTTGAAAGTATAAGATCGATAATAACTCCCAATGATCGAATGAGAAATTTAATGATAAAACCCTGAGGTAGACAGTGTAAAAATGGTCTTATACTTCTGATTTATTCTGACTCTTCCAGTATGCAGGAAGTACAGGTATTGGGAATACCTGAGGGTGATGTGATCATAAACGATTGTATAAACATGATGCTTCCATTCCTAGGGAGTGATAAAAGGGGTCTGGATTTTAGTGACTCCTCTCAGTAGAGAAGTGATCTGATCTTAGTCCAAATGTTGGTCATTGATCTGAATGTGATTCAGATTCAATGAGAAGATTAGATTTGCGGTCTTGATTTTATCAAGCATCTATGGGAGGCCCAAGATCTGGATTTGAGATGTTATCTCAATATCCAAGTCAATATACGTGGAACAATACAATTGCCCTAGCCTTATCTCCAAGTATTCGTGGAGAAAGCGCATTATCCTTGAAAGAGTTCATGGATAATTCTATATTGATATATGTATCCGAGCATTGAGAAAATGGATAACTAAATGTGATTTAATTATCACGAATAATATGAATTTGATTCATATTATAAGGAGAGTAATCTTAGATAATTAAATGTGATTTGATTATTAAAAATGTAAATAATGTGAATGTGATTCATATTATTTGGGCACGTGAGAATAGAGATCCAAGATGATTAAATGTGATTTAATTATCATGGATATGAATAATGTGGATAGCACTATCCATATTATTCATAATATATTATAAATGTAATTTATAATGTATTAGAGAGAGCTAATTATAATTTATATTTGTTAATTAATTATTGATGTGTATTGGATACACATTGTGTAATTAATTGAAAATATAAATTATATTTTGTTTTGGGTTGTGAATGTGATTCACAAATTTCCAATGGCAAGATTGCAATATTCTCAAAATTAATTGTGAATTATTTTTGAAGAATAAATCACGAAAAAAGTTGTTGGATTAAATAAAGGAGATTTCCATGGAGATATGCAATCTCATGAAATCTCATTAGATTCCCCCACTTGTATTCAAGTGGACGGCCACCATAACCAATATGGAAATCGGTGGTCGTCCACCATGATACATGGGGAGACAATCTCCATGTTGGTAATCTCCCTTATTTGATTGGTTTAATTTTAGGATTGATGTATATTTGATTTGTCAAATATATTTGATCTAAATTAAATCATAAGTTGTTGGTTTTTACCAACAATAATCTTGACCATTGGATTAGACATATATCAATCTCATCCATTGATTTTATGTGTACCATGGATTGAGATCCATGGATCCCAAAACCCTATAAATAGAGAGGCATACTATGCTCTCTAGGTCATGCTATTGAAGCACATCTCTCTCTCTCTCTTTCTCTCTACACGCCTACTCTCTCTCCCTCTCATATGGTCGTCCATCATGGATGCCCTAGAGGGAGTCACCATCGCCGCAGCGTCGTCGTTATGCTGCCCAATCATTTGCTCGTGGATCTCTGTCTCCTTCAGTGCGCCTTGCTCGTGAAGAAGACATCGGATCTCTTGTGTCGAGATCAGGAGATCTGCCGCTTAGATCATCAACATGGATTGCGAGAAGCACGCGATTCATTCCCGCGCTCGCAAGCGTCTCCTTCGTCGGATCGGACTTGAGACAGGAGGTCTCTTTGTTTAGAGACTCGATCGCAACCACGCTTCAAGAGGTAATCCTATTACTTGTTTGTGGTTTTGATGAAACGATCCGAGAAGTGTTCTTGGATCATGTGGTTATGTCGCAAGAAAATTTGTTTAAATTCCGTTGCATAG
Organism: Ottelia alismoides; assembly: GCA_037367405.1. Taxonomy (NCBI): domain Eukaryota; kingdom Viridiplantae; phylum Streptophyta; class Magnoliopsida; order Alismatales; family Hydrocharitaceae; genus Ottelia; species Ottelia alismoides. Next base: position 347,600 of record JAZKJV010008319.1, on the reverse strand, counting down.
AACAACTAGTGTGACGAGTCATTCCTTGTCATATTCGATACGACGCTCACGCTTTCGTGATGCGCTTGACGATTATCCCATATCCTTTAAGTGGTATCAGAGCCTTAGGTAGAAGGTTTTGGATACGATCCATAAAACCAAAGACGACTTGGGTTCATTAGGGTTGCGAAAGTTTTATCGCATTTCATTTTCCCATCTCTGATTAGTGATTTTTTTCAGCCCTGTTTAAATTGTTTAAACACTAAAATACTTGGAATTTGTTCCCCATTAATTAAGGAAACCATAGGATCTGAATTTACGTAAGTTGGATTCCGTTTGCTCGAGATATGGTTGTTTTAATGAACATGTATTCACTGGTTTCGGGAACTGCGAATCTTAACATGATTAATGAGTTAATTACTGTTTTGGTCCACCTCGAAATGCGTAAAATGTCTTAGGTTCTATCCTAAATCAAATTAGCAATCTTTGAAAATTGATTTTGCCTAATTTGGATTTAAATTGAATGAGATATGTTAATTTTAGTAAGTAGGGATCACTGCTGAAATTACAGTCCTAATCAAGAACCATGTGTTTGTCAATTAGTGAAATTAATTGTTAATTTCATGAAATAATTATGGAAAATATTTGAGAAATATTTAATGATGATTATTTCCTTAATTGACTTGGCCTCAACCAATAAATTGATTAGATTTGATCCAGATCATAATTGGAAACACAATCATTAAACTCCTTGCTTGAAAAGGATTGGGAATTTGTCTAGCAAATTTCCTTATAATCAAAAATGTTTTGATTATTACTATATGGTATAATTTTGATTTAAGAACTGATGATCATCTCAAGTACAAAGTGATTGACTCGGCATTATTTTTTCTCGAGGCGGATATGGTGTCTAGTCAGGGATCACTGGGGTAGCATGTTGCACTGAATGCGGTCTATCCCACTCCCGTCGGTACTGGCCATGACAGCGTGTAGGGAACGAATGATGCCAGAGAGATCGTGATGTATTTTTTTAAATTATTAAAACTTGACTTAATATGTATTTTGAGATAATACCAGATATTCAAGTAAAATCAAGTTTGTTGATTGGATTGGATTGAAAATTAATTTAATATGATTAAGTTAATTATATCCAATTAAAAACACTCTATTATGAATAGATGTGTATTTCCCTTGGAAAAATTAATTATGTGAATATGATTCATGATAATTAATTAAAATTTGAATATGAGGTGGAGGATCACATAAGTGATATCCATGGTCTCCCGTCAAGGCGAAGGGTTCCGTTGCCAGATATTGTATGTGGGAGATGCCTGTCCGAAGTGACAGCTCCTGCATACAATCCATTTGTATTGGGCTCGTCGCTTCTCGAAAGAGTAAGGACGTATGCGTAGTGACCCCATATCGGGTCCACATATTATTGGGGCGATACTGGATTGTGCATAGCGAGTTGTATTCCTGTTGACGGTTGGTTCAATTAATGACGGGCTAACATCACCTTAGGGGTGGTGGGCCCGGGTGTTAAAGACCGAATTGGGAAATGCATGTTGGACTTGCAAGGCGGAATGTGTTTCCGCTTCTTTTTATCAGAGTTACAGGTTCTCATATTATTGGGATGTAACAAAGATAAGAAAGGAGATCCCAGATCTTGCTTGAGGTATAATGGTAAGTATATCTCTTACATTGAAAGTGATTAAGGGAATGAACTTTCAATGTTGACAAGGCAAGACAACTTTGATATAAAAATTCCTAAATCAAAGTAAAATGTGTATATATATTTATGTATATTTATGCAAATTTCTTATTTCAGATAATCCTTCATTAAACCCGTCAATGTTATACTCAATAATAACCAGTAAATTATCTTGGATTGGATCCATGATCAAGATATTATACTTGTAGTTGGACACATAATGTATGTGGTTGCAATGTGCAGGTCTTCCTCATAATAATGAGGAATGACAATTAAATAGACAATAGAACTACAACCCTAGGGTTTGTATTTCTCTACAGTCTTGATCTCTCATCGAATGTACTTTGGAAGTAACATGTTGATAATGATCGTAATTATCAAATACTCCTTATAAAATCTAAGAAGATGTTCTGGCATACATATGTGCTCTCGACATATAATCATGAATGACATGGTTCTCTGCATTATGTAGAATGGTGGCTCTATAGGAGATGATGTATTCAAATTGTTTGAGTTCCTACCTGAACCTAAGTTTTAAGAGTTTAAATGGATGTAGATACGATGAGTGTCTTCATTCTACTATCTATACTCTAGTCATTCATGAAGCTTCATAATATTCATATTTTATGAACTGAATGAAGCATGAATAAATGTTGAAATACTCTTATATTGAATTTTTTCATTTTAACATAAGAGATCCTTGGTCTTAAGCAATGGTTGCTTATAAATAAAGGGAGCGCAGTGGAAGCATGTGTTGGACCCAAGTAAGAAGTATAGTAAAAGAGTTGACTGTACTTCTGTGACTTCCATATGACATCCAAAGAGTTGGATGAATGCCAATACTGCAATAAGTTGATGTGTTGATAGTATGACTATCAAATCTATCTAGAATCCTTAGAGAAGGAATCAGATAGTACATCGGAATAATCTGCATATAATCGTTGAAATTGACTTACTTATTTGATAAGATAAGTCTAATAATCGTATTTCAATGTTCTAATGCACTTGCAATGGTTGCATCTGTATTAGAATGTTAGAAATTTGATCTTAAGGTTTATTGGTCATCCATGTTGGAAGTGGTGCAATTGTTGCAACAATTCCCATTGGATTAATAGACTTCATATTTTCAGTGGGAGCCCTTAGTCATAGAGAATGTCTCTGTGACCTAGATATTAGAATACACTCATTGTTTATTTCTAAATGTTGGAAATAAACATGAATTCTGTAATAGACCTATCATAAAGAGTTATGATGGAGATATTTCAGATAGTAATCGAAAATCTTATGGACTCTACTAAATTAGAATATTAATGAATGGTTCATTAAGATTTCTAATACTGAAAATTAAATCATTAAAGATCAATAGAAGGATGAAGATCATTTGATAATGATCTAGCATCATGTTTTGGACATTTGTCTATTGATGTTACCAATAGACAGATAAGAGATTAAACTTTAGATTGTCTAAAGGTTCAAATCTTACATACTTGTGAATACTGTATTCAAAAGTAGAAATGTCCAATACACCCTTCCTTGGGAATTGTGTAATAAGTCAAGGTATTCAAAATCTCATATATATTGATGTATGTGAATTATCTGTATCAGAATAAACATTATGAATATGTGATATCTATTGATGATTATGTGAGATATGAGATTTCTTTCCTTCACCTTAGAAAGCTTTGAAATGTTCAAAGATTTCACAATTTTGGTTTTGAACCAAAGTCTGAAGGAAGATGAAATGAATTTGATCTAACCTAGGTAGCTTGTACCTATTAGATGAATTCATGGAATACCTTAGAGATATGAATATTATTTTTATCTCACTCCTCCTTATAAACCTAAACTCAATAAGAGTTGTAGGGAGATACAATTGGATCAAGTGTGACATGATATAATCAATGATGAATATTAGCATAATTATCTATTAGTTTCCAAGTTATATATGTAGTAGAGACTACAATATATATCCTTAATAAGGTTCCATGCAAGTAATCTGGAATCTGGCATAGAAGAGTGCTACTTCATTAGGAAAATAAAGGATGGTATTGGATACCTACTTTATGACCTTGAGATTCTTAAAAGATATCATCTTTGAGAATATGATTCTTATAGGATGACTCTCTTTAGAATAAAGATGAAAATGAAGTAAAGGAACTCATTTAATTTTGAGAAGATAATGAGGCTCCTGAAATCGGAATCTAAATAGACAATTAAAGATGAAATATTAATACCTCTTCAAATAAGTTTGAGGATGGACTCCATGTGTGAGTTGAATCTGATAATGATCTGACTTCATGTGATGAAGCTTCTGAAGATCATAGCATGGAAAGATGGATGTTAGCAATAAATTCTAAAGTAGACCTCATATACAAGTGTTGTATGTGGACCCTCGAGGATCCAACTATATGGGTAAGACCCATTATCGTGTAAATGGATCTTCAAGAGAAAGAGGGAACCTGATGAGATGGTAGAGACCTTCAAAGCACGGTTTGTAGCCATGAGTTACACACCGAAGAGAGGACATTGCTTGCGATGAGACTTGCTCTTTAGTGACCTTGATTTAACCCATCAGAATATTGCTAACTATAGCTACACAACTTGACTATGACATCTTCATGATGTGAGTCATGATTTCATTCCTCTATGAATACCTCTTTGAGGATATTCATATGAAGTAGCCTCGGGGCTTCATGGTTGAGGAAAGCAAGGTGTGCAAGCTAAAGAACTCCATCTTTGGACTCAAATAAGCTTCTTGTAGTTGGAACATAAGATTTGATGAAATTATAAATGTTATGATTTCAGATAAAATCTTGATGAACCATGTGAAGCTTAGTGGGAGTGCCATTGTGTTCATCGTGCTAAATGTAGATATTATTCTAATCATTTGGAATGATATAAGGATAATAATAAGTGTTTTACAAATTGGTTGTGCCATACCTTGAGATATGATCTCAAGGATACCTCTTAGATCTTAGTTCTGAAGTCGTACAGAAGCAAAGAGAATAGGGTATTGGGACCGTCACATTAGTAGTACACCTTGGACTTCTTCCATTTTCTGGAAAATTCAAAGAAAGGCTTCCTTCCCTTAAGATATGGTAATGACCTATCTAAAGGGATAACACCTCAGAGAGATGAGGAAGTGAATGCTAGAACTGCTTGCACTTGTGCATCAGTTACGAGAAGCTGAGTGTATGCTAGATGAGCAAAAGAGCCAGATGTCTGCCTTGCAGTGGGAGTAGTAATCCGTTACTAATCCAACTATAGAATAAAACACTTGATTGCAGTAATAACAATATCTTCAAAGATGATGAAACTTAGAGATAGTGATCTCAAAGTCTTATCTTCAAATGTTTAAGACCTTGTAGATAGTGATCTATAAGGGTCATAACTGTAGATACCTTAGGATATAGAGATCTCTAGGAATAAAGGTATTCTGATAAGGATTATGGGAATACTAGATATAATAATTATCGAGCTATAGTGTCAAGAACTCTATAACAAAATTGAGTATTGGTTGCATAAGATGCAACGTTCTCATTGGATGCGAGCACTATTACTAGGGGATATGCAAGTGTCGTAAAAGGACTTGGCGTAGTCTCTTGGGAACAGAGTGACTGATCAGCTTACCTAGATATTTTCTAAATAGCCTATGATTGTCACATGAGTGTGGGTTTAAATGATTAGCCCATTAATGGCTCTTTGGGCTAGTGGGAGATTGTTGGACATGCGAGCCCATGGCGAGCCATTATGCAATAAATGCTATTGCGAATATCATTCCCTGATCTGAAATGAAGAATAAATAATTTGCATAATAGGTCCCTTAGTACAATTAGGATTATGTACCATGTCCATCTTGATGATCATACAGCTGTTGATTAAGTATTGAATCATAGAGGCCGGTGCTTGGATGAATATGTAAAGAGTTAGATTGAGGACTCATCGAGCACCGTCAAATGATTATTAAGAGATGATCTCCATCCTGAGAAGGATATGGCAATCCTTTCTCTAAAGGATGATATCTAACTGACCTCTTGATGCAGGTCCTCTGCATAGGAATAGAGATTCTGAGGTATTAAAAAAGTTAGGTCAAAGAGTTGACTTAACAAGATCGAGATAACCAAAGTCCTGTATCATATACTGTCATGATGTAAGAACGCATCCTTTGACCGAAGACATATGTGTTACTATATGTCTGAGTATGTACATTTGGCAGACCAATAGGTTGATGACCTAATCAAGGTCTATACACCGCGAGTTGGTGTGCATATAAGAGCATATGAGTAATACGATCTCTCAAAGAGATCATACAGGTTCATTACTGAATCAGAAGACATGAGCTCACTCATGAGATATTGGGAAGATCAAATTCCGTGCACAGTCGTCTCGCTTTGGAAGCTTGACTGAATTTGTAGGTTTGATATATACTTCTGGAAATTATATGATCAACACCTAGGTATGATATATGCTTTTGGAAAGTATATGATCGATACCAACTCCCAATGATCGAATGAGAAACTTAATGATAAAACCCTGAAGTAGACAGTGTAAAAATGATCTTATACTTCTGGTTTATTCTGAGTCTTCCAGTATGCAGGATGTACAGGTTTTGGGAATACCCGAGGGTGATGTGATCATAAACGGTTGTATAACCATGATGCTTCCATTCCTAGGGAGTGATGAAACGGGTCTGGATTTTAGTGACTCCTCTCAGTAGAGAAGTAATCTGATCTTAGCCCAAATGTTGGACATTGATCTGAATGTGATTCAGATTCAATGAGAAGATTAAATTTGTTGTCTTGATTTTATCAAGCATCTATGGGAGGCCTGAGACCTGGATTTGAGATGTTATCTCAATATCCAAGTCACTATACGTGGAACAATACAATCGCCCTGTCCTTATCTCCAAGTATTCGCGGAGAAAGCACATTATCCTTGAAAGAGTGATGAATCTGTGATTAATCACTCTAAAAGTTGAAAATAGAGTCTTGTTCCCGAGTAAATAGATGCATATTTCCCTTTATACTGTAAAATTAGCATTCATGCATGGAAGCATAATATCTGCATTTTAGCATTCATACTTGCATTAAATAAGAAGCCAATTTCACTTGTAAATATCCACTTGTATATTAGATAAAATACCTTATTTGTATATATTTTATACTAACTCCAAATCCAATAAAACCAACTCTATAGTGTATACATTACTAACACTAATTAAAGAAAAATATCTAAAAAATATTAACTTGTAAAATTGACCAATAAAACCCCAATCCAAGTTTGAAGATGTAAACCTTAAAATGTGCATATCTCTCTCATACAGCCTCCGAATTAGGTCTACTCACTTTTAAAGTAATATACATTCCAAGACCTTCGAAACAAGACTAATTTCATTAAAATCGGAGCTCGTATGCAAAACTTGAGTTTTGGGCCCCTTTTGTATATTGTACATATTGACCGAAATGCCCTTGCATTTTATCCTTTTATTTTCTTAATTACTAAAATCCAAAAAAATTAGATTAAGTTGTAAATATCCTTCTCATATTTTCTCTATTTTTATTTTGATTTTTCTTTTATTAAAAAAATGACAAAAAAATTACAAAAGATAAAATGCGGTATTTTATATCTATAAGGTACCACCCAAAAATACATTTTTATACAGATGATTTCCTTTGATTTTCGGCCCTTCACAAAAGTTGTAGATCTTGTCGAGACGAGCAACTTTCATGTTGACCACTTTTTGATTTAATCTCTTTTATTATTTCTTTTTGATTTTTGTTTACATTTAATTTTTGATTTTTCTAGGAGCGACATGTGGCAGCTCCTGGAGCCGCCACATGTCACCCCATTATTTTATTAATTTCGAATTTAATTTATTATTTTCGGATTTATTATTATTATTCTTATTATTTTCGGAATTTATTATTTTAATTATTATTATTTTAATTATTGTTATTTTTAGTAGCCTACTTATTTTATTATATTATTTTTATCTCTCTTTTACCACTTCCTTTCTTTTCCCCCACTCCAAACCACATTAACCCCACTTCCTCCACCATTTTCTCCACTCTCTCCATCTCTTCTCTAACTCCATCCATCCTCTTTATAATCACCTCCACTCCTCCATTCATCCCCATCCACCGTTCTTGAGAGAAAGAGAGCCCCGAGCCCCCTTTGATGTGTCATTGGTGACAACTTTGGCGCAATAGGTAGAGCGACGACAAGGCTTAGGTGAGATCTGTGGAGCACCGCCCACGTAGCAGGAGATTCTCGAAACTCGCTGCCAAGCTTCGGAGACCTCCATCTCCTCGAGGCCAAGACGGAAGCCGCACGACGCGGCTTCACTTTCGGCGAACCGCAGGTAAGTACCCTTCTTCTTGTCATTTTATTTTTATCTAACATCTATTATTTCTCTTGTGCATCTTCATCACATTTTTACCATATTCAAACATCCCCACAATCACAATCACCATCTTTATTGTTTTCACCACACCACCAATCACAATCACACACAAACGTCACTTATTCATTGTATTTTTTTATTCTTGTTTACACAAATACAAAAAAAATACAAAACAAAAAAAAAATAAAAATAGAGCAGGCTGCACGTCCAGCAAGCCTTCACCGCCGACGGCCGCCTACTCCATCGAGGCCGCCGCCGCGCTCCAGCCCGCCTCCCCCTCCGCGGCAACACACAGCCTTCCAGCCCTTGGCCACTAGCGGTCAGCCGTCACGACCGACCTAGACCACCGCCATCCGCTCCTGTTGCGCCCCTCGCCATCATCCTCGCGGCCAGCGCCGCCGTGCGCTGCTGAACCCCCCACCACGCGTCCCGGCCGCGAGCTGCTCTGCCCCTCGCGTGGCCTCCGCTGCCGCGTGAAGACGCGGCTACTCCTTCGCAGACGCCATCGCCCCTCAACGCCGTCATCCGCCCCTCGCCGCCGGTGACGCACCAGCCGTGCTGCCCAGAGCACCGCAGCCACCGCACTGGACGCCATCACCTTCCTCGGCCCCCACGACCTGCACGCCACCCCCTCTCCGCCATCTTCGTCACCGGTCACGCGCCTCACCTCAGACGCGTGCCCCTCCGCCCCCAGGCGCGACCCAGCCGCGACCGGCCGCTCCGCGCAGCACCACCGCGTGCGGCGTCCGCCGCTCCGAGCACCCCACCTGGACGCTCTAGCCCTAGCTGTGGGAAGCAAGAAAGAAGGTCTCTTTTCTTTTTTATTTTATTCTGTGAAATTTTCATTATCTTCCTTTCAAAGTTCAGGAATTGCAAAAGTGCCCTTAAGCACAAGTGTTTTGTTTATTATTTCAGATCTATATTGCAAAGATAACCCTGTCTTTGAACGTTAATTTGGATACTATTTTTGCATCATTTTATTTAATCAAAAGTAACATTTTGTAGATCAACTAATTCCTTATCTTTTGGTTATTTATTTACATTTTTGTGAGCATCTCATAATTTACTAAAATTCAGAGAGTGAAAATCAGTGATATTTTACCTAATTATACTCTGAAATTCGCACAAGCCTATTTATTGCTCCAAAAATTATGAATAAATTGTCAGTGATGCCTCTAAATGTGATTTGATTACAGTCCAAATTTCATCCAATTCGGAGTTGTCGTTTGAATAAAATAAATTGTAGAGTGATTCCTGTAGTTGATTTTTAATTAATTCCACGAATAAGTTTTTTACGAAATTTCAACTCTACTGGATTCATCATTAAAATATCTTTTTGAGATAAATCAATCTCTGGATAGTTTGATTTCATGGATTTATTAGAAATTAAATACTCGTTATTGCCCTGTTTTCAGTAAAAAATTCATAAAAAAATCATAAATGTCAGAAAAATCCAAAAATATTAGTGTAGCTTCATTTCATCATATTTAATTTCCAATGAATTTTTCATAATTTTTTCATACCATTTGCAAGAAAAATTGCATAAAAACCCCAAAAAAGTTGGCATTTTTCATGTGTGCATTTTAAATCCAAAAATTCCCAAAAAAATACATTTGCATTCATTGTTGGATTAAGTTCTTAGAAAAATTACCATTTGGCTGATTTGGATTAATTTCACATTAAAATTAAAATTGTCTAAGTCGCTTGTTTTCTTAATAACCTAGTTCACTCGCATCTGTGCATTGGCATTTTATTGCATAAAAAAATATCAAAAAAAATATCACTTGGAAAACCACGATCTAATACCTTTAATCTGATCTCGAGTTGTTCCTTTGCCTCCTTGAGTCGACCCTGGGGCTTGCCCAGGCTAAATAAACATAAAAACCGCAACTTAATTGCATTCGACTATTCATCGAGTTGTGCGGTTATTTTTGACCGATCGCAAATCTATCCGACTGCAACGTACACGTCCAATCAGACGACATATAAAGGGTATTTCCGTGGCTCGTCAAATGGCGCCGTTGCCGGGGAGGCAAACGGCTTAGGATCATTTTAAAAATTTAGATTTGCATTTTCCATTCAATCGGGTAGTCTGATCCCCAAACTACATTGTATTTATACCATTTTTCCAATTATTTTCTTTTCTCTTTATTTTTTTTCTCTCTTTATCTGACATTTTTATATCTTTTTGTGCGAGGGCCCGGTGGACTTGGAGCGGCTTTCTTGAAGTCGACGCATCTCAAAGTGCATCGGAGGCCGACGATTCGTGGATCAAGTTGGCTGTTGAGACGCCAGAAGGATTTTTCATTTTTTTTAACTTGTAAAAATTGTCTGCATTTACAGCGGTTCCGTTTGGGTTCTCGCGTCTGTAAAGATAGTGGAATCGTGTCCCCGTGTGCTATGTGGATTGAATTTTAGATTAGGCTTGCACTAGCGGCTCCTCGAGCCACTCTAGGATTTGCTTGTGCTCGTAAATTATTAGGACCACACAATACACTTAAAAGACGCACCTAGACCGCAGATTTAGTCAAATCAACCTGTGCTTCACTCGCTAATAGAACTGCCTGTCTAGGAGCGGCTTTTCTCGTTTGCATTTGCATATAGTGTAAAATTTCAATTCAGTACTGCATCCTGCATTGTAGAGAGCTGGAGGCACTGTAAGTCTTCTTACTCAAGCGTTCATCATCGTTTTCTCGATTGCATCGGCTTTTTCCGATTCTCTCTCTCGGTTTTCTAACCTAGGATAAAGGAATTGGGACTGGACGGTAGACGTGATTGCTTGTATGGATTAATATCAGTGATAACTAATCTCTAAAATCGAGGCTGCTAATTGAATTGGACCAAAAAAATTAACTAAAATTAACCTTTGTTTGCGGGAGAGTAACCCCGACCTTGTTTTCAGGCTGAGTGAGGGTACTTGAGTGTGTGTGAACACCTTAAGGCAGAGCCCAAATCCCCGCCTTCCATATCACGTTCTGACTAATCCTAGCAAATATCACAAGTCGAATAATTTCAGATTCATTGACTAGTACCAAGTAGCCTCCGCCTGTCTCAGGTAGATAGGGGCGAAATTGCGGTACTCTGCGACAAGCTGCCAGTAACCCCCAGGGGTGAAGTTCCGGCCTTGTCAGCCTCCGCCTGCTTGCAGGTAGATAGGGGTGTGGTCATTGAATCCATCGACTTGGGATAGGAGCGAAGAAAGGAAGGAGCGGCGGTATCTTAGGCGACAGGTTAAACAGGGAAGACGCATCCGGCTCTAAGCCGACTTCTCTATAGGCCGCGTAATCCTTGCTATTTTTGCTTGAAAATCACACTTAAAAATGACAAGATTAATTGGACTCGATTTCGGGTCCTTCATCGTGTTGAGTGTGAACTTGGGGTTTGCTCTTGCGTTTGTCTTTGAGTCTGTCTGTGTGTGTTATCCTGTGTAATTGCACATTTTCTGCCTCAATCATCTTCTTTTCCTCTTCAAAGATGTCGGGATATTGGTCCCCATACCCCGTGACCTCTGGTCACTCCTCCTCGACCATATACCGTTCATCTTCACTTTCTCCTCCGCCATCCACGGGAGACCCTTACCCGTGGCCGGCTCCTCCTCAACCCGATCTTGAAGTCAAAACTCCGACTGACTTCTCCACTTCTTCGCATTTCTCACCTACTCCATATTCTGACATTCCGGATCCACTTCCATCTTGGGCTGACAGTCCTTATTCTCGAGAGCTTGCAGGAATTAAAGAATCAAATGAAGAGCAAGCCACGGCTGAGACAGATGATTGGCAGAATTATATGCCCCCGTTTACTTCATTCTCACCTCAAGTAGGGACCATACAACAATTTACATATACACCCTCCCGACTTGACCTTAGGGCATCATTTGTTCGATCAAACAACCCGAATTGAGGGGCCTGAATATCATGATTTTCCAGACTTGATTGACTTTAGTGATCAAGCCTCCATTAACCAGCCTTCATTCGGAGAGCCTATACATTCACATGAGTGGACTAATGAGCTATACTTACTAATCCCTCGTTCATTTACTCCATCATATGAGGCTCTGACCAATATCTGCCATCCGGATGATCCATACTCGACCCAGGAATACATGCCAGAGTATAGGTATGTTGAGTATGAGACCTCAACATCTCAGCAGTCTCCTCCAATTGAGCAGAACTCTCCCATGAATTGTCAAGGGAATTTTGTGGAGGATGACATTTCCAGACTTATTGAGAAAAGTGAATCATTTGATAATGAGTTGAGAAATGTCATGGAAATATTGAACTCAATTTCTGCCAGCTTGAGAATGAAAGTGGAAAAGGATATGAGTAATTTTGAGGTTGAAAACAAAGCAAACATCAGGGAACCCACACCGTCTGTACAGCTGGAGTCCATTCTATCTCCCTCTTCTACTAACCACTTGCCCTCCAATCCAGAGTCTAATCATTCACTCATCAAAAACACCCAAAAAATTGAAAAACCAAAAATTCACATAAAAATTGAAAATGAAAATGATTTAAAAAATTTGGATTCCACCCTAAGGGAAGCACTTGATGAGGAATTAATCTTTAAACTTCCCTTAATAAAGGCCATAGATCACTTCCCCGACCTCAAGAGATTTGTAAAGAGTAAATTGATGCCCAAGAGGTCAGGAAATAAGAGGACAAGGACTGAAAGATACATAGTGTCTATGGCCACCTCCTTAGTGATGGGGAGAAAGACCAAGAGCCGCAGAGTGAAGCGGCTGCCCCGAGTTGAATGTGAATCAAAGACACCATATTTAACCATGCAAGAATCGATGATGACTCACCGATTAATATCCTCCCGACCTCTGTGTTTGACAAGCTCAAACTCAGGCCACTTAGGAAGTCAAGAGAGATCGTTCAGCTGGCTGACCGATCCATCAAACGATCGAGAGGAAATATTTCAGTCATCGTTACTTTCCAAGGTGCTCTACTCCAGGTGGACTTCACGATCATTGACATCGAGCACCGAGGAGAGTTTTCCCAGTCTCCGATTATTCTCGGGAAGCCGTTCTTAGCCTTGGCTAAGGCTACTATAGATTGCGAGACTCGGGAAATCGATTTGACAGCATTGGGAGTGCTTCGACCTCATCCATTCTTTGATAAAATTTACTCTAAGGTGACCCGCACATCCGCTGACAGTCATGACCATCGAGAGGTAGATGAGTCCCACCTCTCTGCTACACCTGAGAAACCGACTGTTCGGACGATCGTTGGATCAGAGACTCCCCACATCTCCGCTTCATCAACTGCTTGCACCACCACCGTGACAGCTTCTAAGGAGGACTCACGACCGGAAGCTATCATTGAGTCGGACACGATATTTGAGGATTGCCTTGATCATTTCAGTGATCCGACACAAGAGCCTAATAATGCCAAGCCAGCTGAGACCACTAGAACCTTCCCGAGGCATGTGCTGACCCTTCAGGAATACTACAATCTATATGGTGACTCATCTGATGAGGAAACCATAGTCAGCACCACACCACGACCCGGACCTTCTAAGGAAACAACCCAGATAAAATTGACTCCACATAAAAACACGGTTGCTCCCTCTTCTAGTCGGTTATCTAGTGAGAGGAAGTTGAGAATTGATTCCTCGAGGTGTTCCCCTGAACCTCTCAGGGCGCGTCGCTCTCATCTCCCTCTCAATGATTCAGGTTTTAGAAAATCAACTAAGAAAGTCTCCTTCACAACTCCGAAGAAGGAAACTTCAGAGGAATCCTCATCTGGTCTGGATAAGGTGATTTATATGAGTGAGCTCAGTTCGGCTGTTCTCAAGCCTTATCTGAACAAGCAGCCGTGTGTCGACCCTCGTTGGACAATCCATACACCTCACTATTATTCATCTGAGGACGATTCCGACAGCGACACATATGTATATTATCCACCTCCTTGCGTCCGCAAGAAGGTTCGTCACAAACCTTCTTAATCCTTGTATATTCTCACTCTTTCTTGTACATTCCATCCTCTCTCTTACGCGACTTTAGTAACCCATCCCCGCATCATTAGATCACTATCTCGGACTATACTTAGGATAACCAGATCCTAAGTATAGGGGGGAAGGGTCACCTAAGTCGGTTCTTTGTACATCCTCCAGATGACATCGGTTCTCATACTCACTCCTGTCCTATACTTAGGCTGAGCAGAGCATAAGTATAGGGGGGACCGATGCCCGCTGTGTATATACTCCTCCATTTCTCCTCTTAAACTCGCCCGCCCCATTTTTGATCTTCTTCTACACTTACGCTGCCAGAGCCTAAGTATAGGGGGCGAGACGACTTCTATACTTTTGTAATTTTAGCTCTCCTACGCTTAGCCCGAGCTATGTCTTTTTAGTCGCTTTCGTGCTCTGAGGACATAGCACACGCTAAGTATAGGGGGGCGTGTATATATTACATATATACTTTACCCATAGATCGTACTTTCGTGTATTTTCGCGTATTTTTGTATATATTTTGCAATAATTATGGGTGGGTAAAAATTGAAAAAAAAAATTTTGTATACTTGTATAATACTTGTAAACCTTTTGTAAAAATTAAAAAAAAATTAATAATAAATTAAAATTTTGTATACTTGTATAATATGTACTATATGTATAATACTTTTATAAAAAAGTTGTAAAATTCTTGTAAAATTTGTTGTAAAACAGGTTGTATATAAAAAAAATCGTGTATACTATGTACAAATTATATCAACTAAAGATTGTTGTAAATAATAAAAAAAGATTGTTGTATACCAGAAAAATAAAACAAAAAGGCTTCTTATTTACTCTTGCATATTATCCTGCATTTAAAAAAAAAAATCTTGCATTTCATTCATAGCATGTCATCTGCACATCATCTGCATATCTTGCATATGCAAAGTGAAAAGCTAGTGGGTTCTGAACCAAGTTATGAGTAGATATTGAGGATGGACTTGATTTGACCTTAATCCACCTAATTTCAGAGGAACCTCATAGGAACTGGAGTTAAGATTTCTCAGGTCAAGTGACTTAATTCTTTGAGTCCGCAAGTCTATGTTCACATGTCATCTTGATTAGTCTAAGTAGAATATCTCGTGCACACGCATGATTCTTTTAGATAATGCACGTAGCTCTTCATTGATGAGGTGGTGAGGAGGTAGAATCCTTTAGCTTGGAGTAGCACACGGGTGGAAACATCCGTCCTCCCCTAGGGAGGGTAGTGCATCTCAACCTAGTCTGGTGGTGTTGACATCTAAGGACAGGATGCTGTGGGTTGCAATAATGCTTCAAAAGAGGGATAGTCTACTGGCTCAAGAGGAAAAACTCCTAATGTACATGTTGCACCTTGTATATAGTTCCCAAAAAAAAGAAAGGAAAAAATGCAAGAACTCCAAAAAAATCAGACAGGTCCAAATGAAAAAAATAATACCTGTCGGAGTATGTATATTAGCAAAGAAAATGCAGCTGGATGACTTGGATACACTGGTCAGGCATCCCGGGATAGGTAGCTACACTGGTTACCGTCCATTCTTTTCTCTACCTCCTCCTCTTGAGTTGGTCGTACTTGAACTTAGAAGGGAATACCCCGCTCCTCGAGGAAAGAGTTACTGGACCAGGTTATTGAGTTACCTTGTTAGAGGAGGCTGGTTCTGAGCCATTTCTGATGTGAAGTGTTACATTTCACTTACACAGTACAAGTAAGAATCATAGTCATCAGAAATTTGCGTTTGAGGATTTGTTCTGACCTGACTATTGAGGAGTCTTGAATAGAAGACTTGTGGACCTTGAAGTCTGTTAGGTCTTAAGTTCAGGTCCCAATAAGGTTCCGCCACACAATTAATCCAAAGGTCGAGTCAAGCTCCATTTTCAACTTTTGTTCATGACCTTGGTATGGAACCCAAAATCATTTCACTCTTGCATTTCATTTAGTTGCTCGGGGACGAGCAAGGTTTAAGTATAGGGGGTTGATGAATCTGTGATTAATCACTCTAAAAGTTGAAAATAGAGTCTTGTTCCCGAGTAAGTAGATGCATATTTCCCTTTATACTGTAAAATTAGCGTTCATGCATGCAAGCATAATATCTGCATTTTAGCATTCATACTTGCATTAAATAAGAAGCCAATTTCACTTGTAAATATCCACTTGTATATTAGATAAAATACCTTATTTGTATATATTTTATACTAACTCCAAATCCAATAAAACCAACTCTATAGTGTATACATTACTAACACTAATTAAAGAAAAATATCTAAAAAAATTAACTTGTAAAATTGACCAATAAAACCCCAATCCAAGTTTGAAGATGTAAACCTTAAAATGTGCATATCTCTCTCATACAGCCTCCGAATTAGGTCTACTCACTTTTAAAGTAATATACTTTCCAAGACCTTCGAAACAAGACTAATTTCATTAAAATCGAAGCTCGTATGCAAAACTTGAGTTTTGGGCCCCTTTTGTATATTGTACATATTGACCGAAATGCCCTTGCATTTTATCCTTTTATTTTCTTAATTATTAAAAATCCAAAAAATTTAGATTAAGTTGTAAATATCCTTATCATATTTTCTCTATTTTTATTTTGATTTTTCTTTTATTAAAAAAATGACAAAAAAATTACAAAAGATAAAATGCGGTATTTTATATCTATAAGGTACCACCCAAAAATACATTTTTGTACAGATGATTTCCTTTGATTTTCGGCCCTTCACAAAAGTTGTAGATCTTGTCGAGACGAGCAACTTTCATGTTGACCACTTTTTGATTTAATCTTATTTATTATTTCTTTTTGATTTTTGTTTACATTTAATTTTTGATTTTTCTAGGAGCGACATGTGGCAGCTCCTGGAGCCGCCACATGTCACCCCATTATTTTATTAATTTCGAATTTAATTTATTATTTTCGGATTTATTATTATTATTATTATTTTCGGATTTTATTATTTTAATTATTATTATTTTAATTATTGTTATTTTTAGTAGCCTACTTATTTTATTATATTATTTTTATCTCTCTTTTACCACTTCCTTTCTTTTCCCCCACTCCAAACCACATTAACCCCACTTCCTCCACCATTTTCTCCACTCTCTCCATCTCTTCTCTAACTCCATCCATCCTCTTTATAATCACCTCCACTCCTCCATTCATCCCTATCCACCGTTCTTGAGAGAAAGAGAGCCCCGAGCCCCCTTTGATGTGTCATTGGTGACAGCTTTGGCGCAATAGGTAGAGCGACGACAAGGCTTAGGTGAGATCTGTGGAGCACCGCCCACGTAGCAGGAGATTCTCGAAACTCGCTGCCAAGCTTCGGAGACCGCCATCTCCTCGAGGCCAAGACGGAAGCCGCACGACGCGGCTTCACTTTCGGCGAACCGCAGGTAAGTACCCTTCTTCTTGTCATTTTATTTTTATCTAACATCTATTATTTCTCTTGTGCATCTTCATCACATTTTTACCATATTCAAACATCCCCACAATCACAATCACCATCTTTATTGTTTTCACCACACCACCAATCACAATCACACACAAACGCCACTTATTCATTGTATTTTTTTATTCCTGTTTACAAAAATACAAAAAAATACAAAACAAAAAAAATAAAAATAGAGCAGGATGCACGTCCAGCAAGCCTTCACAGCCGACGGCCGCCTACTCCATCGAGGCCGCCGCCGCGCTCCAGCCCGCCTCCCCCTCCGCGGCAACACACAGCCTTCCAACCCTTGGCCACTAGCGGTCAGCCGTCACGACCGACCTGGACCACCACCATCCGCTCCTGTTGCGCCCCTCGCCATCATCCTTGCGGCCAGCGCCACCGTGCGCTGCTGAACCCCCCGCCACGCGTCCAGGCCGCGAGCTGCTCTGCCCCTCGCGTGGCCTCCGCTGC
Source organism: Ottelia alismoides (assembly GCA_037367405.1). Classification (NCBI taxonomy): domain Eukaryota; kingdom Viridiplantae; phylum Streptophyta; class Magnoliopsida; order Alismatales; family Hydrocharitaceae; genus Ottelia; species Ottelia alismoides. The sequence continues at coordinate 329,637 of JAZKJV010008319.1, read as the reverse complement.
CGCGTGAAGCCGCGACTGCTCCTTCGTAGATGCCATCGCCCCTCAGCGCCGTCATCCACCCCTCGCCGCCGGTGACGCACCAGTCGTGCCGCCCAGAGCACCGCAGCCACCGCACTGGACGCCATCACCTTCCTCGGCCCCCACGACCTGCACGCCACCCCCTCTCCACCATCTTCATCACCGGTCACGCACCTCGCCTCAGACGCGCGCCCCTCCGCCCCTAGGCGCGACCCAGCCGCGACCGGCCGCTCCGCGCAGCACCACCGCGTGCGGCGTCCGCCGCTCCGAGCACCCCACCTGGACGCTCTAGCCCTAGCCGTGGGAAGCAAGAAGAAGGTCTCTTTTCTTTTTTATTTTATTCTGTGAAATTTTCATTATCTTCCTTTCAAAGTTCAGGAATTGCAAAAGTGCCCTTAAGCACAAGTGTTTTGTTTATTATTTCAGATCTATATTGCAAAGATAACCCTGTCTTTGAACGTTAATTTGGATACTATTTTTGCATCATTTTATTTAATCAAAAGTAACATTTTGTAGATCAACTAATTCCTTATCTTTTGGTTATTTATTTACATTTTTGTGAGCATCTCATAATTTACTAAAATTCAGAGAGTGAAAATCAGTGATACTTTACCTAATTATACTCTGAAATTCGCACAAGCCTATTTATTGCTCCAAAAATTATGAATAAATTGTCAGTGATGCCTCTAAATGTGATTTGATTACAGTCCAAATTTCATCCAATTCGGAGTTGTCGTTTGAATAAAATAAATTGTAGAGCGATTCCTGTAGTTGATTTTTAATTAATTCCACGAATAAGTTTTTTACAAAATTTCAACTCTACTGGATTCATCATTAAAATATCTTTTTGAGATAAATCAATCTCTGGATAGTTTGATTTTATGGATTTATTAGAAATTAAATACTCGTTATTGCTCTGTTTTCAGTAAAAAATTCATAAAAAAATCATAAAGTGTCGGAAAAATCCAAAAATATTAGTGTGGCTTCATTTCATCATATTTAATTTCCAGTGAATTTTTCATAATTTTTTCATACCATTTGCACGAAAAATTGCATAAAAACCCCAAAAAAGTTGGCATTTTTCATGTGTGCATTTTAAATCCAAAAATTCCAAAAAAATACATTTGCATTCATTGTTGGATTAAGTTCTTTGAAAAATTACCATTTGGCTGATTTGGATTAATTTCACATTAAAATTAAAATTGGCTAAGTCGCTTGTTTTCTTAATAACCTAGTTCACTCGCATCTGTGCATTGGCATTTTATTGCATAAAAAAATATCAAAAAAAATATCACTTGGAAAACCACGATCTAATACCTTTAATCTGATCTCGAGTTGTTCCTTTGCATCCTTGAGTCGACCCTGGGGCTTGCCCAGGCTAAATAAACATAAAACCGCAACTTAATTGCATTCGACTATTCATCGAGTTGTGCGGTTATTTTTGACCGATCGCGAATCTATCCGACTGCAACGTACACGTCCAATCAGACGACATATAAAGGGTATTTCCGCGGCTCGTCAAAGAGTTCATGGATAATTCTATTGTTGATATATGTATCCGAGCATTGAGAAAATGGATAATTAAATGTGATTTAATTATTATGAATAATATGAATTTGATTCATATTATAAAGAGAGTTATCTTAGATAATTAAATGTGATTTGATTATCAAAGATGTAAATAATGCAAATGTGATTCATATTATTTGGGCACGTGAGAATAGAGATTTAAGATGATTAAATGTGATCTAATTATCATGGATATGAATAATGTGGATAGCACTATCCATATTATTCATAATATATTATAAATGTGATTTATATTGTATTAGAGAGGGCTAATTATAATTTATATTTGTTAATTAGTTATTGATGTGTATTGGATACACATTGTGTAATTAATTGTAAATGTAAATTATATTTTGTTTTAGGTTGTGAATGTGATTCACAAATTTCCAATGGTAAGATTGCAATATTCTCAAAATTAATTGTGAATTATTTTTGAAGAATAAATCACAACAAAAAGTTGTTGGATTAAATAAAGGATATTTCCATGGAGATATGCAATCTCATTAAATCTCATGAGATTCCCCCACTTGTAATCAAGTGGACGGCCACCATAACCAATATGGAAATTGGTGGCCGTCCACCATGATACATGGGGAGACAATCTCCATGTTGGTAATCTCCCTTATTTGATTGGTTTAATTGTAGGATTGATGTATATTTGATTTGTAAAATATATTTGATCTAAATTAAATCATAAGTTGTTGGATTTTACCAACAACAATCTTGACCTTGGATTAGACATAAATCAGTCTCATCCATTGATTTTATGTGTCCCACGGATTGAGATCCATGGATCCCAAAACCTTATAAATAGAGAGGCATACCATGCTCTCTAGGTCATGCTATTGAAGCACATCTCTCTCTCACTCTCTTTCTCTCTACACGCCTACTCTCTCTCCCTCTCATATGGTCGTCCACCATGGATGCCCTAGAGGGAGTCGCCATCGCCGCAGCATCGTCGTTATGTTGCCCGATCGTGTGCTCGTGGATCTCTGTATCCTTCGGTACGCCTTTCTCGTGAAGAAGATGTCGGATCTCGTGTGTCGAGATCAGGAGATCCACCGCTTGTATCATCAACATGGATTGCGAGAAGCATGCGATTCATCCCCGCGCTCGCAAGCGTCTCCTCCGTCGAATCGGACTTGAGACAGGAGGTCTCTTCGTTTAGAGACTCAATCGCAACCACGCTTCAAGAGATAATCCTATTACTTGTTTGTGGTTTAGACAAAACAATCCGAGAAGTGTTCTTGGATCATGTGGTTTCGTCTCATGAAAATTTTTAAAATCCTGCTGCATAGAACAGCTAGTGCGACTAGTCATTCCTCATCGTATTTGATATGACGCTCACACTTCCGTGATGTGCTTGAGGATTATCCCATATCCTTATCCTAATCCAATTAGGACTCATGAGATAAATATGCAAGTACTTGGAGATAGTGACGGGGAGATCATACTATCCATGTATAGTGACTTGAAATGTGGATAACTATCCAATTTCATGGTTTATACCTTTTTTGCAAAAATCAGTCACCGACGAATGTAAAGCTTGAGCTATAGCACTTTACACTCTCATTGAGCTCAATGAAACATATCACGCTCATCATGAGCTGGATAAAATGTCGGTGAGTTGAATCTAGCTTCCTTGACAATTTCTAATCATTGTCCAAACTATTTGGAGCTTAGAAATGAGCTTAAGGTGCTTTTATATTTCCATTTCCATGATCATATCTATTTCCAACATTTGAACATTGAAATTAATATTGGAATTGGGAATTAGTATCAAATGAATTACGATTTTATCCAATTAAATCACAAAACATCTAGCTAAATGGTGCCACTAAAATCCATCATGTTTTATCACTTCTTCAATATGGAAGTGCCATGGTAATGATCCATTACAATAATAAAAGCAACCCTGATTATTTCAAATACTCATCCATCCTTGACACTAGAAGACTTTGATAAATCCGAAGTTCAATCCCCATTTTTATTGGCTTCTTCAGAATATAACAATAGATTTCCCATTTGATAATTATGTGACAATATTAACCATATACTTTCCAAATAATATACTAATATCTCGAATTCATATCTTGTTTCACAAACAAGATGACCATGCATGGAATTCATTCAGACCCCAAAATATCTCATGAGTGAGCTCTGTCTCCGGTTCATCAACTATGAACACGTCTGATTCCTTCAAGAGATCATACATCTCATACAACTTCATATGCACACCAACGAGGTTGTATATGGACCTTGGCTAGATCACCAACCAATTGGTCTGTCAAATGTGCATATTCAAGAATATAGATGCACATATATCTCATGTCAAAGGAAGTGTACCTTATCATGATAGTTACGATTCAGATCTTAGTTTACCTCGACGTCATCGAGTCAAATCTTTGACTTGATTATTCCAACACTTATGAATCTCCATTCTTATGCAGAGGACATGCATCAAGAAGTCGGTTGGAAATCAGTATTTAGAGAAAGATTTCCATTACATTCTCAGACTGGAGATCTTTATTGAATATCACATGTTTGAAGTCAGTTATGTCCTCCCAATTTCATGGCATCTAATATAGCCATGGTACATAATCCTAATTATACAAAAAGGGACCTTAACAATAAAGTGTATCCTTTCAATTATTCATTTCATTTCATTTGGACATAATAAAAACGATAATTTTTAATTCATTTAGGGGGTCGTCAAGGGCTTACAAGTCCAACTGTCTCTTATTAGCCCTCAGAGACATTCATGTACAAATCTCAACCCCATATTAATTACGTTATTCATCAACTATTTGTCAAATAGACAGGTAAGTTGATTTGTCACAATGTCATAGGTGACTATGTCAAGTTCGGGTAGAAACTTGCGTACCCCAAGTAAACATTAACTACATCCAATGTAGATGCCGCATCATATGCAACCAATGCTTTACTTTGTCAAAACATTCATAGTGTCCTGCTTCTTGCTACACTTCCTCACAAAGCACTATCGTCAAACAAAATCAAGAACCCTCAAGTTGACTTTCTGTCATGAATATATGATTGGAAGTATGAATTAGTGAACCCTAAGACTTGGAGATCATTATCTCTATAAATCAAGATGTAGTCTTGGTTCTTCTTAGGTACTTGAAGATGTTTTTTACTACGGTCCAGTGTTTCTCTCCAAAGCAGAATTGGTAATGATTTACGACTCCCATTACATGACAGATATCTGGACTAGCACACATCATTGCATACATCAAGCTTCATATAACCGATGCTTAAGGGCATCCGACCATGGCTTTCTTTTCCTCAACAGTTTGAGGAGCCATCCCTTTCATAAGTTGAATACCATGTCTTAATGGAATGAAGCCTTTCTTAGAATTATCCATGTTGAATCTTTCCAAGATCTTCTTGATGTATCCTTGTTGTGATAGTTCAATATCCTCTTTTGTCTGTTTCAGAACAGTTTCAGGCCGAAGATATAATAGGTTTCTCTAATATCTTTCATCTCAAAGGTATTGGACAACGAGATCTTAACACTAGTCATCATCCAAGTATGATTCTTAATGATAAGGATGTCATCTACATAAAGCATGATGAACGTGATGGCGCTCCCACTAAGCTTCTTGTACACACATGGTTCATCCGGATTCTACACAAGATCATAACTCTATATGGTTCCATCGAATCAAATGTTCCAACTACGTAAAGGCTGTTTGAGCCCATAGATGGATTTCTTCAGCTTGCATACTTTACCTTCCTCAGCTCTCAAGCCCTAGGGCTGCTTTATATAGATATCCTCATCACAGTATTGATGAATCTACATTTCATCATCTTTATTCATCTATTTTAGCTTAAAATCCCTTATAAATCACATGTGTATAATACTAACTCCATATTCTTACTAACTTGCATCTGTGTGTAAATATTGTACATATATTGTTATTTTAACCTAAAATAAATAAAGAAAGAAATAAAGGGAAAAAGAAAAAAGATTGTATATATGTGAAAGATGCAGGCTGACCCGAATCCCGAGAGAATGTCAAGACTTGACTTGATTGACCAGAAATAAAGTAGGGGTAAATAAGGTCCTTAATCAGAAAATCCAAAAAAATCTTTTGTAAATACCTTTTGGTGTATATTTGTTTAACATTTAAACTATTTTATATGTACATAAATTGACCATGAATTACCTAATTTTCAAAACAAAAGTTGTAAATAAAAATGTTTCCTAAATAATAAAAATGTTTGCAAAATAAAATCATGAACAAAACAAAAGTAACCACATCTGAAAAAAGCTATAAAGCGATAATTGAAAGATCAATTACGGTTCCATATGAAATCAAATTAAACCAAACTCACTTCCATTGTATTCCAAATTAAATTATCTTTAAAGTGGTTGTGGTTTCATAATTTTTAGAGTTACGATTTGAAAGACGGTTTTCTAGGGTGGTTTGTGCAATTTCACCAATTATTTATCATACATTCTTTATTTGTAAATACTTGTAAAATATTTTCTAATAATTATTTAAAATAATAAAAAAAATTAATATAAAAAAAACTAATTTTCTTATTTAACTGTGTATATAATGTATTATATGTATATAGTATAGGTATATAGTTGATATTCTTAAATAACCACCATAAAAAATTAAATAATTGGCATTTACTATTTAAATAAATAAAGTGGCGAAATTATTTATTTATTTATGTAGATAATGTAATTTTATCCACCATTAACCTCCTCTCTCTTTATCCTCTTTTTTCAAATTTTAAAAATCAAATTCAGTTATTTTGTATTTAATTGGCTCCTCTTCCATCATTTCTCTTTGATCAATCTTTGGTGAGAGGAGCCTATTCTCCAAGAGTCTTCTTGTTGAAGAGAGGTGCCTAGCCTCCGAGCCGTCCGGTGATAGTGAGTCGGTCTTCGTCGAGGCGATTACGGTATTTTCCACACCTACAGTGAGATCAACATCCCTTTATTTCCCAATCTCTTTTCTAGATAATTTTAGGTTTAATTTTTGTCTTTGTTTCATCGTTCATTTTTAATTCTACATCTCAGATTTTCATTCGTAATTTTCCATCACGATGGATCCACCATCGATCTTGATTTTTCATCTCATATTCTCAATCCCTCCACGTTCACGTTATACCTCACACGACCTTTCAATTCTATCCATGCACGGTGGCCAGAGACCCAGATCTATCTTCCATTCCGTCGGATCCGCCATCCACTCACATTTCCATATTAGATTTTAGATCGAGCCATCGTGCTCAAGTCGGATATCATCTTTTATCTATATTTTATTTTATGGAATAAAAAATTAACTAAAATGCAATAAAAAATAAAAAATCATTTGCTTCTTAAAAAAATAAAATCCTATAGTTTCTTTCTTTTTTACAATAAAAAAATATAAAAAATTCTACAGTTTATTTTTTATAAAAAATAAAGAAATCCGCAGTTTCTGTTTCTATTTTTACAAAAAAAATAAAAAAAAAGAGGCATTATCATTGCCACTACCGCATCCACTCGTCAACCGTAGATCGCCTGCCGATCACGTCCTCCGTCCAGCTAGCCCATCAATCCTCCTATCATCCATGATGCACCGCCTAGCGTGAGGTTCCCGCGTACCATCACCGCCACCATGGGAGGAGAACCACTGCAGCCATCATCGCAGCACCGGGGGCATATGTCGCCCCCCTCGCCCACCATCTGCCATCTGGGCAAAGCTTCCTCGTACCATTCCACAGCGACATCGCCAGAGACCCATCGATCACCTTCTCCTAGGAGGGCCACCTCCATCATGTCACCGCGTCCCCGCACAAACACAGATCCAGGGGGCATGTGTCACCCCTTTGGCCCCCAAACTACGCGCAGCTTCACTGCCGACTGCACCTCCATCGATCGTCGCTGACTCCCACCGTCCCCAAAAGCCTGTCGCGATTCTAACGCTGTCCGCCGACCTGCATGGAGGAGAAGGCAGGCCTTTGGCTTGTGAAAAGAACGAAGAACAATAGAAGTCCCTAGCGTGCCTTAAGAAGATATATTTTTTGGGGCAAATTGAGAGGACACCCTTCAAGATTTCAAAAATTGCAAATTAGTCCTTGTTCCAGAACCAGATCACGTGTCTTGCACACACCTAGTGGGTAAATTGTGAAGTTTCCCTCCCTTTTATTTCCTATTAACTTTTCATTCTAGAACATTAAATATTTGCATTTTAGTCCAGCATTTCTAGACCGTGATTCGCATGTTGTTCCTTATTGAAATAAATATCATTTGCAGTCAATAAATTCCTCAAAAATTAGTTTTGATTCTAGATGTATGTCTCTTTCTAGCATACTTTTTATTCTCTGTTTGAAGTTTGAATAAAAATGCAAATATTGCGTAAAAAATTTCAAAAAAAAGAGTAGTTTTATTTTTGTGTGTTTAAATCTAGTTTTCATGCATTAATTATTTATAAAACTCAAAAAATTGCAAAATACTAAAAATCATAAAAACAATCATATGAAATTGTAGAAAAATCCAAACAATAAGTTCTAGTTTATAGACAATTTCCTGTATTTTTTAGTTAAAAACATTTTTATAATTTTCCATTTATTTTATTTTTTTAAATTACAAAATTATCTTGTTCGCAAACTGTTTGCATTTTCCCTTGTTTTATTCATTTTAAAAATCCTAAAAAATCTAAAAAACTCTAAAAATTACAAAAATAATAAAAAAACTATAAAAACACAAAAATATTTTATTTGGATATTTTTAAGCATTTTTGTTTTTGAAAATTTAAAGAAAAATTGCAAAACCTAAAATCAATAAAATTTTAACAAATAAAAAAATCAAAAAATGGAAGTAAAAAATTAAAAAGATAAAAATCTTCACAAAAACCAAGATAGTTAGAATTCGATATTCCCTTTTTTCTTTTAATTGGTTTTTTTCGTTTATTTGAATAACCCTCGGTAATTCTAACCTTCCTGAGTTCGATCTTGTTAGCTAAATAGGTAAATTAAATAGCAAAATTCCCTTGCTACATTCCTTTGTAATGAGCTCAGCTTGAGAAGAAAAAATAAAAAAATTACGAGATCTTTGTGTCAGCGATAATCGCACATTTATTTTCATATAATTTAAAACCCGAAAAATCTCGTTCAACAAAATGGTGTCGTTGCTGGGGAGGCACGACGAGGGTAGATAGGTTTTTTTTGTTTGACTTGTTATTCCTGATTGTACATATTTGTTTGCATTTTTCCACATTTATTCCATTGTTCATATTCACTGTTTTTTTTCATTTTTCCTGATCATATTTTATAATTGTGTTTCATATACATTCTTTCTTTCTTTTTCATGCGAGGGCATGCGGAGCGAAAAAGGTGATCCTAGGAGAGCCGAAGCAACCATGCGAAGCAGAGGCAATTTGATTCTTCAGCGAGCCGTAGGAGAGCATGAGAGGAGGAGAAGAAGAATTAATGGAGACCAAAAAAATAGATTTCATTTTATTAATTTCTAGCATCTAAACTCTTATAAACGGACATTCGTTTGTTGTGGGATCTGTTTTGCCAAGTGCCGGTGCACTTGGGGCACCTCACCGGTTTTGTTTTCATCACCTTATTTTTCTTTGTTTCACACGGATTTTGTGAGATACCTATTGATTGCTTTAATTAATTTGCTTGACCCAAGTAATCAATTAGGTCCAAACACCCTAAACAATAATTTCTGTACCTATAGAATAGAGTGTAATTAGACTTAGTCAAATTTAATTAGTTCTTGCATGTTAATAGAAATCATTGTTAGGACGCTTCACTTGAACCATATAGGTTAGTTTATTATTTTATATTTAAATTCTACGTAGATCACCCTGCATGTAGAGTGTTGGTCATAAGGTACGCATCTCTAACGCAAGGAGCAGGTAGCCGATAGCCCATCCACCCTCGAGACAAGTATGTCCCTTGATTTTACATGTTTATTTGATGCCATTCATCGCAGGAGCGGTGGGAGATTGTAGCCACCTATGCACCAGTTGGGGTTGGGAAATCGAACCACTGAGAGGGCATCATCTTCCACATCATCTCCTTTACTAGCAGTTGAGAGGCCCAGTGTAGCAGCACCCTAGTCTTGAGTTTCACTGCCTTCACCACCACCTTCACTAGGCAGATGTAGATCACCATAAACAAGGGAGAATATACCAGTCACGAATTTAATCCTCTTCACCAGCAGCACATCCTGTTCTGTTTTAGATTCTGTTTTTCCTTCACCTAGTTTAGACAACACTTTACAGACTGATTCTGGTTGTCCTTTTGTAAACGAGGATTCTACTTTGAATAATGGAAATGAACGTTTAAATGTTTATTTTGATTTTGTGCCATTTCTTTCTACTCTTAAATCTGAAAAAAAATAAAAAAAATAAAAAACAGATCTGTCTGATCCTGTAGTGGTTGAGATCTTACAGAACGTCTTTTTAAAGATTCCACTCCTTAAGGTCATGGAATACATGCCTACAGTAAAAATGCGAATGAAAGAGGCTTGTACACAAAAGAATCAACCAAGGCAGAACAGTCGAAAGGAAATAGATAAACACATCTTGACCATGGCCACAGTTCATGCCATCAGTAACCTCCTGCCTAAAAAGAAAGACAAGGGAGAACCTCACATTTGTTGTCAGATATTTGATCAAGAATTTGATCGTACTCTTCTCAATAACGGTTCCTCCATTAATCTCATGCCTTCCTCTTTACTAACTGAATTTCGGTTAGGGTCTCTTAAAACAACCAGGATGATCCTTCAGTTTGTTGATAGATCTATTAAGAGGCCAAGAGGCATTTTAGAGGACGTTATTGTAACGGTGCAGGGACTGTTGATTTTGTTATCATGGATATGGACACACCTGCACCGTTACTCCACACCCCGATCATACTAGGTCGACCGTTCCTCCGAACGCCCGAAGCAGCAGTTGATTATGGTAGTGGGGAGATCATCTTTCTCTCTCGTAGTGACAAGGTGAAAATTGAGATGATCTTTGATCCTAAACCATCACTGCTAATAGCAGCAGATGAGACGGAGAAAGTTATATCAGAGCCATAAGGATGTGATTTTCTTGCTGAATTCCAAGAGACGGATCTTTTCACTAATTTCATAGATACTCAGGAGTTCCTTTCCCAAAAGGACTCTATGAAAAGCACAGTCGACATGAGTTCCCTTGGTGGTCCAATTGAGCTAGTTGTTGATGGGCAGTTTGAGCTGATTTCTGAGGATCAATCTGAGTTTTTAGAGGCACCTTCTGATATTCCTTTGACACACTTTTCTGAAATTACTGATGTTATGCCTCATTCTGAGAGTTATGAGGTACAAATATATGAGCCATTCATTGAATTTTTCTGAGTTATGCACAACTGAGAGACATGTTTCTGAGATTATTGCTGAGATATCTGAGCCATTAATTGATAAAAATGTTGAACACCCTGATGAGCCCCTCTTTTCTGAGCAAAGATCATTCATTGCAGATCTATCAGAGATTTTACTTGCTGAGCTGTTAGTAGACAAGGTGGACAATCCACAGAGTACATATCACATACTGTCTACCAGTACAGTAGCAGAGGTTATTGTAGAGACAATTCAGACCCCACCTGAGCACAAGGTTTACCATAAACATTGAAATATGCCTTCCTTGTGGGTCTCCCCCAAATGTTTACGGTCATCCTCATCTCGTAGTTGACCGCTGAAGAAGAGTCTGGTGTGCTAGAGGTTCTTGAGAGAAACCGCAAGGTCATAGGATGGAATATCTCGGATCTTTGTGGGATTAATCCAGCTTTGTGCTCGCATCATATCTACCTATAGGATGACTATAAACTCTCCCATGAATGTCAGCGTTGTCTAAATCCAAATCAAATAGAGGTTGTCATGAAGGAGATCAGAAAATGGTGTGATGCTGGCTTTATACATCTAATTCTAGATTCCAAGTGGGTCATCCCTTTACATGTGGTCCCAAAGAAATCCGGGATTACTATCAAGAAAGACCATGGTGAGGAGATTCTAACCCTGGCACCAATTTCATGGCATATCTGTGTAGATTACCGATGCCTGAACTCAGCTACTAAGAAGTATCACTTTCTATTGCCTTTTATTGATCAGATTATTGAGAGGTTGGTGGGGAAAGATTTCTTTACCTTCTTGGATGGGTATTCGGGATACAACCAAGTTGCTATTGCTCCTGAGGATCAGGAGAAAGCTACTTTCTCTTTCCGTTTGGCACCTATGCCTTTAGACAGATGCCCTTTAGAATGTGTAACATTCCTGCTACATTCCAAAGGTGTATGTTGGTCATTTTTTTCCGACATGGTGGGTAGTTTCCTTGAGGTCTTTATGGAATCTCGGTCTACGAGGATAGTTTTGACACATGTCTTTCTCATTTACACCGAGTTCTTCAACATTGCTGTGAGGTAAACCTAGTGCTCTCGTGGGAGAAGAGTCACTTTATGGTGACTATGGGAATGTATTGGGCCATGTCATCTCCAAACATGGTATGGAGGTTGACCCATCTAAGATTGATGTGATTTCCAAGTTAGAGCCACCATAGAATTTGAAGCAGTTGAGGTCATTTCGTGGACACTTAGGATTCTATAGGTGATTCATAAAGTACTTCAGCGAGATTGCCAGCCCTTTGACTGAGCTTCTGTGTAAGGAGAGTGAGTTTGTTGTCGATGAGAAAGTCCTCCTTGCATTCAATCAGATGAAAGAAATGGTTACTAGTGATCTTGTCTTACAACCACCGGATTGGTCTCTTCCTTTTGAGATCATGACGGACGCCTCAGATTTCGCAGTTGGAGCTGTTCTAGGATAGAGAAGGGATGGGATGCCATTTTCTATACACTATGCTAGTAAGACTATGGATGAATCACATCAAAATTATACAGTTACAGAGAAGGATATGTTAGCAGTTGTTTTTGGACTAGAGAAGTTCAGATCTTACCTCATCGGTTAACTTATTATTGTATACACAGATCAAACTACCATACGATAATTGCATGCAAAGAAGGATGTCAAACCATGCCTTATCAAATGGATCCTTCTTCTCTAGGAATTTGATTTGGAGATTTGAGATAAACCTAGAGTTAAAATGTTTGGCATATCACCTTTCCCGTATCCCGAATGTAGAGACTTCTGAGCAGAACACGATCCCTATTTTCAAAACCTTTCCAGATGAGGCCATTTTGTCTGTGGATTGTTGAGCGATAATCTCGAGGAGTGATTATTAATGATACATAGTTGATGTTGCAATCCTCAGATTTCCTAGCTCAAAAAAACAAATTTATTTTTTTTCTCAAGCTAATAATTAATTACAACAATAACAGAGCGAGAGAAATTTTTGCTACTTATTTACTTGTATAGCTAACAGGATCGAACTTAGGGATGCTACAATTCCCAAGGGTTATTCAAATAATCGAAAATCAATTAAAGGAAAAAGGAATCTCAATTGCAAACTATCTTGTTTTTTTGTGAAATTTTTTGTATTTTTAAATTTTTTTATTTCTATTTTTTTTTCATTTTCTGATCTTTAAATTTTTAATGATTTTATTTTTGTTAATTTTTCATTTTCAAAAATATGATTTTAAAGAAAAATTCAAGCACAAAAGAAATGCATTTTTTGGATTTTTCAAATATAACAAAAATGCTCAACATATTCTAAAGAAAATCTTGGTGTGTTTTTGTGATTTTTTTACTATTTTTGCAATTTTTCATAGATTTTTTTATTTTTTATGATTTTCAAAATGAATAAAAATAGAGGAAAATGCAAACAGTGAGCAAGCAGGATTGTTTTTCATTTAAAAATATTAAATAAATGCAAAAATTATAAAGATGATTTTTCTTAAAAACTACACGAAATTATCTACAAATAAGAACTGAAAGAACATTTTTTATTTTTCAACATTTTTTATGATTTTTTTAAGATTTTTAGTATTTTGCACATTTTTGGGTTTTATAAATAATTAATGCACGAAAGTTGGATAGAAAAGTAAAGACACAAAAAACAAACTACTCTACTTTTTCTGGAATTTTTTAAGAAATATTCAAATTTTTAGGATTTTTCAATGTTCAAATAGGGAAAAATGGCATGTTTTTTATTTTTTTAATAATAACAAATAATTAAAAAATGTAATGAAAAAATATTACAGATAGAATAACTAAGCTAGAGATAACACTTGTTTTTGCAGAATTTATTGAGCATAAATGCTATTTATTCCAATGAAAAGATCATGCAAACTTAAAGTCAGGCAATAAGGACTGAAACATAAATACTTAAAGTTTTTTGTATAAAAAATAGTAGGAAATAAAAAAAGGAATGAAATCTTAAATTACCCAAAAAACATGTGTTGAGTACAGGGTCTCTTTGTAATTTGTAAAATTTTCGGGGGCTGAAACATAATTTTTCCAAATTTTTTTATTTTCAAATCCCCATTCTAGGGTTCTTCTTTCTCATCGTTTCCAAAAGAAAAAGGCAAAGGGAGGGGGTCACCGCCTTTTTTGTCGCTAAGGGAAGGGCACCGCCGTGACGTGTGGATCTGGTTGGTGGCGTTAAGGCGGTTAACGGCGAGGCTGGAGGTGCTCGCCTTGGTCGAGCATGACTCCTATGCATAAGCGGAGATGGTGGTGGGTTGCTGGGCGAATCTAGGCGGAGGTCGATGGACGGGCGGTGAGGCGACGGTCTACGGTGGATCTGGAAGAGGAGGCCGGCGAAGGTCGCGACAGCTGAACGAAGATCGCGGAGGTGGTGGCTCCAAATGGCAGGCTAGATGGTGTGAGTGGCAGGCGCCAGCTTGTTGATGGTGAAGATCCACGCAGCACAAGCGGTCGGTGGGGCGACACACGCGTCCGACGGTCGGGTTCTTCCAGGCGGCTGGTTGTGGATGGTCGGTGGATACCGCCTATGGGCTGGAGGGGTGGCACTTGTCGCGACCTTTATTTGTATTTTTTATTAAATAGATACAGAAGAAAAAAACTTTTATTTTTTATTTTTTTAAAACTTTTTTATTTGATCATGCAAAACAAATGTTAGAAAGAAAATATTTGTATTTTTTTATTTTTTTATGTTTTATTATTTATAAACAAATTAGGACATGAGCAGGACAGCTCAATCGCAAATCAAAATAGAATTCGTGAACGGGGATCCGGTGAAAAATGAGTAATGGATCCAGTTCTCTGGCCACCGTATGTGGCCGGAGTAGAAAGATTGTGTGAGGTAGAACGCGAACGTGGAGAGATCGAGAGTATGAAATGAAAAATCGAGTCGGATTAGAATTTTTTAGGAATGATTGACTACGATTAAGATCTACAAAAAAATATCGATGAAACTAAAAACACAAATATTAGACTAAGATTAACCTAGATTATAAATGAGAAAAAATAGATCTCATCTTAGGAGTGGAAAAGACCGTAATCGCCTCGATAAAGGTCGAGTCGCTGTCACCGAACGGCTTAGAGGCTAGCCACCTTTATGCGACATGATGACTCTCGGAGAATAGGCTCCTCTAACCAAGGATTGATCAAATTGAAATGAGGGGGAGAGAGCCATATTTATAGATAAAAGAATGGAGTTTGAATTCAAAATTTTGAATGAAGATAGAAGATAAGAGAAAATTTTGAAATGAGATGAAGATAAGAAAGGATTAATGTTAATATTATTTACAAAAATTATTTTTTTTTTATTTTCGTCACTTTCAGAATTTAAATAATAAATGTTAATTTTTTTATTTTTTTGTGGTGATTATTTAAAAATATCAACTATATACTATATATATATGATACATTATATACATAGTTAAATAAGGAAATTATTTTTTAAATTTTTTATTTTTTATTTTTATTTTTATAATTTGTAAAAATATATCCAAATATTTACAAATACAATATGTATAATAAATGGTAAAATTGCACAAACTACAGAAAATTATCTTTCAAACCATAACTCCAAAAATTATGAAACTACAACCATTTTAAAGATTATTTAATTTAGAATACAATGGAAGTGAGTTTAATTCAATATGAATTCATATGGAGCCAGAATTGGTCTTTAAATTATCGCTTTATGTCTTTTTCCGGATGTCGTTACTTTTATTATGTACATGATTTTATTTTGCAAACATTTTTATTATTTAGGAAACATTTTTATTTACAACTTTTGTTTTGAAAATTATTTATTTTTATCTAAATGTATGTGCAAATAAAAGAGTGTAAGTATATATATTTATTTGGATTTTCTGATTGAGGACCCTATCTCTGCCTACTTTATTCCTGATCGATCAGGTCAATTCTTGACCTTCTCTCAAGGTTTGGGTCAGCATGTATCTATTATATATATAGTCTTATTTTTTAATTTCTTTTCTTTATTTTTTCTTTCTTTCTTTCTTTCTTTCTTTATTTATTTTAGGTTAAATAGTAATAAATGTACAATATTTACACACAGATGCAAGTAAGTAAGAATATGGAGTTAGTATTATATACAAGTGTTTTATAAGGGATTTTAAGCTAAAATAAATGAATAAAGATGATGAAATACAAATTCATCATCCCCCCATGCTTTACCTTTGCTAGTCCCTTAGCAAACACTTATTTGAAAGATAAAGTGAATAAAAGAAAAAAAGGGAAAAAAGAAATTAGGATAATATGAAGTATTAAACTTATCTTCATAAAATTATAGTATGGAGCTCTATGAGACCTTTGGATTATTAGTGTGGCGGAACCTTAATGGGAAATGGATTTAAAACCTAACAGCCTCTAAGTTCCACAAGACTCCTATTCAGATCTCATTAACAGTCAGGTCAGAACAATCCTACATACACAAATTCTTATGACTATGAATCTTTACTTGTATGATGTAAGTGAAATATAGCTCCCCATCTCAAAAGTAGCAAAGAAACAGCTTCCCTCAACAAGGTAACTCTAGTCCCCTGGTCTAGCAACTCTTTCCTTGAGGAGCGGGGATATTCCCTTCTATGTTCAAGTACAACCAGCTTAATAAGAGGAGATGGATAAAAGAATCAACGGTAACTAGTGTAGCTACCTATCCTTGGATGCATGACCAATGTAGCCAAGTCATCCAGCTACAAGCTTACAAAATTTTGACTTTGAATCTCTTATTATTTTCATTTTTTCCTTTATCATTGTATATACACTATGGCAGACATTTTACTTTTCAATCAGGCCTGTCCACTTTTGGAGATTTTGTATCTCTCTCTCTCTCTCTTTCTCTCTCTTTGAAAATATATACAAGGTGTAGCATGTACATAAGGAGTTTTTCCTCTTGAGCTAGTAGACTTTTCTTCTTATGAAGTATTGATGCAACCCCACAACATCATGTGTTTAGACCTCAATGTTTCTAGATCAGGTAGAGATGCACAACCCTCCCTAGAGGAAGACGAGAGGTTCCGCTTAGATGCACTACCCTCATATGCTACTCCAAGCCAAAAGATTCTGCCTCCTCACTACCTCCTTGATGAATTTGTGATTCGTCATATTTATTCATTTATTTTAGCTTAAAATCCCTTATAAAAAACCTACATATAACACTAACTCCATATTCTTACTAACATGCATCTATGTATAAATATTGTACACTTCTAACTAATTTTAACCTAAACTAAAGAAAGAAAGAAAGAAAGAATGGAAAAATAAAGAAAAGAAAATAAAAAAAGAAGGAAGACTGTATACAGGCTGACCCAAATCCCGAGAGAAGGTCAAGACTTGACCTGATCGACCAGGAATAAAGTAGGGGGAGATAAGGGTCCTTAAGTAAAAAATAAAAAAAAATATATGTGTGTGTTGTGGTAAATACTTCTCACTTATTTTGTATATATCTGTATAAAACTAACACTAATTTATTTGTGCCTTAATTGACCTCAAATCAAATAACTTTCAAAACCAAAGTTGTAAATAAAAATGTGTTCCACTCAATAAAAATAATTACACAATTAAATCATGTACAGAATAAAAGTAGCCACACTTGGAAAAAGCCACTAACCCTTAATTGAAAGACCAATTTTGGTTCCATATGATCTTAAATTGAACCAATCTTACTTCCATTGTATTCTAAATTAAATTATCTTCAAAATGGCTGTGATTTCATAATTTTTGGAGTTACGAGTAAAAAGTTGGTTTTCTCGGGTGGTTTGTGCAATTTTCCCATGTAATTTGTGTGGATTGTATTTGTATATATTCATAAATTAGTCTTACTACTTATCTAAAATAAAAATAAAAAAATTCAAAAAAAAAGCTAATTTCCTCTTGTACCCTTGTATATAATGTCATATATGTATATAGTATATGTATATAGTTGCTATTTTTAATTAACCACCATAAAAAATTTAAAAATAACTTTTTTTTAATTCAAATAAATAAAGTGATGAAAATTCAAAAAAATAGATAATTTTGTCTCTTTTCATCTCTCTTATCTCTTTCACCGAAAATTCAAAAATTCATTTCAATTTTCATCTCTCTTTATCGAAAAAATTCAAAAATTCATTTCAATTTTCATCTCTCTTTATCCAAAAAAAATCAAATTTCATTCTATCTAATCTATTTATATGGTTCCTTCTCCCTCATTTCAACTTGATAAATCTTTAGAGAGAGGAGCCCGATCTCCAAGAGAAAATTTCGTCGAGGAAGTTGCCTAGTCTCCAAGCCGTCCGGTGACAACGAGTCGGCCTTGTCGAGGCGATCACGGTCCATTTCCTCTCCTAAGGTGAGATCCACATTTTTCTTATTTTTATCTTAGTTTAATCATAGTTTAGTTCGTCGCATTTTTATTTCCATCATCAATCTGTTTTTCTAGATCTTAAAAAAATACATCTCGATTCGATCTATCTCCAATTCTGATTTTTCATCTCACTTTCTCAAACTCCATGCGTTCTATTCAATTGTCCACGATCTCTCAACTCCGTCCACGTATGGTGGCCGGAGATCGGATTCGAATCTTTCATTTATGTCGAATCCTCGCTCATTTTCTGATTTGTAAATAAATAAAATAATAAAAAAACATGTGTTTTCTTTTCATATCTCACATTTGTTTTGCAGGATAATATATATATATATATATATTTGTTTCTTTCTTCCATCACATTTGTTTTGCAGGATCATAAAAAACAACAAAAGAAAATAAAAAAATCTATATCTCCTTTTTTTAATTCCTATTTTTTGGATTTACAAAAGAATAAAAAAAATTTATTCACTGTTTACAATTCAAAATAAAGAAATTAAAAAAAGGGGCAGGGCCGCAACCCCCTGCCACCGCCGACTACGGCCGAGGGCCCTCTTCCCGCGTGCGCCCGCACCTCCCTCCTTCCGCCGTAGGCAGCGACTCTGCCCCCGACTCAAGCCCCAGGTGCCGCCTCTGTCGAACTGCCAACGACCTCCGTCATGCGGCCCGTGCACAGCAGCACGCCACTCGCTTCACCCTCCTAGCCGTCGCCTCGACGCATCGCAGCATCCACCACGGAGGGGCCTCACCGGTGCGCCCCACCGCCGACCTGCGTGAGCCTCGACGTCGCCCCGTGGCCGACCATCCTCCGCGCCCCAGCCGCCTCTCCATCGTGGGTGGCAGAGCCGATCCATCCTGCAACCGCACCTCTGCGTGTGTGGCCCACCGGCCGCAATCCTCCGCCGCCCGCGCACTCCACGCCACGCCCCTCCTCCAGCCGTGCGAGGGCCACGCGCGGCGCTCCATTGACGCCAGCCCTCCATCTCCTTGACGGTGGCCTTTGGCCTTTACTTTGAGAATGAAGGGTACCAAGAGGAGGAACCCTAAGTTTTAAAATAAAGACTTGGAGAAACTGTAAGCAAATCCTTGGACATTTTCGAAATTACGAAGGAGCCCTTGCCAGTTCAGGACTTATAAAATTGGTAAAATTGCATCAGAGACCCCAGAAGATTCCAAATTGCAAAGAAGCCTAGCTGGAACCTCAAGCATGTGCCACGCACGTGATTTAGTGGTAAAATTATGCATACGTCCCTTTGTTTATTTCTATTATTTATTTGATGCAAAAACAAAACTTATTTACATTTTAGTCCCTGTTCTCAAATATTGCAAGATTCTTCTATTGAAATAAATTTTTTTAGTCCAAATATTTTTGAAAAATTATGCTATGCTCCTGATGTGTATATCCATCTAGCATAAAATTTCCATTGCATTTTAACTTCATTTATTATATTTAAAAAATGAAAAACATGTCATTTTTCCCTGTTTGAAATTCAAAATATCATAAAAATTCGAAAATAACTCCGAAAATTCTAAAATTAGGGTAGTTTTATTTCATTATCTTTTAATTTTTGTCCAATTTTCATGCATTAATTATTTATAAAATCCAAAAAAAAGTGAAAACATCGAAAATCTTATAAAAATGATAAAAAAATCCACAAAATCCAAAAATTGTGATTTCAGTTCCTGTTTGTAGATATTGCTTCTAGTTTGTCTTAAAAATAATTTCCAGGAGTTTTGGGTACTTAAATATTTTTAAGTTGCAAATTTCTCCAGGTTGTGCACATTTTCGCATTTTCTCACTATTTCATTTTTAGAAAAATAAAAAAACATCTGAAAATTTTACAAAAATTCCCAAAAATATTTCAAAACTTTTAAAACTCAAAAACATTTTTTCTGGATTTTTCTGATATTTTTGATTAATTGAAAAAATACAAAGAGTGTTGGTGTCCGTATTTTTGATCTTGTGAATATTACTTCGTGTTATTTTTAAAATAAAATAATTGCAAAATCAAAATCATTAAAATTTGAAACTCATAAAATATAAAAAATTAGAAGTAAAAAATATTAAAAAACCATAAAAACCGAGGATAGTTGTCCTTTGATATTCTTGTTTTCTCTTAATTTATTTTCGATTAATTGAATAACCCTCGGGATTTGTAGCCTCCCTGAGTTCGACCATGTCCGCTATACAGGTTAATAAGTAGCAAAAATAAAAAAAATATTTTTTGTTTGACGTGAGATTTTTAGGGATAACAACGACTAATTTACCATTAATTAATCTGGTCCTCCAATTTCACATTGTAAACAAAATGGCGCCGTTGTGGGGA
Organism: Ottelia alismoides; assembly: GCA_037367405.1. Lineage (NCBI taxonomy): Eukaryota > Viridiplantae > Streptophyta > Magnoliopsida > Alismatales > Hydrocharitaceae > Ottelia > Ottelia alismoides. Next base: position 308,993 of record JAZKJV010008319.1, on the reverse strand, counting down.
ATCGCACGGCGAGGGTAGTTAGGTTTCTCTTTTGACCTGCTATCCTTGGTTATAAATATCAGTTTACATTTTTGCCATTCACTTCATTGTTTATATCCACTACATTCAATTCATTTTTTTCTCATATTTGATAATTGTTTTTCTTACACATTTTCTTTTTTTTCTTGCAAGGGCTTGCGGAGCGAAGGAGCCAATCCTAGGAGAGCCGAAGCACCCAAGCAACGTGGGGGCGTCTTGATTCTTCACAAAGCCGCAGGATAGCATGAGAAGAGGAGAAGAAGTGAAGGAGAAGGAAAAAAATAAAGAGAGAGAGAGAGAGTTATTCTTTTCCATTTGAACTCTGTAAAAGGACATTCATTTGTTGCTGGGTCTGTTTCGCCAAGTGCCGGTGCACTTGGGGGACCTCACTCGTTTTGTTTTCATCACCTTATTTTTCTTTATTTCCCACGGATTTTGTGAGCAACCTCTTGATTGCTTTAATTATTTTGCTTGAGCCAGGTAATTAATTAGGTCCAAAGACCCTAAACAAGAAATTTCTGTGCCTATAGAATAGAACGTAATTTGAACTTAGTCAAATTAACTTGTTCTTTCCCGTTAATAGAAGATATCATCTAGGGTGGTTCACTTGCATGTGTATATAGGATAGTTTATTTAAATTCTGCACGGATCACTTGCATGTAGAGTGCTGGCTACAAGGTACGCATCTCTAACCCCTGCACGCATCATTGTTATTAATCGCGCATTGGCAAATCCGATCTCCTTCCTTATTTTCACTCACATAAGTTAAAAAGGAAATTGGACACTCGGTAGGAAATTCTTTGAAAATATTTTTAACCAAGTGATAACTGTTAAAACCGGGACTGCTAAAGAAAACTCGACCCTAAAAAATACAAGGAAAATTATTGTTTTGGGGAGAGTAACTCCCTCATTGTTTGGTTTGCTTGAGCGAAAGAGCGATCCGCACACTAGGATAGAGCCACGCCCGAATCCTTTTCAGACTACTATATTGGGTTAGTCGTTCTCCAGTGAGGATCTCTACGGTAGCTGGTAAAGCAGCCCGTGACGTCCTTAACAGATTGAATTGATCGGGTAGCCGGTAAATAGTCCGCAATTCATACTATATGGGAAAGATCTAACTTTGAGATTAGGCCAGTCTCTTGAGAGCATTGGGTTCTTAATAGCTCGCTTTTAACCGCTCTGATATATTGTATTCTCACCAAACTCTAAAATTGACAAGATAATTGACCGAACCTTCACGGTCTTCACTTTGAGTTGAGTTGGTGAACTGCGGGTTTGTATTGTGTTTGATTGCTTGTATGCATACTCGATCCTTCTGTGCATTTGCGCATTTTTCTCCATATCTTTTGACTTTACCCTCGTGCTCTCCCGACCCCGTCTTTTGTTTCAGAGATGGCCGACTGGAGTGATTTTAATCCGATCATCACGGATACCTCGTACTCTTCAGACTATCCACCTTCCTTTTTTCAGGAGGACTTTCCTCCTGATTTTTGTGCATATCTGCATAACCCATTATTTCAAGAATCAGAGGGCTTTCATTTTCATCCATCCTCATTCAACCCACCCGATCCTGGAATTTTGGAGTCACCTTTCATGATATCCACACTCGAGACACTGAACCAGATGATGGAGCATATGAATTATAGGATTAGCAATCTATTTAACATAAATAAGAGCAAGAACGCTGCTCCACTATTTGAGGATATGGATTCACTTGAGGATAATCATGAAATCTTGCAATCGCCCAAAATACAAAAAAACGAGAAAATTTTAAAAATCCAAAAAGATTCTGGGAGACACATTATTGATTCATTTTGTGAGGAGAGGACCCAAATGCTCGATCATTTACCCACAAATCTATTCACATCATGTCCCAACCTTGACCCCAAGGATTCCATTATACAGACTGCTCTTGGCAATCCTCATGTAAATGTTGATTCCGACCTCCTCCCTTGTATGGAGGAGGTCCAAAAATTAAAAAAAAAATGTTGACTGAACCTGAAGTGTTGGCTACCATTCACGAGATTATTAAAGCCCCACTTTAACAGGCCATGACAGATTTATCTACTCCTCAACACAAGAAGAGAAATCTAAGGAGAAGATTTGAGCATCACATCTTGACAATGGCCACTGCCTAAGCCATCTCTCACCGTCTGTATTTTAAGAAAGGGAACACTGCCGCACCTCTTGTGAGTTGCTCCATATCTGACTATTCTTGTGATAACACTCTCCTTGACGGTGGTTCTTCAATAAATATAATACCCTTCTCTATAGTACAGTCTCTTCATCTTGGGCCTCTCAAGAAAACCAGGATGATAGTTCAATTTGCTGATGGATCTATCAAGAGGCCGAAGGGTATTCTAGAAAACGCTGTCATTCTTATTCAGGGCATGAATTTTACTTCGGATTTTATTGTAATGCCCATGGAAACCTCCACCCCTGTGGAGCACTCTCCAATCATCCGGGGACGACCTTTCCTCGTCTCTGCAGGAGTCGTTATTGATTATGGTTCAGGAGAGATTCGCTTCTATTCTGATGTAGGGAGCGATGTGTTAATCACTACACCCACTATTGACCAGAGACCTACATCGCATGAGAGCCCGCCCGTATTAGCCAACCCCAAAGAATTTGACCTCGATGATAATATCAGATATTCTTGTTATATGTTGGATGATAATGAAACCCAAGAATTCTTCTTGAAGAAGGAAGACTCAGAAAGCATAGACCTTGGACTTCCCCCTTCTGGTATATGGAGATGCATTGATGACATCCACAAATATTATACGATAGAAAACCTAGAGAGGAAGGTAGATTCTGAGACTAGATAGGACGGATATGATTAGACTACTTTAATTGATGAGTCTGTTCCTATTTACCCTGATTCAGATAAGATCGATCAGGACAAATTTGATTTGATTGCTTTTATAATGGAATTTGGGCCTTTTAATGAGGATGATGATCTAGGAGAGGCTCGCCAGGCTGAAATTGATCCTACTTTTCTGATAATGATTTCGAGCCATTTTACTTTGATGTTTGCGAGATGTCCTAGGTAGGACATGACAACACTACTTCCAATAACCGATTTAGGCATGCACAATCTGAAACCGCTGAGGATACATTCTTGGTCGATCCTACTCAGTTTATGTCTAATGATGATCCCAATATCGACCTACACCTTATCAAATCCATACCTCAACGGTCCCGCAAGAAGGTTCGCTTTCGACCTGCTTAACCTTTGTACATCAACTCCTCTTGTATATCCTTTTGTTTCACTCTTTCTTCTCTCGTTTTATCATTCACCCCTTTTCCGTGTGTGTGTGTGTATGCTATACTTAGGATGTGCTTTATACTAAGTATAGGGGGGTGAATGATTTGTGTTGTTCATATTCGTCTTGTTCATCACTCTTGTTGTTGCCTATACTTAGGGATACTCTACCGTGAGTATAGGGGGTGATGTTGTTCATATCGTGTCTTTGTATTTTTGAGTCTATACATTCTCATCATCGGTTTTTCCCTTTTGTGCAATCTACTATACTTAGGATTACTTGATCCTAAGTATAGGGGGATCACCAACTTCTCTTCTTTTTATCTTTTCTTTGAGTCGTTGTAGCATACGAGTCTTTTCACTTTTCTATACTTAGCATGAGTTATGACTTCCTTTTTCGCTCTCTGATCACTATGAGGACATAGTTCGAGCTAAGTATAGGGGGTATCGTCTATATTGTAAATATACTTTAGACATAACTCGTACTTTTAAATATGTTTATTTGGGGAGTTATGTTTATAATTTTGTAAAATCCACATGTGTAAAATAACAATAACAAAAAAAACATAACAAAACAAAACAAAAAAATAAAAAAAAACAAAACAAAAAACAAATAAAACAAAAAAGTCATGTATATACTAGTATATTTTACTAACCTTTTTTCCTTAAAAAACTAAAAAACCAAAAATCTATAAAAATTTGCATAATTCAAAAAAAAACTTTCTTTCACATCTGCATTTTTCCTCCAAAAATCCATAAAAAGTTCAAAATTAGAAAATTGTTTTGAAAAAAAAATGTTCTTTTCACATGTGCATCATTTCTTTTCAAAAAAAACTCTCTACATTGTTCACATTTTGCATTTGCATATGCATTTTTCAGGATAGTATTGACATTTAAACTATGTCTGGAACACAATTGAAGAATGGAGCTTAGTTGAACCTTAATTCAGTTAATTCTCAGAGGAACTTCACCAAGAAATAGGATTTTAGAAGCTTCGGGTCTTTGACTTAATTCTTTAAGTTCCACATGACAATGTGCAGTGTTTGACTCTTAGTGTCTAATCCGGTCTCTTTATTTTGGGTATAACTCTGGAATAGGGAATCAATTTGTACTCTCGCACTATGCACTTAGCTCAACTTAAACGGGATGTTGGAAGACTGTGTGAGTTTCTTTTCTGGTATCGTGGAAATCTAAAGATCGGAGTAGCTTCGGAAAAGGGATGGACGGCTGGGCACAATTTTTTCTGACCCCAAAAAATGTACGGAAATAAAAGGATTCTATATATATAGGGGCACAACAAGATCCAAGCAGAACCACCAAAAATCCAAATACAAAGAAGCCACTACCAAATATGTTTCTGACCGAAAAGGTCCAAGCTTCAAGATAACCTGCAGATCTTGGTGGAGACTCAGCTACACTGGCCAGCTTCACAAGGAGAGGTGACTACACTGGCCACCCTCCAGTTCTTTTCTCCTTCTTCTAACTTCTCCCCCAATTCGATTGTGAACACAGCGCGACAGACCTTAGAAGGAAATACCTGACTCCCCGAGGACGAGTTACTGGAGAGGAGATATGCATGGTAGTCTGGCATTCTGGATGGGAAGAGCTAAAACCTTTCACACACATGTATCGATTGTTCAATGTTCATAGGGTGTGCTTTGGGAAGAGGATTGATCTAAGATGACTTCTGAGCCGAAACCGTGACAATGATGTGTAGAACTTGAAGGCTATCGATTTTAAAATTCTAAGTCTCATCGAAGTTCCGACACACCAATAATCCAAAGGTCCGACAGAGCTCCAAACTACAATTTTATGAAGATAAGTTTAATACTCAATAGTGTCCTACTTTCTTTATTTTCCCTTTTTTTTCTTTTTCTTTTTTCTTCATTTCTCATTTCAAATAAGTGTTTGCTAAGGGACTAGTAAAGGTAAAGCATAGGGGGGTGATGAATTTGTGATTCATCCCCTTTATTCATTTATTTTAGCTTAAAATCCCTTATAAAACACATGCATATAACACTAACTCCATATTCTTACTAACTTACATCTGTGTGTAAATATTGTACACTTCTTACTAATTTTAACCTAAAATAAATAAAGAAAGAAAGAAAGGAAAAATAAAGAAAAGAAAATAAAAAAAGGAAGACTACATACAGGCTGACCCAAATCCTGAGAGAATGTCAAGACTTGACCTGATCGACCAGGAATAAAGTAGGGGGAGATAAAGGTCCTTAAGCAGAAAATAAAAAATTGTGTGTGGGTGTTGTTGTAAATACTTCTCACTTACTTTGTATATATTTGTATAAAACTGACACTAATTTATGTGTGCCTTAATTGACCTCAAATCAAATAACTTTCAAAAACAAAGTTTTAAATAAAAATGTGTTCTAATCAAATAAAATAATTGCACAATTAAATCATGCACAGAATAAAAGTAGCCACACTTGAAAAAAATGACTAAGCCATAATTGAAAGACCAATTCTGGCTCATATGAGCTCAAATTGAACCAATCTCACTTCCATTGTATTCTAAATTAAAGTATCTTCAAAGTGGTTGTGATTTCATAATTTTTGGAGTTACGAGTAAAAAGTCAATTTTCTGGGTCGTTTGTGCAATTTTCCTATGTAATGTGTGCATATTGTATTTATATATATTTGTAAATTAGAATTACTAATTATTTTAAAAAAATAAAAAATAAAAAAATCTTAAAAAAGAAGCTAATTTCCTCATTTACCTTTGTATATAATGTCATATATATATAGTATATGTATATAGTTGTTATTTTTAATTAACCACCATAAAAAATAAAAAAATTTTAATTCAAATAAAAAAGTGAAGAAAATTAAAAAAATAGATAATTTTATCTCTTTTCATGTCTCTTATCTCTTTCACCAAAAATTCAAAAATTTATTTCAATTTTATCTCTCTTTATCCAAAAAAATCAAAAATTCATTTCAATTTTCATCTCTCTTTATCCAAAAAAATCCAAAAATTCAAATTTCATTCTGTCTTTTCTATTTATATGGCTCCTTCTCCCTCATTTCAAATTGATCAATCTTTAGAGAGAGGATCCCGATCTCTGAGAGAAAATTTTGTCGAGGAAGTTGCCGAGTCTCCAAGTCGTCCGGTGACAGCGAGTCGGCCTTGTCGAGGCGACCAAGGTCCATTTCTGCTCCTAAGGTGAGATCCACATTTTTCTTTTTTTTATCTTAGTTTAATCATAGTTTAGTTCGTCGCATTTTTATTTCCATCATCATTCGGTTTTTCTAGATCTTAAAAATATCCATCTCGATTTGATCCATCACCAATTCCAATCTTATTTTAATTTTTCGAACTCCACGCGTTCTATTCTATCGTCCACGATCTGTCAACTCCGGCCATGTACGGTGGCCGGAGATTGGATTCGAATCTTTCATTTCCGCTGAATCCTCGCTCATTTTCAGATTTGTAAATAAATAAAAACAATAATAATAAAACCATGTGTTTTCTTTTCATACCTCACATTTGTATTGTAGGATAATTAAAAAATATATATTTGTTTCTTTCTTCCCTCACATTTGTTTTGCAGGATCATAAAAAACAACAACAAAATAAAAATAAAAAATAAAAAAATATATCTCTTTTTTTAATTCCTACTTCTTCAGATTTACAAAAAAAAATAAAAAAAATTATTCATTGTTTACAATTCAAAACAAAAAAAGGGGGAGGGCCGCAACCCCATGCCACCGCTGACCACGGCGGAGGGCCCTCCTCCCCGTGCGCGCCCGCACCTCCTTGCTTCTATCGCAGGCAGAGACTCCACCCCCGACTCAAGCCCCAGGTGCCGCCTCCACCGAACCGCCACTGACCTCCGTCGCACGTCCCACACACGGCAGCACGCTGCCCACTTCACCCTCCTCCCTGCCTCCTCGACTCATCATAGCATCCACCCCCGCCGGGCCTCTCCAGTGCGCCCCACCGTTGACCTGCGTGATCCCCGATGTTGCTCCGTGGTGGCCCGTCCTCTGCACCCCAGCCGCCTCTCCATCGCGAGCGGCAGAGCCACTCCAACCTACAACTATGCCTCCGCGCGCGTGGCCCACCGGTCGCACTCCATCCGCCGCTCGCGCACTCCACGCCACGCCCCTCCTCTAGCTGCGCGAGGGCCGCGCGCGGTGCTCCATCGACGCCGGCCCTCCATCTCCTTGACGGCGGCCTTTGGCCTTTACTTTGAGAATGAAGGGTACCAAGAGGAGGAACCCTAAATTTTAAAATAAAGAATTGGTGAAACTTCAAGCAAACCCTTGGACATTTCCGAAATTATGAAGGAGCCCTTGCCAGTTCAAGACTTATAAAATTGGCAAAATTGTATCAGAGACCCCAGAAGATTCCAAATTACAAAGAAGCCCAGCCGGAACCTCAAGCACGTGCTACGCACGTGATTTAGTGGTAAAATTGTGCATTCTTCCCTTTATTTATTTCTATTATTTAGTTAATGCAAATAACAAAACTTATTTACATTTTATTCACTATTCTCAGACAATGCATGATTCTTCTATTGAAATAAATTTTTTTGTTAGTCCAAAATTTTTTTGAAAAATCATGTTATGCTCCAGATAACTCAGCCATGGCCGGTCCCAAGTCTAGGTAAATGAGGAGGGTTGCGCGTTAGGTAGCCGATAGCCAGCGTAGGAGAGATAAATTCGTAAATAGTGTTCTTAAAGTTCTTCTAAGAACACTATTTATGAATTTATCTCGAAACCGTTCGGATCTTTTAAACATGGGTTTAAGAAAACATATAGATTTCGTTGGGGTGTTCCCTACTTGCGACGCATTGCATCGCCCGAATGCAATGAAAAATTGGCAAGGGCCGCTACATCACAACATGTATGTAGTTCAAAATTTGCAAGGGTTCTCGCATGAGGAACGCATGTGGGTAAATAAACTAGTTCCGCTGCATCACCGCCCGGATGCAGTCAAAAATTTGCAAGCGTTCTCGCATAATGGACGCATGCGAGTAAAGAAGTTTGTCCAAAAGAGACTGCAAAGGAAGTTATGGATTGGTAGTTAGAATATCGCTACTTTAACTGGAAAATTGATGGAGATAGTGGATACAATGGAAAGAATGAAGATTCATATATTATGTCTTCAAGAGACTAACTGGGTTGGAGAGAAAGCAAGGGAAATCAAGAAGACAGGCTTTAAACATTAGTATTCAGGTAAAGATAAGAGAGAAAACGGTGTTGGAGTGGTTGTTCATAAAGATTTGAAGGATTGTGTGGTTGAGGTGCAAATATTTGGGGATCAGATTATTTTGCTAAAGTTGGTGCTTGAAGAAGAAATTATGAATATCATCTCAGTTTATGCACGGCAAGTTGGTTTAGATGAAAGGACTAAACAAGCTTTTTGGGAGGATCTGGATAAGATTTTACAAGGAATCCCACAAAGAGAGATGGTTTGCATAGGTGGAGATCTTAATGGACATGTAGGAAAGGATGTTTCAGGGTATGCAAGTGTGCATGGAGGACATGGTTTTGGGGATAGAAACGAAGATGGAGAAGTCATTCTGGATTTTGTAACTGCTTATGATCTTTTCATAGCAAACACTCTTTTCAAGAAGAGGGAGGAGCATTTAATTACTTATAAGAGTGGCTCAACTAGAACACAGATAGATTACTTTGCGTTGAGGAGAAGGGATCGATTATGTTGCAAAGATTGCAAAGTAATCCCCGGAGAGAGTTTGACAACCCAACATCGCTTGTTAGTCTTGGATTTACAAATAAAAGGGCTAGTAAAGAAAAGGAAGGTTCCTAAGATCACTAGAACTAGGTGGTGGAATCTTCCGCTGAAGCAATCAAGCTTCAGGGAGAAGGTTTTAGAAGACTTATCTTGGGATTGTAGAGGTAGTGCAAACGAGATGTGGGAAGCAGTAGCATCTTTTATCCAAAAGGTAGATAAAGAGATGCTAGGCTAGATAAAGAGATGCTAGGCGAGTCAAAAGGGGGAGCTCCAGGTCAAAAGGAGGCTTGGTGGTGGAGTGAAGGGGTGCAAGAGAAACTAAAAATTAAAAGAGCTTGCTTTAAAGCTATGTATAAGGATAGAACAGAGGAAACTGTCACAGACCATAAAATAGCGAAGAAGGAAGCAAAGAAGGCTGTAAGCGAAGCTATGTAAAAAGATTATGAAGTTTTGTATAAAAATCCCAACTCTAAGGAGGGCCAGAAGGATATATTCAGGTTGGCCAAAGCAAGAGAAAGAAAGACCAAAGACCTTTCTCAAGTGAGATGCATTAAGGACGGGGAAGGTCACGTGCTTGTTACTCAGAAGGATATAGAGACTAGATGGGAACAGTACTTCCACAAACTTTTCATTGGAGAAGGAAATAGAGAGATCACGTTGGGTGATCTAGCTAGTAGTGAGAGTTACTTGAATCGTGCATGCTATAGATGAATACAAAGAAAAGAAGTAGATGAGGCTTTGAAAGTTATGAGACCGGGGAATGGTGTTGGACCGGATGACATCCCTGTAGAAGCATGGAATGTCTTAGGTGAGCGTGGTTTGACTTGGCTTACGAATCTATTCAATGTTATTTGGCGAAGCAAGAAAATGCCTGAAGAATAGAGGAGGAGTATCGTGGCACCTCTTTATAAGAACAAAGGAGACATTCAAAATTGTTCAAATTACAAAGGTATCAAGTTGATGAGTCACACTTTGAAAATTTGGGAATGTGTGATCGAAAGAAGGTTGAGGCAAGTTTCCCAAGTAAAAGAAAACCAATTCGGATTCATGCCAGGTCGCTCAACTATTGAAGCCATCCACTTATTGAGGAGAACAATGGAGATTTATAGAGCTAAAAGGAAGAATCTCCATATGATCTTTATTGATTTGGAGAAGGCTTATGATTCCGTCCCACGAGAGATACTGTGGAGAGTTTTGGAGACGAGATAAGTACCTGTCATATACATTAATCTCATAAAGGATATGTATGATAGGGCTTTATCTTGTGTAAGGACCCCGACGGGGAAGACTGACTATTTTGATATCAACATTGGTTTACTTCAAGGTTCAGCTTTGAGTCCATTTCTTTTTACTTTGATTATGGACGAGTTGAAAAGTCACATTCAGGACGAGTTACCTTGGTGTATGTTATTTGCTGATGATATTGTGTTGATTGACGAGACTAGAGATGCAGTAAATGAGAAGCTTGAGGTTTGGAGACATGCATTGGAGACTAAAAGTTTTCGTGTAAGTAGGGCTAAGACGGAATATATGGAATGCACCATTGATGGAAGCAATGGTGAAGGAATCCAGGTGAATATTGGTGACGATAACATTCAGAAGAGAGATTCTTTTAGATATCTGGGATCTATTTTGCAACATGATGGGGAAATTGATGGAGATGTTACTAATAGAATAAATGCAGGCTGGATAAAGTGGAGAGGAGCCTCCGTTGTTCTCTGTGATAAGAAATTTCCTTTAAAAATTAAAGGAAAGTTTTACAAAGCAGCTGTGAGACCTGCTATGCTTTATGGTTCTGAATGTTGGCCTGTGAACCATAGACATGTGCAGAGAATGGACGTAGCAGAAATGAAAATGCTAAGATGGATGTGTGGACATACACGTAAAGATCGGATTCAGAATGATGTAATCAGAAAGAAAGTTGGTGTAGCTCCGATTGAGGATAAGATGCAAGAAAATCGCTTAAGATGGTTCGGTCATTTGCAAATAAGGTCAACTGATGCACCGGTTAGGAGATGCGAGTGTTGGGATGTTGAGCCGGCTAAGAGAGGGCGAGGACGGCCCAAGAAGTGTTGGAAAGAGACTATACGAAGGGATCTTAGTTTTTTGGATATAAATCTGAGATTGAGCCAAGATAGGTCTAAATGGAGGCGAAGAATCCATGTAGCCGACCCTACTTAATTGTGGGAAAAGGTTTGTTGTTGTTGTTGTATGCTATGCTCCAGATGTGTATATCCATCTAGCATAAAATTTCCATTACATTTTAATTTCACTAATTAGATTTAAAAAATCAAAAACATGTCATTTTTCCTTGTTTGAAATTCAAAAATTCATAAAAATTCAAAAATAACTCCAAAAATTTTTTTAAAAAAATAGGGTAGTTTTATTTAATTGTCTTTTAATTTTTATCCAAATTTCATGCATTAATTATTTATAATATCCAAAAAAATGGAAAAACATCAAAAATCTTATAAAATCATAAAAAAACTACAAAAAAATTCTATAAATATCATAAAAAAACCAAAAAAATCCAAAAATTGTGATTTCAATTCCTGTTTGTAGATATTTGCTTCTAGTTCTTCTTAAAAATAATTTCCAAGAGTTTTGGGCACTTAAAATATTTTTAAGTTGCAAATTTATCCAGGTTGTGCACATTTTCATATTTTCTCACTATTTAATTTTTAGAAAAATACAAAAATATCTGAAAATTTTACAAAAATTCCCAAAAATATTTCAAAACTTAAAACCTAAAAACATTTTCTCTAGATTTTTCTGAGTATTTTTATTAATTGAAAAATTACAAAAATAGTTGGTGTGCGTATTTTTGATCTTGTGAATATTACTTCGTGTTGTTTTTGAAAAAAAATAATTGCAAAATCAAAATCAATAAAATTTGAAAATCATAAAATATAAAAAAATAGAAATTAAAAAAATTAAAAAAATTAAAAAGATCAAAAAATCACAAAAAACCAAGGATAGTTGTCCTTTGAGATTCTTGTTTTCTCTTAATTGATTTTTGATTAATTGAATAACTCTCGAGATTTGTAGCCTCCCTAAGTTCCACCCTGTCCGCTATACAGGTTAATAAGTAGCAAAAATAAAAAAAATATTTTTTTTTAACGTGGGATTTTTTAGGATAGCAACGACCATATTTTTACCATTAATTATCCGACCCCTCAAAAACCTTGCTCAACAATCCTCCATAAAGAGCTACGTGTAGAGTGCTTGTCCCAGATAACTCACGATCTGAAAGAATCATGCGTACGTTGTTAAATATTCTACTTAGACTAATCATGACGACATATGAACGTAGTCTTAAGGACTCAAAGAATTAAGTCATTAGGACCTGAAAAGTCTTAACTCCAGTTCTTATAAGGTTCCTTTGAAATTAAGCGGATTAAGGTCTAACTAAGCTCCATTCTTCAATTTTATTCCAGACTTTGTTTAAATGTCAATACTATCCTGAAAAATGCGCATGCAAATGCAAGAAAATATGTACAATGTAAAAAGAAAGCAAAATCTTTTTTTGAAATAATTTCTAATTTTGAACTTTTTATGGATTTTTTAAAAGAAAAAAATGACCGGTCGTACAGCATTGAGAGAAAAGCAGCCATTAGCCGATAACCCAGCCTGAACCTAGTAAAGAGGTCAACCAGTCCACACGCGGGGGAGGGTGGGGGGAGGGGGATGAGATGAACGGGGGAATCGAGGGATTCCCTGCAGTTCTCGTATAGTTGTCTCTTTACTCAAGTGCTTTCTCGAAGTCGGAGTCCCTTGCTCTTTATCTGACCTAGTGGACTGAGATAACTATCTTTCTTGATCTCAAGATGACTCAGACACTTTTTTCCCGCTCGGAATCCAGGATCAATCATGATTTCTTTCTTCAACTAGTTTCAGGCTCTAGTCTCATGCATATATAAAGAGAGATTTTTTTCGAAATTTTAATTGGTTTTATAGTTTTTAGGGTTTTTAAGGAAAAAGGGTTAGTAAAATATATACAGGTATATACAAGGATTTTTTGTTTTTTTTTTCTTTTTTTTGTTTTTTATTTGTTTTTTTGTGTTTTTTTCTTGTTTTGTTTCATTTTTTGTTTTTTTGTTTTTTTTGTTTTTGAAAGGTGATCAAACTCTATATACGTACGTGGATTTACGAATTTATATACTTATCCCCAAAATAATCATATTAGAAGTACGAGTTATGTCTAAAGTATATATACAATATATACAACACCCCTCCTATACTTGGCTCGAACTATGTCCTCATAGTAATCAGAGAGCGGCAAAGGAAGACATAACTCGTGCTAAGTGTAGAAAAGTGAAAAGACTCCTATGCTACAATGACTCAAAGAGAAGATGTAAAGAATAGAAGTCGGTGATCTCCCCTATATATAGGATCAAGTAATCCTAAGTATAGAGGACTGTACAAAATGAAAAAACATATGAAGAGAATGTACGGACTCAACAGAAAAATAAAAAAGACGATATGAACAACATTCCCCCCCCCATACTTAGGGTAGAGTATCCCTAAGTATAGGAAACAATAAGAGTGATAAACAGGATGAATATGAACAACACAAATCATTCACCTCCCCCCCCCATACTTAGTATAAAGCACATCCTAAGTATAGCATATATACACACACGGAAAAGGGGTGAATGAAAAAATAGAAGAAGAAAGAATGAAATGAAAGGATATACAAAAGGTTGTCAGCTCATGTATCAGACGTAGAGGATGGAATCAAAGGATCATCATCTGATACCACAGATATAGAATCAACGATGGACATGAATGTATCATGATCTATATATGGCTTCAGCAACTGTCCGTTCACAACAAATGGTTGTGCATCAGATGACAACCCAGATATGACAATACTCCTATTGTCACGCACAGCTCTTACAATGAACGGTATTGACCATTTGCTTTTCAATTTTCCGGGAAACAACTTCAACTTAGCTTCAAATAACCAAATTTTCTGATCATGAGAGAAAGTCTTCCTTCGAATGTGTTTATCATGCCAATGCTTGACTTTCTCCTTATACATGAATAAGTTATCATATGCAAAGTATCAGAATTCCAGTAATTTATTCAAATCCAACTTTCTAATCTTTCCTACATTCTCATAATCAAAATTGCATACACGGAGTGCCCATAAAGATTTGTGAATTAATTCCACTGGCAGGTGGCAAGGCTTTTCATACACCAATTTGTAGGGAGACATACCCAAAGGAGACTTGTATGTCGTCTGATAAGCCCATAGAACCGAATCAGACATCTGGGACCAGTTCTTCCTATCTGGACGTACAAGTTTTGTAATATTGTCTTGATCTCCCTATTTGAAATTTCTTCCAAGCCATTAGTCTGAGGGTGGTAAGGAGATGTAACTCTGTGCTCAATGGTGTACTCCTTCACAAGCTTCTTTACTTCTCTATTAATGAAATGGCTTCCCCCATCTAAAATCGGTATTCTGGGAATCCCAAACTGTGCAATAATGTGATCCTTCAGAAAGAAACACACTATACGACTATATGCGGCTGGGGTGGGGATAGCCTCCACCCATTGGCTAACATAATCCATGGCAAGCGGGATGTACTGAAATCCCTGACTTACATGAAATGGGCCCATGAAGTCTATACCCCAAGCATCAAAAACATCAGAAATCTGAATGTATCTTAGGGGAATGGTATCTTTGGAACCAATTGTTCCTCCCATTTTCTGACAGTCATTACAACCTTGAACATACTCTGTAGCATCCTTAAATAATGTGGGTCACCATAGGCCACTCTGTAAAACCTTTGTTGTTGTGTGTTTCCCTGAATGATGCTCATCAGATTCTAATTTGTGACAGTGCTCAAGTACACCGGTGTGTTCCACTTGAGGAATGCACCTTCTCTAGATACAATGCGCACCCTCGCAAAATAGGTATGGATCCTCCCATTGGTAATAATAAATCTCTGACAGAAATCTGTCTACCTTGTTCTTCGGCCAATCTTATGGAACTTTCTTGGAGATAAGATAGTTCACAATACCAGCATACCATAGGACTGAGTCCACAAACAAAATGGCCTCATCTGGAAAGGTTTCAGAAATAGGGATCATGTTCTTCTTAGAGGTCTCTGCATCTATGATACGGGAAAGGTGATCTGTCACAACATTTTTCACTCGAGGTTTATCTAGAATCTCTAAATCAAATTCCTGGAGAAGAAGGATCCATCTGATAAGGCGTGGTTTGGCATCCTTCTTTGCCTGCAAGTATCGTATGGCAGTGTGATCCATGTATACAATAACATGTGAACCAATGAGGAAAGATCTGAACTTCTCTAGTCCAAACACAACTACTAACATCTCCTTCTCTATAAATGTATAATTTCTTTGTGCTTCATCCAGAGTCTTGCTAGCATAGTTATAGCAAATTGTACCCCATCCCTTCTCTGTCCTAGAACAGCTCCAATTGTGAAATCTGAGGCGTCTATCATGATCTCGAAAAGAAGAGACCAATCCGGTGGTTGTAAGGCAGGAGCACTAGTAACCATTTCTTTCATCTAATTTAATGCAAGGAGGACGTTCTCATCAACAACAAACTCACTCTCCTTACACAGAAGATCAGACAAAGGTGTGGCAATCTTGCTGAAGTCCTTTATGAATCGGCCTATAGAAACCAACGTGTCCCAGAACTGACCTCAACTACTTCAAATTCCATGGTGGCTCTAACTTGGAAATCACATCAATCTTAGCCAGGTCAACCTCCATACCATGTTTGGAGATGACATGGCCCAATACGTTCCCATAAGTCACCATAAAGTGACTCTTATCCCATGAGAGCATTAGGTTTACCACACAACAACGTTCAAGAACTCGGTCTAAATGAGCAATACATGTGTCAAAACTATCCCCGTAGACCGAGAAATCATCCATGAAGACCTCAAGGAAACTATCCTCCATGTCGGCAAAAACGACCAACATACACCTTTGGAATGTAGCGGGGGCGTTACACAATCCAAAGGTCATCCGTCCAAAGGCATAGGTGCCAAACGGACAAGTTAAAGTAGTTTTCTCCTGATCCTCAGGAGTGATAGCAACTTGGTTGTATCCTGAGTACCCATCCAAGAAGCAAAAGAACTCTTTCCCTGTCAACCTCTCAATAATCTTATCAATAAAGGGTAGTGGAAAGTTATCCTTCTTGGTAGTTGAATTTAGGCATCGGTAATCTACACAGACATGCCATGAAGTAGGTTTCTGGGTCGGAATCTCCTCACCACGGTCATTCCTTATCATAGTAATCCCGGATTTCTTTGGGACCACATGTAAAGGGCTGACCATTTTGGAATCCGAAATGGGATATATATATATATATATATATATATATATATATATATAAAGCCAGCATCATACCATTTTTTTATCTCCTTCATGACAACCTCCCTTAGATTTGGATTTAGACGGAGCTGACATTCACGAGAGGGTTTACAGTCATCCTCTAGGTAGATATGATGCAAGCACAAAGCTGGGTTAATCCTGCGGAGATCCAAGATATTCCATCCTGTGGCCTTGCAGTTTCTTTCAAGAACCTCTAGCACATGAGATTCTTGTTCAGTGGTCAACTACGAGCTGAGGATGACTGGAAACATTTGGGGGGACCCGCAAGGAAGGCATATTTCAATGTTGATGGTAAAAACTTGAGCTTAGATAGGGTCGAAATTGGTTCTACAATAACCTCTGCTATTGTACTAGTAGATGGTATATGATTTGTACTTTGTGGACTATTCACCTTGGCTACTAATGGCTCACCAAGTAAAATCTTTCAATTGATCTGCAATGAATGATCTCTGCTCCAAAAGGAGGGGCTCATCAGGGTGTTCAGCATTCTTATCAATTAACGGCTCAGATATCTCAACAATAATCTTATAAAGATGTCACTTATCGGTGCATAAATCAAGAATTTCAATGAATGGCTCAGATATTTGCACCTCAGACCTCTCAGAAGGAGGCATGCCATTAGTAATCTCAGAAAAGTGTGTCAAAGGAATATCAGAAGGTTCCTCTAGAAACTTAGATTAATCCTCAGAAATCAGCTCAAACTATCCATCAGCAACTAACTCAATTAGACCACCAAGGAAACTCATGTCGACTGTGCTTTCCATGGAGTCCTTTTGGAAAAGGAACTCATGGGTATCTCTAAAATTAGTAAAAAGATCTATCTCTTGGAATTCAGCAAGAAAATCATAGTCATCTAGCTCTGATAAAACTTTCTCTCTCTCATCGACTGCTGGTGGCGGTGATGGTCTAGGATCAGAGATCGTCTCAATTTTTACTTGTCACACGAGAGTAAAAGATGATCTCTTCAGTACCATAATCAACTGTTGCTTCGATCGTTAGGAGGAACGGTTAACATAATATGATCAGGATATGGAGTAACTGTGCAGGTATGTCCATATCTATGACAACAAAATCAATAGAGAATTTCATTCCCTGCACCGTTACAATAACATCCTCTAAAATGCCTTTTGATCTCTTAATTGATCTATCAGCAAACTGAAGGATCATCATGGTTGTTTTAATAGGCTCTAACTGAAATTCAGTTAGTAAAGAGGAAGGTATGAGATTAATGGAGGAACTGCTATCGAGAAGAGTACGATCAAATTCTTGATCAAAGATATGGCAAAGGGTGCTCCCTTGTCTTTCTTTTTAGGCGGGAGGTTACTGATGGCATGAATTGTGGCCATGATCAAGATATGTTTCTTTGTTTCCTTTCGTCTGTTCTGCCATGGTTGACTCTTTTGTTTGCATGCCTATTTCGTTGCAGGCATGTATTCCACGACTTTAAGGAGTGGCATCTTTAAAAAGATATTCTGCAAGATCTCAACTACTCCAGGATCAGATAGTGTTGTTTTTAATTTTTGAATTTTCTTAGATTTGAGAGCAGAAGGAAATGGCATGGAATCAGAATAAACATTCAAACGTTCATTTCCATTATTCAAAGTAGAATTCTCATGTACAAAAAGACAACCAGAATCAGTTTGTACAGCATTGTCCAAACTAGGTGAAGAAAAAACAGAATCTAAAACAGAATGGGATGTTGATGCTGGTGAAGAGGAAGAATTTGTGACTGGTATATTCTCCCTTGTTGATGGTGATCTACATCTTCCTGGTGAAGGTGGTGGAGTGATAACACGGTTCCGACCTGCGGTTAAAATGTGTTTGTTGTCGGTGTAGAGAAAACCACATAGAAGGATCCGCATTGATCAAACAAAAATCGATAAAATAGGAGAGAGAGAGAGAGAGTGAATTGGATAAAGTGGCTTCTCTCCTATTTTATCTTACACTATTTATTTTACCAGGTAAGTGTGCTTGGGTCGAACTCAAGGAGGTAGAATATTAAAACTGCAGTTTTTGAGATAAGAAAGAAATTCCAAAAGAATCCTCTTTATTCTTGATTTTACAAAGAAAGAAATTAAAAGAAATGCGGCTCAAAACTAACTCAAGCTTACGACAATTAAAACAACATAACGAAGCTATGTAAAATCTTGGAAAAATACTAGAAAAGTGTCTTGGGTAGTTATCAGGCTACCCTAAAATATCATGGAAAAATACGAAAGAATCGAGGTCCAAACAACCCCTACAAGCCAGGGGCATAACTGTAAAAGAAATTCAATGTTTTATTACAATAAGGTCCCTGAAAAGGACTGAAATCGAAAGATAACTAAAGTTATTACATTTAGGTCCCCGTGCGAGGAACTAAATGTAATTCTGGAAACTTTTTGGGCACGGCTGAAAATCTGTAACTCAGATGGGTTTATGATGCAATATTTCCATAGTTTCAAATTGAATGGCAGGGATTAGAAGTTTGGGTGTGATCTGGACCGTCCGTGGGGGACACGTGTCGAGCACCTGTAGCTCCTTATGTTCTTGTTGTTCTTCAAGTCCTCTGCACGGCTGGTCATGAAGCTCCCTTCTCTGCTTTATTCTCGACGATATACGGTGATCTGGGGCCTCCGACGGGGCCAGAGGGGTGACACCTTTACCCCTCAAGCTCGCCCACAGTGGAATTGCTTCTAAATATGGCTGGAGGTGATTGTAATCGTCTATGAAAATAGTCGGTCCGACAATCCTGGAGATTGCTGCAAATGAAGATTTTCTGATCTTCTCTTTAGATTTCAAGGTTCCTCTTAGATGTTTATCGCTCCAAATGATGTATGAACTTGCAAATAATGAATTTTTATGCTCGATTCACTAAAGAACTGGCCAAAGAATTAGGGATTTGCAAGTTAAAAATGTGTTTCCAGAATTAGTAAAAATGATCGTGAAAACGAGATAGGAATGAGACGTGAATTCGGTTGATTTTGAGAAGGATTTGTGATAGGAATTAAGTTAGCGTCTAAGAACAATGATCAATGAATCTAATGAGGTTATTAACAATGCTAATTACAGCACACACTTTAAGAAATAAATCGTAGAAGGTCGATGAATTTACCTGTGAAGTGGAGGTGTATAACCTCCTGGTGATGGCTCGATGGGGCGGCGTTCCTAGAGCTCTACGTGGCGCGAGGTTGCGATGCAAGGCCAAGCTAGCCTTGGAACGTCTCCTCCGACGTTCCTCTTCCATGAGAGGCGGTGTTTGGGTGTTGTCACCACCAGATATGGCCGGAACGAGGCGAGGAAGAAGGAGGGTTAGCCATTGGAACTGGGGGTTCTGGGTAGTTGGAGAGTTAGTTTGAATGCTCCAACTTTAGGGGCTTTTATAGGTGAATCGAAGTGGAGTTTAGGTAGATCCAATGGTAAGCGTGTGTTAGGGTAGTTAGGGGAAGGTAGTGGAGGGTTTTGATCGAGTGAATAATCTAGGAACGGCGCGAGAAAATTTGATAAAGATCGGGTGTTGGAACAGAAATCCAACTGTTGAGTTCTTGAGGAAGAAGAACCAGGTCCTGACACGTGTCAGCACCTGGTTGGCCAGATGTTTAAATATAATATAAAATATGGAATAAATAGTAAATAACCTTATTTTAAATAGGTATAAAATTGAAAAGTATAGATAATTAATTATCTAAATTACGGTATAATTACTTTCTATAAATAATAATTATTATACGAAATTTAAATATTATATTAATAAATAGGTATAAATAATACCTAATAAATAGGTTTTGGATTTTTCATACAATAAATAAATAATTACATATTAATTTTTTATTTTATTAATTATTAGAATAATAAATAAAGTCTTTGTGAATTTTTGTGTATTTTAGTAAATTAGTTTAGATATAGGGTAAAATACAATTTGGATCCTCATCTATGGGTCCGATCTCAGAATGGGTCCTGATCTTTAAATTGTAATGATTTGGGTCCCAGGACCATTTAAGAAATGGAAATTTTGGGCTTCATGACGTATATATCCCTGTTGGGAAGGGAATGGGGGTTGGGTTCCAACTTTTAAACAAGGGCATACTTGTCATTAGCCCCCAAAAGTTCATTACATTAATGGCCGCAGGACCCGAATCGTCACAATTTAAAGATCGGGACCCATTTTGGGATCAGACCCATAGATGGGGACCCAAATTGTAATTTACCCTTAGATATATTAAAAAATACGGGTATAAGTTATGTAGTTCAATTTCATCTATAAATTAGGGTTTTGGATTTTATTAAAATAATAAACAAGCTCCAAAAATTATGAAATAAATCATGGTGAAAATACAAGATCATGAAAATAATTAAAAAATTTTGAAATTAATAAAATTATAAATAGTGTATGTTAAATAATATAAATAGCCCAAAATCCCCGTTGTCATTAGGTCCCAAAATCGACTTTTTACAAACGGACTCCGATATTAATGAAATTACCTACATTAATTAGATAATATTATTTTATGAATTTTAAAGGTGAGTAGAGTGAAATTGGAGTTCGTATGAGAAAGTTATGATGTTCGGAAGTTGAGAATTTGATAATTTAAAAGTTAGATTTCTTGACATATATACAAGAGAATATTTTTAACTTATTTTTATATTTTTATATACATTTTTAGAAATAATTAGGAAAAGATTTTGGTGAAAATATGCACATATGAATTAATTAAAAATCATTGAAGATTTGATATTTATTTGATAAATAGTGAAGAATGCGTGGAGTGTTTCTTTAATTATTTTTATGGTTTTCTTTCCTTATCTCCCCCTACTTATTTATTTGTCGACCAATCAATGCTGACTTGGTCTCGGGGTTAAGTTATAAATATATTTTAATGCTATATTTATATTTTCTGAGTCATATTGTACATATATATATATATTTACAATATGCCTTCTTTTCTTTTCTTTATTTTTATTCTTTTATTTATCTACATGTTTTTTATGCATAAAAGTGCATTTTTATTCATGAATGAGGTTTTGATAAAAGGTGGAAATTAATGATCATTTACATGTATTTATTAAGGGTTTTAAGACAAAATGCAACAGAAATGTTAATGAATCATGGATTCATCAACCCCCTATACTTAAACTTTGCTAGTCCCTTAGCAAACACTTATTTGAAAAGTAAGTGAAAAAGTAAGAAAGTTAGAATGAATGAGCCGCCCAATAGACTAAGGTAAAGGAATCACTAAGGTCGTTGCGACCTCAATCACTTGTGACTCAGAGCTCGATCAAGAACCAAAATCGGACCACCAAATAAAGAGAGAAAAACAATGAAAACCAAAATCATGGTCCTAGCTAGGTGATTAACCTGGTATAACTCCCAGGGTCGGTCTCGAGGAGCACGAGTTGGCCTTGCGGCCTACGAAGTAGTCGAAAAAGAAAAGAAAACAAAACAAATATTTTTTGGTGGTTTTTAATATTTTTATTTTTTTGGGATTTTTAATAATGAGGAAAATAATAAAAACACAAAAACAATCAACTTTAACCAATTATTTAAATACTCAAAAATGGTCCAAAAATTCAAACAAAACTATTTTTAGGTTTTGTATGTTTTTTTACTCTTTTTGGTGAATTTTTGATATTTTTATAATTTTTATGGAATTTTCTAAAAATAAAAGAAGGCAGAAACAAAAGCAAACTATCCAGTCAGGCTTGGAGGACCAAATTAAAATATAAAATGGTCCTAAAAGAGCCTGGATGTATTTTTTTATGAAAAATAGAAATAATAAGCAAAATTCAGGAAAAGAATTTATTAATTTTTGGATTTTCTACAATTTTCTAGAATTGTTATGGGTTTTTAGGGGTTTTCAATTTTATGGTTTTTATAAATCCAAAAATAACCTAAAATGCATAGAAATTCAAACACACAAAAATAAACAAAACTTATTTTTTTTAGAATTTTTAAAAGGGTTTTAATATTTTTTAGGAATTTTTAATCTCGATAGAGGCAAAATTGGTTGTTTTTGAATTTTTTAAAATAATAAAAAGTCACAAAAATGTACCCAAAAATTAGCAAAAATTTTACACAGTGGCAGGAGCAACGTGTCCAATTTTCACACGATTTGGGTTAAATTTGATATTTTGTTTATATCCAAAACAAGCTCTTAGTGCACATGGACCTATTCGCAATAAAAAGTATTTCTCAGGGCTGAAAAGTAACAGAACCAGGAATCTGGGGGTCCCTCGTGCAATTTTTCCAAGTCCCCACACGCACTACACGTGGTCTGGGCACAAAGGGACCTGAATGCAATAAAAATTAGTTCCAATGGCTTATTAGCAACAGGTGCTAAAAGCCCAGGGGACAAGTTGCAAATAACCCAGAGTATTCAGCACATGTCGAATAAAAATGTTCACAGGGGTATAAGTGCAAATATCATAAAGTATGTTTCATTCAATAACACATCAAAACAACAACCCAAATAATGCAATTTCACCAAACATCACGTGACGAAGCACGTGTCTCAGATATACAAGGATGAAAATGCAAAAACTATAAAGGTCCAGGTCCTAAGTGCAATTTAACCTAAATAAAGAGAACTATATTCTATATTTACAGGACTAATAATAAAAACAAAAAGGAAAAGGGCCTAAGGGTAAATTACCCCTTATTATCCGAGGGCTGGAGGCGCGCCACGTGTGGTATCGAACGGCTGAAGGGCGCTGCGCCTCTGTGAAGGAATCTCGCTCGGATCTGACGCCTGAGGGGTGTCCATGTGGCTGATCTGACGCTCTGGAATCAAGGGCACCCTCTCACTAGATCTAACGGTGTTGATCGGCCCTCGGCCAGATCGGACGGTGATGGACTGCTCCTCAAATGAACGGGTCTGATCAAAACTGGAGCGGCGAGGGTGAATGGACGGCTCCTGAAGGTCCTGGAAGAACACAGCTCCGGCGAACTTTGCCGGAGCGCCACGGGCGCGATGGACCTCCGCTGCTGCTGCTGGGATGTGGAATCTCTCCGCCTCGATGCTCCGCAGCTGATGCACTCCTCCGATGATGCCGGGAGGCTCCGAGGAGCTCCGGCGATGAAGGCGGAGCTGGGTTCCTGTGCCTGAATGTGTAGACCCTGAGATGGGTCTCTTCTGACCTGAAAAATAGCACAACAAGCTCCTGGGTCGAGGGCAAAGTGCCTCGACCCGGTTAGAGGGGAAATGGGCGGCTGGTGCGTCAGGATGGTCAACCTCTGGCGAAGCGACGGCGGTGGAGACGTTCCTGCTCCGGGGCAAGACAGGGGGTATGAGTGGGTGCAAAATGTGAAAGAGGTCTCGTGGTTGTGATGGTCGAGTCCGATGATCGAATGGACGAATGGAGTGGCCGGAATCGACAAAAGGGATGATCGGAGCGATTTGGGGGTAATCCAAAATTAGAGCAAAATAGGAATAATTAAGGCTACCTAGTGAAGGTGGTCGACTAGGGATGAGCTGAGGTAGCTCTGGTCGTCGCCTCGAGGGTCATCGGAGGCCCGAGGCTCGGGAGCTGCTCTGGGCGGCGCACGGCGACAAGAAGACGTCGGATCAGTGGCGCGGAGCTCCTCCTCCTCTCTGCAACACGTCAGCCGCTAGCTGTCACTCTAGGGAATCGGGTGGAGGTCCTGGGTGGAAGGGGCGACGCCAAAGATGGCGGGGAAAGTGCGGCGGAGCTTCAGCTATATAGTGTGAGGGGTCCGGCTAGATCGAATCGGGCAAGGTCGCATGGAGCACGGTTCCCTAGGCTCATCCCCGGGCGTGGATCTCGGATGCAAGAGGAAGGATTAGGACTCGGGTTTAAGGATTTGATGGTCGGATCACTACGCAAAAATTAGGCGAAATCGGGTCAGAGCGCAGGATCCGCGGGCTGGTGGTCCAAGGGGGAGAGTTGACCGGGGTCAACAATCCCCCGTGGACCAATGGGAGGCCGCCAATTATTAAATATTTGATAATTCAATAAAAATTAATAAATGAATTAATTTCGAAGAACTTAAAACATGAAAATTGTTTATTTATTTTTAAATTATTTTTTAGTGATTTTTATTTTTTTTTTGAAATAAAAATATTGTATGTATATTATAGTATTATTATATAGGTATATACAATATTGTATTTTGATTTTGATTTTTAATTATTTATTTTTGTACATTTTATTCCAATTTTATATTTTATTTATTTATAACATAAAATTTGGAATAATATGGTATTTTTATTTTATTTTTATTATTTAATTACAAGGGTGAAATAAATAGTTATATACAAATATGTACAAGGCATATATACAATGTTGATTTTGATTTTTATTTTTATTTCTTTTATTTTATGTTAATTTTTGTGATTTTTATTTTATTTATTCAAATTATGGAATATGGAATATGTACATATTTTATTGGATTTTTATTTATTTATATGGGAAAATAAATAGATGAGTGGTTTTATGTACATGGTGTATATACAAGGATGAAGGGCATTTTTATTTATTTTTGTTTTGTTTTTTTCCCAATTTTATTTTAATTTAATATTTACAAATATATAAATATTCACAAAAATGCATTTTTATTTTTATTTAGAGGAAAA
The DNA here is from genome assembly GCA_037367405.1 of Ottelia alismoides. Lineage (NCBI taxonomy): Eukaryota > Viridiplantae > Streptophyta > Magnoliopsida > Alismatales > Hydrocharitaceae > Ottelia > Ottelia alismoides. The sequence goes on along the minus strand of JAZKJV010008319.1, from coordinate 284,044 downwards.
TATTTTTATTTATATACAGGTATATGTACACATTTATGAGCTTCCCTATCTCTCTCTACTTGGGTTCTTTTTGCGGTCAGGCCCATGCTGAGCCCTCCCTTGGGATAGGTCGCTTAATATTTATTCTAAATATCTCCCTCTTTTTCTTTTATTTCTTTATTCTTTTATTTATGCACAAAAACATGCTAATAATGCATATTTACACAATGCATGCTGAATGCTAATTATTACTATTTATACCTATATATATGCGTTTTGCATAGGTTTTGTAGCTAAAATAATAGAGTAAAGAGTGATGAATGGGTATTCATCACCCCCCTATACTTTACTTTGCTAATCCCTTAGCAAACACTTATTTGAAAAAGAAGTGAAAAAGAAAAAGAAAAAGAAAAAAAGAGGAGAAAATGCATGGATCAATGCTGATTATTAAACTTGCCTTCATTAAATTGAAATATGGAGCTCGATCAGATATTTGAATTATTAGTGTGTCGGAACCTTATTTGGACTTAGGTTTAAAACTCAATAGCCTCTAAGATCCACTAATCTATAGTCAAGACTCCTCAACAATCCAGATCAGAACAAGTCTACGTACACAAACCCTGAAGACCATTAATCTTTCCTTGTACAGTGTATGTGAGGTATAGCTCTACACCTCAGAAGTAGCAACTTGACAACCCTCCCCAACAAGGTAACTCTATGACCCTAGTCTGGCCACTCTTTCCTCGAGGAGCGGGATATTCCCTTCTAAGTTCAAGTTCAACCGGCTCAAGAAGAGGGGGAAGAAGAGAATGGATCATGGCCAGTGTAGCCATGTATCCTTGGGAGCTCAACCAGTGTAGCTAAGTCTCCCTGCTGCAAGCTACATAAAATGGAACTTGAGTCTCAAGCTTTGCTTATTTGCACTATATACGTACTCCGGTGGGATTATCATTTTCTATCAGACCCACCACTTTTTTGGAGTTATTTTCTTTTTGCATTTTTTTTCTTCAAGTGCATTTATACAACATATTTACAAGGTGCAGCATATGTACATAAGGATTTTTTCCTCTTGAGCCAGTAGACTATCCTTCTTTTGAAGCATTATTGCAACCCACAACTCCTGTCGTTAGACCTCATGGCAACCAGACCAAGTTGAGACGCACTTCCTTCACTAAAAGAAGAAGAGAGGTTCCGCCTAGAAGTACTACCCTCATAAGCTACCCCAAGTCAAGGAAGACTGCCTCCTTACCACCTCATCCGTAGAGAGCTCGGTGTAAAGTGCGGGTCCAAGTCAAGCCATTGTCTATATGAGTCATGTGTGTGTTGTTAAGTGCTCTACTTAGGCTCATTGAGATGACATATGATCATAGCCTAGTGGACTCAAAGAATTAAGTCACCATGGACCTGAAAAGCCTTAACCCTAAGCCCTATAAGGTTCCTCTTATAATTAGGTGGATTAGGATCTTAATCAAGCTCCATTTGCCAATTTAATTCCAGGATAGTTTAAATGTCAACTACAATCCAGGAAGAACTATACATATATATACAAAGATGCTATTTACACACTATTTACACACATGCAAAATTTTTAAAAAATGTTTTGAAATCATGAATGTGTGCATGAATGCAAGTTTTGCAAAATATTTACACAAATTTACACAAGGTTTTTGCAAACTTTTTATTTTCAAACCATCTTGGTAAAATTTTGTACTATATACATAATTTTGATATACACATATTTACACACAATTTACACAAAAAGGTTTTTGAAGACATTTTTACCAAAATAATTTGTACAATAGCTATGTATGTGCAAATAAAAGAATGTTTATTTACAGGAAAAGCTTTTTATTTTTATGGATTTTGGGGTTTTTAGCCATTTTTATTTATTAACACACTCACACAAAGTACGAGTTATGGCTAAAGTATATATGAAATATATACACACCCCCCTATACTTAGCTCGAACGATGTCCTCAGAGTCAAGAGCGATGAAGAAGACATAACTCGTGCTTAGTGTAGGGAAGTGAAAAGGAAGGCTATATACAAAGACGAATAAAAGAATCGAAATCAAGAGGGTCTCGGCTTTTCCCCCTATACTTAGGATCAAATAATCCTAAGTATAGCAGGCTGTACACGAAGGGAAAACCGAGTGAAGAATGTACAGGGTTTACCCCCCTATACTTAGGGTAAAATATCCCTACGTATAGGCAGCAAAAACAGGGGTAAAAAATGAATCAAAAGAATACCCGAGAGTCCTACATCCCCCTATACTTAGGGTAAAGTACACCCTAAGTATAGCATAATCAAAAGATGAGGAAAGGGATGTGGGACTAAAGAATGGAATGATATGGACAACTGGATCTATACAAGTCGGGAGAACAGTGATAATCAGGCGTGAGATGCAATAGATGTGAGTCAAGAGACCACATCTCACGCAAAGTAAATAGGGGCAACATCAACGACCCGCGGCTCATGATCAAGATATGGCATGAGCCGCTGGCCGTTCACTAGAAAGGTACTCTCAGAAGACAACTCAGATATGTCAATACTCCCATTGTCGTGTACCTTTCTTACCAAATACGGTCCCTTCCCTTTTCTCGGTAGCTTCCCTAGAAATAGACGAAGCCTAGCATCAAACAGCCATACTCTCTGTCCTGGCTCAAAATGCTTGTGGCTGATATGAGAATCATGCCACTCCTTCACTCTCTCCTTGTATTGTAGGCTGTTTGAGAAGGCGGTATCACGAAGCTCCTCTAAGGCTGCTAACTTTGCCCTCCTCTGATCTCCTACACTATCTGGATCCAAAAGTATATCTATGACAGCCCAAAGTGACCTATGTCTCAACTCAACAGGTAAATGGCACGGCTTGCCATAAACGAGGTGAAAGGGAGATGTGCCCAACGGTGTCTTGAAAGACGTCCGATATGCCCACAAGACCGAGTCCAAAAGTTGTGACCAATCCTTCCGGTCAGAGCGGACGACATTCTGCAATATAGTCTTGATCTCCCTGTTCGACACTTCAGCGAGACCATTCGTTTGAGGATGGTATGGAATGGCAACTCGATGGTCTATGCTGAACTCGCTAGCAAGGGCCTTCACCTGGTCGTTGACGAAATGAGACCCCCCATCAGATATCAACACTCGAGGTACCCCAAACCGTGAAATGATATGCTTCCTCAAAAATCTGCAAACAGTCCTAGCAGCTACGGTTCGGGCGGGGATGGCCTCAACCCATTGACTCACATAATCCACGGCCAACAGAATGTACTTGAATCCCTGACTCTTAGGGAATGGACCCATGAAATCGATGCCCCATGCGTCAAAAACCTCACAGAAGTGAATGGGCTGCATCGGCATCATGGTGGGGTTGCCTAGGTAGCGGTAAACGGAAGAAAGGAAGCGAAGTGAGAGATCACAACTGGGTCATCTTCTTCCCTGAGTTTCTAGGACTAGAAGAAATAGTGGGATGGCCCTACTATCACGCTGTCCACAAGTGCCCATCCTCTGACAGTCAGTACACCTCTTCACGAACTCATCAGAGTCCTTGAAGAGGGTAGGCCACCATAGGCCGGATTCAAGCACTTTTTGTGTCGTTCTCCTCCCAGAGTGATGTCCTCCTGCCTCAAGCTTGTGGCAGTAAGTGAGGACGCTATGGTGCTCCTCCTGAGGAATGCACCTACGCCAGATGCTATCCCCTCCTTCATGGTAAAGGATGGGATCCTCCCAGTGGTAGGACTTGGCCTTCGCGAGGAAGGTCTCAAGTCTCTGCTTGGGCCAATCTTGTGGAACTTTCTTAGCAACAAGAAAGTTCACAATATCGGCGTACCACGGGAGAGAGGCAATAGCAAGGATCGCCCCATCTGGGAAGGTTTTACATATAGGCTCAGTCTGCTCAGAATCCTCAAGATGCTCTAATCGGGAGAGATGATCCGCCACCACTTTCTTGACTCCAGGCTTATCCTTAATCTATGTCAAACTCCCGGAGTAGAAGGATCCATCTGGTCAATCTAGCTTTGGCATCCTTCTTTGCCATGAGGTACCTGATGGCAGTATGATCAGTGTATATGGTCACTCTAGATCTGATGATGTAAGAACTGAACTTATCTAGGGCAATAACTACGGCTAGCATCTCTTTCTCAGTGATTGTGTAGTTCCGCTGTGCGGCATCCAATGTATGGCTAGCGTAGTGAATTGCAAATGGGACTCCATACCTCCTCTATCCCAGCATGGCCCATACAGCAAAATCAGAGGCATCCATCATGATCTCGAATGGGAGAGACCAATCAAGCGGATGAAGGATAGGAGCCTCAACAACACATCTCTTGAGAGTCTCGAACGACGAAAGACACTTGTCATCGACAAGGAACTCCGTGTCTTTCGTCAGTAGATCAGTCAACGGACGAGCAATCCTACTGAAATCATGAATGAAGCGCCGGTAGAAACCGACGTGCCCTAGGAAAGACCGTAACTGCCGCAAGTTGGACAGTGGTGCAAGTTTTCTAATGACATCTACCTTGGCCGGATCAACCTCCATGCCCCTGTTGGAGATGATATGACCAAGCACCATCCCCTGAGTCACACATGAAGTGACTCTTCTCCCAAGACAGTACAAGGTGAACCTCAATGCATCGCTGAAGAACTCGGTCTAGGCAGTCAAGACAGGAGTCGAATCCATAGCCGTAGACCGGGAAATCATCCATGAAGACCTCCAAGCACTCCCCCTCCATGTCCGAAATGATCGACAGCATGCATCTCTGAAAAGTCGCAGGGGCATTGCATAGCCCAAATGGCGTGCGTCTGAAGGCGTATGTGTCAAAGGGACATGTGAAGGTAGTCTTGTCCTGGTCCTCGGGAGCGATGGCCACCTGGTTGTAGCCGGAGTACCCATCCAGAAAACAGTAATGGCTCTTCCCTGCCAATCTCTCAATGATCTGATCTATAAAGGGTAGGGGGAAATGATCCTTCTTGGTGGCCTAGTTGAGTCATTTGTAATCCATGCAGACCCTCCAAGAAGTGGGTACCCGGGTAGCGATCTCCTCTCCAGACTTGCTGACAACTATAGTGATGCCCGTATTCTTGGGCACCACATGCAACGGATTGACCCACTTGGAGTCGGAGATGGGGTAGATAAAATCGACGTTCCACCATTTCGAAATCTCCTTCATGACAACCTCTCTCAGATTTGGGTTCAGCCGCCGTTGGAACTCACGCGACGGCTTTGCCTCCTCCTCGAGATAGATATGGTGGGAGCACACGGTCGGACTTATCCCCTGGAGATCGGCTACTCTCCATCCTATTGCCTTGCGGTTCTTTTCAAGAACCCCCATCAGACGGGATTCCGCTCTCCAGTCAAATTGGCGGAGATAATGACTGGGTACATCTCATGCTCACCTGCAAGGAACCTATACTTCAGCGATGCAGGGAGTGGCTTCAGCTCTGGACATGTCGGTGTTGGCGGATCTGGCCTCTGAAAACTCTGAGTGAATGCTGTCAAATCTGCATGGGAGAACTGAAACTCTCGCTCACAATCTAAATCTGGAGAAGGCTGCTCTGCTGGACTGTCTCTTCTCTGCTCTGCATCTACCTCCTCCCTAGCTGTAGGCTCAGTAGAAGTCAGATCTGAAATGAAATCATCAAACTCTGCCCAATCAAAATCTAACTCTGAGGGATCTGTATCATCATCACCAAACAAATCTGTCTAACGATCAACAACCGGCTCTACCGACTGGAAAGTGTCCTGGACCAGGAATGCGCTCTTCAAGCTCTCCTCTGCTGGCGTCTCTGCATCAGCAGACTCTGAAGGTGAGAGAATGTCCTGTGCGACTGGATCTGCCCAAACTGCCTCATCATTTGTAATCACAAAGTCGCAGTCGTGGTGGATGTCTGTCCCTACATCTGTCATCTGCTCTGAATCAGTGGTCGGCTCTAAGCGTGCTGAATCTCTGACTCTGATGTCCTCGACCATCTCTATTTGTACACTCTTGCCCTCAACGCGAAAGTATACCTTCTCGCTATCATGGTCGGTCACTGCCTTGGTTGTGGCCAAGAACGGGCAACCTAAAATGTTGGGGTATCGGTCACTGACTTCGGGATCTCCATGTCCAACACAACGAACTCCACAGGGAATTGCAGGCCCTGAATCGTGACGACAATGTCCCTCAGCAACCCCTTCGTCCTCTTGACAGATTGATCAGCAAACTGAATGACTGTCCTACTCTGTCGTAGAGTACCCAACTCGAAGCGTCCGAGAAGGGCTGCCGGAAGTAGGTTATCGATGAACCGCTGTCTAATAGAGTGCGGTCGAACCTCTGCTCTCTGATGTGGCATCTGACATACAGGGTTCCTGAATCTGTACTCTTGGCTGGCAGACAATTCTGAATCGTGAAACAAGTGGCTCTGGTCAGCACATGGATCTCTGACTAGTGGTTCCTCCTCTTCCTCCTAACTGTGGTCTTGTCTCTGAGCGATCTCTGGAGTAGAGGGATGTGCTGCAAAGACTCCTGAAGAGTCAGCTGAATGTGTAAGCGGTCGATCATCTGCTGGCTGAACTCTTCCTACTGCCTCTTTTTTGGATTTTCGGTTTTCTTCCCCTTTCCCATGTGGAGTGCTCTAGGGAAGGGGATCACAGGGTCCTTCTCAGATGAAGGACTAGGAGAGTATCTGGGCTGCTCGACGGCAGAACCCACACATACATCAAGCACCATAGGTGGACTAGAAGAAAATAAACCCTTTCCTTTATTTCCAGAAGTGTCCTGAGATACATGAACAGAAGGAAAGACTACAAGACTCTCAGAAGTAAAAACGGTGGCATCAGCACCACCCTCGGCTGATCGACTCGCGGCATCAGCACTGCGCTCTGGCTCGACAACATTGGTGGCATCAGTACCACCTCCTCCATCCGGTGAAGCGACGGCATCAGTACCGTCAGTGGGATCAGCATCCATGGTGGCATCAGTACCACCGTCATCATCTCTAGCAGCATCAGCACCGCTCTCCTCCTCGCATGGCGCTCTGGAAGTGGCATGGGGTCGTCGCTCAGATGAGGCACCGCCTGCTGGCATCCTACCGCTCCTAAGTATGACGAAGTCAGTATCAAACAGATAGGCAGACATATCACCAAAAGAATCACTCGGAGTGGCATACTCTATGAAATCTACCTGCTCAGACTTCCTCTTGAGGTTGTTCGGGTTCGGCTCCATCTGGGCAGGTATAGCGGCCTTCCCTCTCACGATCTCCCGCATCTCCTGGCGGAACTCGTCCATCTCCCGTCTGAATGTAGCTTGCTGATCGGTAAGGAGGCGGGCTATGTCATCTAAGGCGGAGTTCTCATAGGGTGGCCCATGAGAACCTGACGGGTGGCCTCGCTGGTAGTGAGGCTGCTGCTGCTGTTGGTGCTGCGGGTGAGAGGGGTATGACTGTGGATGATACTGCTACTGAGGCTGATCACGCCTCCAAGTATGTCCCTGCTGATAGGGACGAGGACCATACTGTTGTGACTGTTGTTGCTGCTGCTGCTGGTACACTGGGGGCTGCTGCTGCTGGTGATCTCTCTGATGACCGTACTGGCCACCCTGTCCTGACGGTTGCTGTTGGGAGGTGGAACCTACGACCGACCAACAGAATCCGGGATGGTCTCGTCGGATACCGGGATGGGGTCAGTCGTACCAAGTCCTGTTGACATCCATCAACGGCTCTATCTTATAAGGGGGTGGCAGGAATACGGCCAGAGGCTGATCCGGCTGGTAGACCACCATCTGTGTGTCTGGATATGGTGGCGACCGGTACTGCGGCTGCGGCTGCTGGTACGGCTTCTCCTGTACAAGGTGAACCTGTCTAGGCTGCTGGTGGCTGGAGCGCTGGGATGAGCTGTCGGTGCTACTCGGATCGCCTCGTGCCTGAAGACGAGGCTGGGAAGCCGTCTGTACCTCCTGGAGACACATGAGCTGTGTCTTCAAGTCACTCAGAGTCTGTGCCATCTACTCCATCTGCGTGATTCCCTGGCACTGCTTCTTCTCTATGATCTCCATCTAGTCCAGCTTCTCGCTGATGATTCCCATGTCGGCGGCGGTGGACTCAGCCTGTGCTGCTGCCGCTAACGAAGTGGATGGACCGGTGTCGACCCATGCAATCCTCTGGTACTGCACGGTCTGTGGCTGGGGGCGTCCTGTGTGTAGAGGTGGGTATGAGACATCACGTTGTAGTTCTCGGCCATCTCCTCGTAGATGGCCCAGACCTGGTCCTCAGCCTTGGCAAAGTAGGACCCGCCACAAGAAGCATTCACCAGGCCATGTAGCTCTGGTGTCAGCCCGCAGAAGAAGCTTTGAACTAGGTTCGGCTTCGAGATCTCATGGTGCGGGCATCTATCTGTCAACTCACGAAACCTCTCCCATGCCTCATGGAATTGCTCGTTGAGGAGCATGGAGAAGTTGATGATAAGGGCCCTCGCTGCATTCATCTGCTCGAGTGGATAGTACTTGTTCAAGTACTCGGTGCGGAGCTGCTCCCAGATATAGACAAACTTCCCCAGATGCTTCAGCCAGGTGGCTGCTTTGTCTGCTAGTGAGAAGGGGAAGGCAATCATCCATATGGTATCCTCGTCCACCTGTCTGTCATGGACGGTGCTACAGATCATCAAGAACTTCTGTAGGTGGAGATGGGGCTCTTCAGTGGCGAGCCCATGGAACGGGGGAGGAGCTGCAAAGTGTTCGGGGGGAACTTGAAGTCCCCCACGATAGATGGAAGAACGACCCAACGATGCGTCAAAGTCGATCCGGGGTCGTGTAACTCCTGCATCGGTCTCGGCTGGTTTGGTACTGCCGCTGTTGCGGTGGCTGCTGCTGCGGCTGTCGCTGCATCATCGGGTCTCCTCGGCCCGTCTCCTGGCCCACGCTGGTCGCGGGCGGCTCTCATCTGCTCCATCTCGCACCTCATCTCAATCATAAATGCTCCCTGATCCCTCTACTGCTGTTGCACTATCTCCAAGGAGGCGATCAGGGTGGAGTTGATCGCACCCTGGTCCAAAATGAATGTCTGCTCTGGACGTGGACCTGCGGTGCGGTCATCACTGTTGCCGGCCATGGTCTCTGCAAAGGCAAAAGACCCAAACTCAGGTGCCGATAAATCAGTCTGCAGTAGTCTCTCATCTGGCAATGGCATCTCAGAAACGGAAGAAGGGTGGTCGAGGGGGAACAGGGTGGAGTCGAACTCGGGTTCGGAGAGCGGGTCTTGGCTCTCACGAACCAACCTAGATGAACGGGTAGAAGTGCTGGGAAGCGGTGCAGCCAGAGGCTGCCTAAGGGACCTTCTGCCCATCATCTTGATCTGGCGAGTCAAGCGGATGGGATCTGGAAACAACTATGATCATAAAGCAAACCCCTGATTCACCTACACAACGCGAGCTGAAGACCGTAAAGGTTCGTTCAATTATCTTATCAGTTTTTTATTAGGTGATCAAGTCAAGATAGCAGAGCGATTAACGTGACCTGTTAGGAATTCGATTCCCCCAGGAGACTGGCCCGATCCCGAACTAGATCTTTCCCAGCCAGTACAAGCCACGGACCGTTTACCGGCTACCCGATCGGCTCGCTCTGTTAAGGATATCGCGGCCCGCTTTACCGGAGACCGGAGCGATCCTCACTAGAGAACGACTAGCTCAGAAGTAGTAGTCTGAAATGGGTCCAGATATGGCTCTGTCCTAAGGGTGTGGGTCACTCTCTTGCACATGCAAACCAGACAAGGAGGGGGTTGCTCTCCCCAAGACAAGTTTTTCTGGTGTGGTGTCTTTTAGGGTCAGATAGAGTTAACCAGTCCCAATTTTATGGTTTGAATTTTTTAGGTATTTTTCAAATAACAAACAAATGCATAACGAATTTTTCGGTTCTCTTGGTTATTTAAGTCCAAAAATCGGGAGGAGAAGTCGAAAAAGCTGATGCACAAGAAATCAATGATGCATGAAGAGTAAGAAATGGTACCTGACTCTAGCAGTCTACATGCAAAATGATCCGCGCAGAATTTAAAGATAGAAATAAAATTACCTAAATGATGCAGGCAGAAATCAGAGCCCTAAGAAAGCAGTTCTACTCGACAGAACAGTGGCTAAGTAGTCAATCAAGAGGGGTCAGTGTCCGGTCTTGGATGCCGATCGGTGCCCGCCACTCTGGGTCCTGCTAGCGTTGTATACGACCTCTAGCAGCGCATGACCCCTCAGGTGACCAAATAGTCTTTTTATTAATCTTTTTTTATGTTGGTCCAATTATTCGGTCTATAGGTACAAGCAAGGTTATTAAGGTGTTTGGATCCTATTTATTTACGTCACAGTCAAGCAAAAATCCTAAGGCTAGGGGATGGAATCCACGAGAAACAGAAAGGCAGGAAATAATTGGTAGAAAGCCGCGTAAAAACTGTGAAAAACCAAGGGGTCCCCCAAGCACACCAGTGCTCGGTGAAACAAACCCCTAGAGTCAAAAAGTCCAAGTCCTGCTGAGTGCCATGTCCCTGTGTTATTACAATAATTCAAATGTTGCAGAAAATAAACCTAACTACTCTAAACTACTCACGCACTCCGCTACCTCCTCGCGCTCTCCTACGGCTCCGTACAGAAGGGAGCCACCTCCGATTACCGCGGTTGTGTCGGCTCCTCGAAAGTAGTTGCCTCGGTCCTCAGGCCCTCGCAAGAAAACAACAAAGTGTGTCAAGCCAGATAAAATAAAGCAAATAAAGCAAATAAAATAAAACAAGGTATATGTGCAAAAATGGAAATAAAAATAAACAAGCAAAATGACCAAAAACAAAAGAAAAAAATAAAAGAAAAACAAAAATAAAAGAAAAATCAAAAAGCCGTGAAAAGCGGCGGACGATGAAAAAGCTGCGGAAAGCCGCGAAATCAAAAGAAAATAAAAACCAAGAAAATACGACTACTAAGCCGTGCTCCCCGGCAACGGTGCCATTCTGATGAGCCGCCCGATAGACTAAGGTAAAGGAATCACTAAGGTCGTTGCGACCTCAGTCACTCGGGACTCAGAGCTCGATCAATAAACAAAATTGGACCACCAAATAAAGAGAGAAAAACAATGAAAACCAAAATCGCGGTCCTAGCTAGGTGATTAACATGGTATAGCTCCCAGGGTCGGTCTCGAGGAGCACAAGTTGGCCTTGCAGCCTATGAAGTAGTCGAAAAAGAAAAGAAAATAAAACAAATATTTTTTGTTGGTTTTTAATATTTTTATATTTTTTTGGGATTTTTAATAATGAGGAAAATAATAAAAACACAAAAATAGTCAACTTCAACCAATTATTTAAATACTCAAAAATGGTCCAAAAATTCAAACAAAAATATTTTTAGGTTTTATATGTTTTTTACTATTTTTGGTGAATTTTTGATATTTTTATAATTTTTATGGAATTTTCTAAAAATAAAAGAAGGCAGAAACAAAAGCAAACTGTTCAATCAGGCTTGGAGGACCAAATTAAAATATACAATGGTCCTAAAAGAGCCTGGAGGTATTTTTTACGAAAAATAGAAATAATAAAAAAAATTCAGGAAAAGAATTTATTAATTTTTGGATTTTCTATAATTTTCTAGAATTTTTATTGGTTTTTAGGGGTTTTTAGGGGTTTTTCAATTTTTATGGTTTTTATAAATCCAAAAATAGCCAAAAATGCATAGAAATTTAAACACACAAAAATAAACAAAACTTAATTTTTTTTTTAGAATTTTTAAAAAGGTTTTAATATTTTTTTAGGAATTTTTAATCTGGACAGAGGTAAAATTGGTTGTTTTTGAATTTTTAAAAATAATAAAAAGTCACAAAATGTACCCAAAAATTAGTGAAAATTTCACACAGTGGCAGGAGCCATGTGTCCAATTTTCACACGATTTGGGTTAAATTTGATATTTTATTTAAATCAAAAACAAGCTCACAGTGCACAGGGACCTATTCACAATAAAAAGTATTTCTCAGGGTGACGAATGCAGATTCTACCCTTTTGATGTCATATACTTGACTAGTGCGTTGCAGTCGGATAGATCTGCGTCGATCAAAAATAACCGCACGGCTCGATTAATCGTCGAATGAATTAATATGCGATTTTATGTTTATTTAGCCTGGGCAAGCCCTAGGGTCGACTCAAGGAGGCAAAGGAACAACTCGGGATCAGTTTAGAGGTATTAGATTACGGTTTTCCAAGTGGTATTTTTTTTGGTATTTTTTTATGCAATAAAAATGCCAATGCACAAATACAGATGAACTAGGTTATTAAGAAAACGATCACTTAACCAAATTTAATTTTTGATGTCAAATTGATTTAAATCGACCAAGTTCTATTTTTTCTGTAAACCTAATACAATAACGAATGTGAAATGGATTTTTTTGGAATTTTTGGATGTAAAATGCACTAATGAAAAATACAATCTTTTTTAGGGTTTTATGCAATTTTTCGAGCAAATGATATGCAAAAATTATGAAAATTTTACTAGAAGTTAAATATGATGAAATTAATCTACCTAATTTTTTTTGATTTTTCTAACACTTTATGATTTTTTATATATTTTTTTACTAAAAATAGAGTGATTGTGGGTATTTAATTTCTAATTAATCCACGAAATCAAATTATCCAGATACTGATTTATCTCAAATAGATAGTTCAATAAGAAATGCAGGAGACTTGAAATTTCTCAAAAATCTAATTCATGGAATTAACTAAAAATCAACTACAGAAATCGCTCTACAATTTATTTTATGCAAATGACAATTCCAATTTTTATGAAACTTAGAAAGTATTTAAAGCACACTAAAAGACATCATTAACATTTTTTCGCAATTTTTGGAGCAATAAATATGGTTGTGCAAATTTCAGAGCGTAATTGAGCAAAATATCTATGATTTTCGATCTCTGATTTTTAATAAATTATTCAAGGCTCACAAAAATATAAATAAATAGCTGATAGATAAAGAATTAGTTGCGCTACAACATGCTATTTTTTGATTAAAAAGTGATGCTATTTCAAGGTCCAAATTAACATGCGAAGAAAGGGTTGTCAATGCAATACAGAACTGAAATAAAATGAACTGAAATGTGTACTGGACACTTTTTGTGATTAAAGAAATAGGCAGGATAAATAATGCAATTTTGACAAAATAAAAAAAATCAAATAAACCTTTCAATCGTGGGTTCCAAAAATGGAACCCACCTTCTAGGGCACGCAAGAGGGGCGGCGTGGAGAGGAGTCACGGCGCACGGGACTGCACGGCGGCGACGGCGTCGGCGATCTGGTGGCGCGGAGCGCACGGCTGTGGAGGGGTGGTGCACCTGTGTCGACGCGGCGCGGGAGGGCGGCGCGGAGGTGTGGCACGGACAGGCGTGCGGTCGGAGGAGAGCTCTTGGGGCACCGCGCTCGGCGCGTGGAGCACCACGCGGCAGCGCTCAAGAGGCGATGCCGGCCGACCGGGGAGGGCGGCGAGCGATCACGGCGGGCGGAGGGGTGACACGCGGCTGGACTGGAGTCGCGGCCTGGCATGGCGGAGATCAGGAGGCGCGGCCTGACCAGGGGCGGAGTAGGGACGGGCTGGTGGTGGCGTGTCTTCACGCGTGGAGGGTGGCTGCACCTTGGAGGGCGACGGCCGGCCGCGGGTTTGCTGTGGCGATCGGCAGGTGGGCGGCCTGGACTTGCGGTGGTGATGGCGACTGTGAGGGCGGTGCGATGGAAGGAAGAGGAGGTCGGGCGCGCCTCGCGAGGTGACCTTGGCGGTGGCGCGCCTGGGCGCGGACTACAGGTGCTGGGGGTCTCGCATCCGGGAGGAGCGGTGGCGCGCGGGCTGGGCACCGCGCGGCGGCACGGTTGGTTGACGGGCGTGGCTCCTGTGCCCCGCGGATTCGGTGGCCAGAGACGGCAGACGCGTTGGGCGCGGCCTACGCGGCAGATTGACGGCGGCGAGGGGTGAGGGCGTGCGTCCAGGCGGAGAGGGGGCAGCGCGGGGACGGCGCTGGGGAGGAGTGGCGATGAACGACGGCAGCCGCGTGGCCTGATGATGGTCGGTGCCGTCGTGGTAGGAGGGCATGAGGATGAGATGGTCGGCGACCGGCAGCGAAGGAGAAGACCTGTGCTGCACTTTTTTTGTATTTTGATTTTTTTTATATTTTTTTTCTTTGTAAGCAAGGAAAAATGTGAAGAAATAAAATGCAATGAAGGGAAAGTGTTGGTGGTGATTGTGATGATGGTGATGATGATGAATAGTGGTGGTGAATGAAAATGATGGTGTGATTTTTGTTTGATGATTTGTGGATGAAACAAGGAAAATCGTTAGATAAAAAATGAAGTGACAAGATTAAGATAGAGTATACTTACCTGTGGTTCGCCGAAAATGAAGCCACGTAGTGCGGCTTCCGATTGTCGTCGCCTCGATTCGATCCGACGAGAAATCGAAGAAGCTTAGTTGTGATCTGAAGTGATGCACAACGACACGAGGAGGAGTCCTCCTGGATCTCGCCTTGAAAACCGTCGTTGCTCGATCGGAAGATGCTGAAGATGTCACCGACAACACCCGGGGGCTGGTAGTCTCTCCCTCTCAATTGAAGAAATGGCGGGTGAAGAAAATGGTGGATGATGATGTGAATATAAAGAGGAAGAGGGAGTTGGAAAAGAGATGGAGAGAGTGGTGGAGAAAGTGGGGAAGATGGTGGCTTGGAGTGGGGAGTAAGAAAAGAAGTGGTAAAAGGGGGATAAAATAAACAAAATAATTAAATAAAATAATAGGCTACTAAAAATAATTAAAATAATATAAATAAAATAATAAAAATAATAAATCCGAAAATAATAATATAAATCCGAAATTAATAAAATAATGGGGTGATATGTGGCGGCTCTAGGAGCTGCCACATGTCGCACCTAGAAAAATAAAAAAATAAATGTAAACAAAAATCAAAAAGAAATAATAAAAGGGATTAAATCAAAAAGTGGTCAACACAAAAGTTGCTCGTCTCGACGAGATCTACAACTTTCGTGATGGGCCGAAAATCAAAGGAAATCATCTGTACAAAATGTATTTTTGGGTGGCACCTTATAGATATAAAATACCGCATTTTATCTTTTGTAAATTTTTTTGTCATTTTTCAATAAGAGAAAAATCAAAATAAAAATAGAGAAAATATAAAAAGAATATTTACAACTTAATCTAATTTTTTGGATTTTTAATAATGAAGAAAATAAAAGGATAAAATACAGGGGTAAAACGGTCAATATATACAATATACAAAAGGGGCCCAAACCCAAGTTTTGCATACGAGCTCCGATTTTAGTGAAATTGGTCTTGTTTCGAAGGTCTCTGAATCTATATTACTTTAAAAGTGAATAGACCTAATTCGGAGGTTGTATGAGAGAGATATGTGCATTTTAAGGTCTAAGGTCTTCAACTTGGATTCGGGTTTTATTGGTCAATTTTACAAGTTAGTATTTTTTGATATTTTTCTTTAATCCGTGTTAGTAATATATTCACTATGGAGTTGGTTTTATTGGCTTTGGAGTTAGTATAAAATATATACAAATAGGTGAAATATGGTGAATATACAGGTGATTTGTACAAGTGAAATTGGCTTCTTATTTAATGCAAATATGAATGCTAAAATGCAGATATTATGCTTGCATGCATGAATGCTAATTATGCAATATAAGTGGAAATATGCATCTAATTACTCGGGAACAAAGCTCTATTTTCAACTTTTAGAGGCATGAATTACATATTCATCACCCCCCTATACTTAAACCTTGCTCGTCCCCGAGCAACTAAATGAAATGCAAGAGTGAAATGATTTTGGGTTCCATACCAAGGTCATGAACAAAAGTTGAAAATGGAGCTTGACTCGACCTTTAGATTAATTGTGTGGCAGAACCTCATTGGGACCTGAACTTAAGACCTAACAGACTTCAAGTTCCACAAGTCTTCTATTCAAGACGCCTCAACAGTCAGGTCAGAACAAATCCTCAAACGCAAATTTCTGATGACTATGATTCTTACTTGTACTGTGTAAGTGAAATGTAACTCTCCACATCAGAAATGGCTCAGAAACAGCATCCTCTAACAAGGTAACTCAAATAACCTGGTCCAGTGACTCTTTCCTCGAGGAGCGGGGTATTCCCTTCTAAGTTCAAGTACGACCAGCTCAAGAGGAGGGGGTGGAGAAAAGAATGGACGGTAGCCAGTGTAGCTACCTATCCCGGGATGCCTGACCAATGTAGCCAAGTCATCCAGCTGCATTTTCTTTGCTAATATACATACTCCGACAGGTTTTTTTCTCTTTTTTTGGACCTATCTGATTTTTTGGAATTCTCGCATTTTTTTCTTTTTTTTAACTATATACAAGGTGCAGCATGTACATCAGGAGTTTTTCCTCTTGAGCCAGTAGACTATCCCTCTTTTGAAGCATTATTGCAACCCACAACATCCTGTCCTTAGATGTCAACACCACCAGACTAGGTTGAGATGCACTTCCCTCCCTAGAGGAGGACGGATGTTTCCACCCGTGTGCTACTCTAAGCTAAAGGATTCTACCTCCTCACCACCTCATCAATGAAGAGCTACGTGCATAGTGCTTGTCCAAGTTAGGTCATTATCTAAAAGAATCCTGCGTATGCACGAGATATTCTACTTAGACTAATCAAGATGACATGTGAACATAGACTTGCAGACTCAAAGAATTAAGTCACTTGACCTGAGAAATCTTAACTCCAGATCCTATAAGGTTCCTCTGAGATTAGGTGGATTAAGATCAAATCAAGTCCTTCCTCAATATCTACTCATAACTTGGTTCAGAACCCACTAGCTTTTCACCTTGCATATGCAAGATATGCTGATGATATGTAGATGTCATGCTATGAAGATGAATGAAAATGCAAGACTCTTTTTCTTTTCTTTTTAGATGCAGAGATGATATGCAAGAGTAAATAAGAAGCCTATTTTTATTTTTCTGGTATACAACAATTTTTTATTAATTACAACAAGTTTTAGTTGATGTAATTTGTACATAGTATACACGATTTTTTTTGGTATACATCCTATTTTACAACAAATTTTACAAAAGTATGTTTTACAACTTTTTATACAAGTATTATACATATAATACATATTATACAAGTATACAAAATTTAATAATTTTTTTTTAATTTTTACAAAAGGTTTACAAGTATTATACAAGTATACAAAAAAATCGATTTTTTTACCCACCCATAATTATTGCAAATATATACAAAAATGGGTAAGTATATATGTAATATATACACGCCCCCCTATACTTAGCGTGTGATATGTCCTCAGAGCACGAAAGCGACTAAAAAGACATAGCTCGGACTAAGCGTAGGAGAGCTAAAATAACAAAAAGTATAGAAGTCGTCCTGCCCCCCTATACTTAGGCTCTAGCAGCCTAAGTGTAGAAGAAGATCAGAAATGGGGCGGACGAGGAAAAGAGGGGAAATGGATTAGTATATACATTGCGAGCATCGGTCCTCCCTATACTTAGGCTCTGCTCAGCCTAATTATAGGACAGAGTGAGTATGAGAACCGATGTGATCTGGAGGATGTACAATGAATAGATGCAGGTCACCCTCCCCCTATACTTAGGATCTGGTTATACTAAGTATAGTCATGAGATGATATGGAACCGGGGCGAGTGATTCGAATCACTGGGGAGGGAGGGAGAGAATGTATGTACAAGAAAGAGTGAGAATATACAAGGATTAAGAAGGTTTGTGACGAACCTTCTTGCGGACGCGAGGAGGTGGATAATATACATATGTGTCGTTGTTGGAATCGTCCTCAGATGAATAATAATGAGGTGTAGGGATCGTCCAACGAGGGTCGACACACGGCTGCTTGCTTAGATAAGGCTTAAGGGACAGCTGAACTGAGCTCACTCATATAAATCACCTTATCTGGACCCGATGAGGATTCCTCTGATAATTCCTTCTCCGAAATGTTGAAGGAAATTTTCTTAATCAGTTTTCTAAAACCTGAATCATTGAGAGGGAGATGAGAACGACGCGCCTGGAGAGGTTCGGGGAAACATCTCGAGGAATCAGTTCTCGACTTCCTCTCACTAGATAGTCGACTAGAAGAGGGAGCAACCGTGTTTTTATATGGAGTCAATTTAGTCTTGGTTGTTTCCTTTGAAGGTCCAGGGTGTGGTGCGGTGCTGACCATGGGTTCCTCATCAGACGAGTCACCATATAGATTAGTATATTCCTGAAGGGTTAGCACATGTCTCGGAAAGGTTCTAGTGGTCTCAGTTTGCTTGGCATTATTGGCTCTTGTGTCGAATCATCGAAATGATTAAGGCAATCCACAAAGGTCGTGTCCGACTCAATGATAGCTTCTGGTCGTGAGTCCTCCTTAGAAGCTGTCACGGTGGTGGTGCAAGCAGTTGATGAAGTGGAGGTGTGGGGAGTCTCTGATCCAACGGTCGTCCGGACAGTCGGTTTCTCAGGTGTAGCAGAGAGGTGGGACTCATCTACCTCTCGATGGTCATGACTGTCAGCGGATATGCGGGTCACCATAGGAGTAAAGTTTATCAAAGAATGGATGAGGTCGAAGCGCTCCCTATGATGTAAAATCGATTTCCCGAGTCTCGCAATCTATAGTCGCCTTAGACAAGGCTAAGAACGGCTTCCCGAGAATAATAGGAGACTGGGAAAACACTCCTCGGTGCTCGATGTCAATGATCATGAAGTCCACCTGGAGTAGAGCACCTTGGAAAGTAACGATGACTGAAATATTTCCTCTCGACCGTTTGATGGATCGATCAGCCAGCTGAACGATCTCTCTTGATTTTCTGATTGGCCTGAGTTTGAGCTTGTCAAACAACAGAGGTCGGGAGGATATTTATCGGTGAGTCATCATCGATTCTTGCATGGGTAAAGATGGTGTCTTTGATTTCACATTCAACTCGGGGCAACCGCTTCACTCTGCGGCTCTTGGTCTTTCTCCCCATCACCAAGGAGGTGGCCATAGACACTATGTGTCTTTCAGTCTTTGTCCTCTTATTGCCCGACCTCTTGGGCATCAATTTACTTCTCACAAATCGTTTGAGGTCGGGGAAGTGATCTATGGCCTTTATCAAGGGAAGTTTGAAAATCAGTTCTTCATTGAGTGCTTCCCTTAGGGCAGGATCCATTTTTTAGGTCTTTTTCATTTTCAATTTTATGTGGTTTTTTGGTTTTTCAATTTTTTGGTGTTTTGGATAGATGAATGATCAAACTCTGGATTGGAGGGTAAGGGGTTAGTAGAAGAGGGAGGTAGAATGGACTCCAGCTGTACAGACGGTGTGGGTTCCCTGATACTTGCTCGATTTTCAACATCAAATCTACTTACTTCCTTCTCCACTTTCATACCCAGGCTGGCAGAAATTGAGTGCAACATGTCCATGACATCTCTCAACTTGTTACCAAATGATTCATTTTTCTTAATAAGTCTAGAGATGTCATCCTCCACAAAATTCCCATGACAAATCATGGGAGAGTTCTGCTCAATTGGAGGATACTGCTGAGATATTGGGGTTTCATACTCAACATACCTAGACTCTAGCATGTAATTCTGGGTCGAGTATGGACCATCTAAATGGCAAATATCGGTCGGAGCCTCATATGATGGAGTTAATGAAACAGAGACTGATAGGTCTAGGTCATGAGTCCAATCTTGTGAATGTATAGGCTCTTCGAATGAAGGCTGGTTAATGGAGGCTTGATCACTAAAGTCAATCAAGTCTGGAAAATCATGATGTACAGGCATCTCCATTCGGATTGCTCGATCGATCATGTTATGCTCTAAGGTCAATTCGGGATGTGTATATGCAAATTGTTGAATGGTCCCTACCTGAGGTGAGAATGGGGGCATATAATTTTGCCAATCATCTATCTCAGCAGTGGCTTGCTCTTCATTCGATTCTTGATTCCTGCAAGCTCTCGAGAGTAAGAACAGTCAGCCCAAGGTGGAAGTGGATCCAGAGTGTTAGAATATGGAGTAGGTGAGAAATGTGAAGAAATGGAGAAGTCAGTCGAAGTTCTGACTTCATAATCAGGTTGAGGTGGAGCTGACCATGGGTAAGGATCTCCCGTGGATGGCGGAGGATACATGGAAGAAGAGGAAGGTGAAGATGAATGGTATATGGTTGAGGAGCATTGACCAGAGGTCACAAGGTTTGGGGACCAATATCCTGACATCATGAAGAGGAAAGGAAGAAGATTGAGGTAGAAAATGCGCAACTACACAGACAGTCTCAAAGACAAACGCAAGAGCAAACCCCGAGTTCACACTCAACATGGTGAAGGACCCGAAATTGAGTCCAATTAATCTTGTAGATTTTAAGTGTGATTTTCAAGCAAAATAGCAAGGATTACGTGGCCTATAGGGAAGTCGGCTCAGAGCCGGATGCGTCTTCCCTGTTTAACCTGTCGCCTAAGATACCGCCGGTCCTTCCTTTCTTCGCTCCTATCCCAAGCCGATGGATTCAAAGACCACACCCCTATCTACCTGCAAGCAGGCGGAGGCTGACAAGGCCGAAACTTCACCCCGGGGGGTTACTGGCAGCTTGTCGCAAAGTACCGCAATTTCGCCCCTATCAACCTGAGACAGGCGGAGGCTACTTGGTACTAGTCAGTGAATCTGGAATTATTCAACTTGTGATATTTGCTAGGATCAGTTGGAACGTGATATGGAAGGCGGGGATTTGGGCTCTGCCTTAAGGTGTTCACACACACTCAAGTACCCTCACTCAGCCTGAAAACAAGGTCGGGGATTAATCTCCCGCAAATAATTTTCCAATTTTATTGATTTTTTTGGTCAATAATGTTTAGCAGTCTCGGTTTTAAGTTAAGTTATCACTTTGTTAGTCAACTACACAGCACGCCTATCGTCCAGTCCCAATTTCCTTTTTAATTTAAATGTGAAAATCAGAGGGGGAAATCGAGAAAAGCCGATGCAAGTTAAAACAATGATGTGTATGCTGAGTAGAGAATACTTACAGTGATCCCTTCGCTTTTATGCAGGATGCAGAACAGAATTGAGATCTTTTACACTATATGCAAATGCAAACGAGAAAAGTCGCTCCTAGACAGGCAGATCTATTAGCGAGTGAAGAACGAATTTGATTTGACTAGATCTGTGGTCTAAGTGTGTCTTTTATGTGCAATGTGTGGTCCTAAATAATTACGAGCACAAGCAAATCCTAGAGTGGCTCAAGGAGCCGCTAGTGCAAGCCTAGTCTAAAATTCAATCCACACAGCCACGGGGATACGGTTCCAATATCTTTACATACGCGAGAACCCAAACGGGAACCGCTGTAAATGCAGACAATTTTTACAAGTAAAAAAAATGAAAAATCCTTCTGGCGTCTCAACTGCCGACTTGATCCACGAATCGTCGGCCTCCGATGCACTTCGAGATGCGTCGACTTCAAGAAAGCCGCTCCAAGTCCATCGGGCCCTCGCACAAAAAGATATAAAAATGTCAGATAAAGAGAGAAAAAAATAAAGAGAAAAGAAAACAATTGGAAAAAAATGGTATAATTACAATGTGGTTCGGGGATCAGACTACCCGATTGAATGGAAAATACAAATCTAATTTTCTAAAATGATCCTAAGCCGATTGCCTCCCCGGCAACGGCGCCATTTGACGAATGTGGATTCTACCTTTTGATGTCGCATACTTGACTAGTGCGTTGCAGTCGGATAGATCCTCGTCGATCAAAAATAACCGCACGGCTCGATTAATCGTCGAATGAATTAATATGCGGTTTTATGTTTATTTAGCCTGGGAAAGCCCCAGGGTCGACTCAAGGAGGCAAAGGAACAACTCGAGATCAGCTTGAGGTATTAGATTATGGTTTTCCAAGTGGTATTTTTTTGGTATTTTTTTATGCAATAAAAATGCCAATGTACAAATACGGATGAACTAGGTTATTAAGAAAACGATCACTTAGCCAAATTTAATTTTTGATGTCAAATTGATTCAAATCGACCAAGTTCTATTTTTTCTGTAAACCTAATACAACAACGAATGTGAAATGGATTTTTTTGGATTTTTTGGATGTAAAATTCACTAATGAAAAATACAATCTTTTTTAGGGTTTTTATGCAATTTTTCGAGCAAATGATATGCAAAACTTATGAAAATTTTACTGGAAGTTAAATATGATGAAATTAATCCACACTAATTTTTTGGATTTTTCTGACACTTTATGATTTTTTATGAATTTTTTACTAAAAATAGAGTTATTGTAGGTATTTAATTTCTAATTAATCCACGAAATCAAATTATCCAAATATTGATTTATCTCAAATAGATAGTTCAATAAGAAATGCAGGAGACTTGAAATTTCTCAAAAATCTAATTCGTGGAATTAACTAAAAATCAACTACAGAAATCGCTCTACAATTTATTTTATGCAAACGACAGCTCCAATTTTGATGAAACTTAGAAAGTATTTAAAGCACACTAAAAGACATCATTCACAATTTTTTCGCAATTTCTGGAGCAATAAATATGGTTGTGAAAATTTCAGAGCGTAATGAGCAAAATATCTATGATTTTCAATCTCTGATTTTTAATAAATTATTCAAGGCTCACAAAAATATAAATAAATAGCTGAAAGATAAAGAATTAGTTGGGCTACAACATGCTATTTTTTGATTAAAAGTGATGCTATTTCAAGGTCCAAATTAACATGCGAAGAAAGGGATGTCAATGCAATACAGAACTGAAATAAAATGAACTGAAATGTGTACTGGACACTTTTTGTGATTAAAGAAATAGGCAAGATAAATAATGCAATTTTGCCAAAATAAAAAATCAAATAAACCTTTTAATTGTGGGTTCCAAAAATGGAGCCCACCTTCTAGGGCACGCAAGAGGGGCGGCGTGGAGAGGAGTCGCGGCGCACGGGACTTCACGGTGGCAACGGCGTCGGCGATCTGGTGGCGCGGAGCGCACGGCTGTGGAGGGGCGGTGCACCTGTGTCGACGCGGCGCGGGAGGGCGCCACGGAGGTGGGGCACGGACAGGCGTGCGGTCAGAGGAGTGCTCCTGAGGGCCGCGCTCGGTGCGTGGAGCACCACGCGGCAGCGCTCAAGAGGCGATGCTGGCCGACCGGAGAGGGCGGCGAGCGGTCACGGCGGGCGGAGGGGTGACACGCGGCTGGGCTGGAGTCGCGGCCTGGCGTGGCGGAGATCAGGAGGCGCGGCCTGACCAGGGGCGGAGCAGGGACGGACCGGTGGTGGCGCGTCTTCACGTGTGGAGGGTGGCTGCACCTTGGAGGGCGACGGCCGGCCGCTGGTTTGCTGCGGCGATCGGCAGGTGGGCGGCCTGGGCTTGCGGTGGTGACGGCGGCCATGAGGGCGGTGCGGCGGAAGGAAGAGGAGGTCGGGGTCGGTCGCGTGCCTCGCAAGGCGACCTTGGCGGTGGCGCGACTGGGTGCGGACTGCAGGTGTTGGGGGTCTCGCGACCAGGAGGCGCGGTGGCACGCGGGCTGGGCACCGCGTGGCGGTGTGGTTGGTTGACGGGTGTGGCTCCTGTGCCCTGCGGATGCGGTGGCCAGAGACGGCGGACGCGTTGGGCGCGGCCTACGCGCGCAGATTGACGGCGGTGAGGAGTGAGGGCGTGCGTCCAGGCGGAGAGGGGGCAGCGCAGGGACGGCGCTGGGGAGGAGTGGCGATGAACGACGGCAGCCGCAGTGGCCTGATGATGGTCGGTGCCGTCGTGGCAGGAGGGCGTGAGGATGAGATGGTCGGCGGCCGGTGGCGAAGGAGAAGACCTGTGCTGCACTTTTTTTTTGTATTTTGATTTTTTTTGTATTTTTTCTCTTTGTAAGCAAGGAAAAATGTGAAGAAATAAAATTCAATGAAGGGAAAGTGTTGTTGGTGATTGTGATGATGGTGATGATGATGAATAGTGGTGGTGAATGAAAATGATGGTGTGATTTTTGTTTGATGATTTGTGGATGAAACAAGGAAAATCGTTAGATAAAAAATGAAGTGACAAGATTAAGATAGAGTATATTTACCTGTGGTTCGCCGAAAATGAAGCCACGTAGTGCGGCTTCCGGTTGCCGTCGCCTCGATTCGATCCGACGAAAAATCGAAGAAGTTCAGCTGTGATCTGAAGTGATGCACAACGACACGAGGAGGAGTCCTCGTGGATCTCGCCTTGAAAACCGTCGTTGCTTGACCGGAAGATGATGAAGCTGTCACCGACAACACCCGGGGGCTGGTAGTCTCTCCCTCTCAATTGAAGAAATGGCGGATGAAGAAAAATGGTGGATGATGATGTGAATATAAAGAGGAAGAGGGAGTTGGAAAAGAGATGGAGAGAGTGGTGGAGAAAGTGGGGAAGATGGTGGCTTGGAGTGGGGAGTAAGAAAAGAAGTGGTAAAAGGGGGATAAAATAAACAAAATATTTAAATAAAATAATAGGCTAGTAAAAATAATTAAAATAATAATAATAAAATAATAATAATAAAAAATCCGAAAATAAAAAATAAATCCGAAATTAATAAAATAACGGGGTGACATGTGGCGGCTCCAGGAGCTGCCACATGTCGCTCCTAGAAAAATTAAAAATTAAATGTAAACAAAAATCAAAAAGAAATAATAAAAGGGATTAAATCAAAAAGTGGTCAACACAAAAGTTTCTCGTCTCAACGAGATCTACAACTTTCGTGACGGGCCGAAAATCAAAGGAAATCATCTGTACAAAAATGTATTTTTGGGTGGTACCTTATAAATATAAAATACCGCATTTTATCTTTTGTAATTGTTTTTGTCATTTTTCAATAAGAGAAAAATCAAAATAAAAATAGAGGAAATATAAAAAGAATATTTACAACTTAATCTAATTTTTTGGATTTTTAATAATGAAGAAAATAAAAGGATAAAATACAGGGGTAAAACGGTCAATATATACAATATACAAAAGGGGCCCAAAACCCAAGTTTTGCATACGAGCTCTGATTTTAGTGAAATTGGTCTTGTTTCGAAGGTCTCTGAATGTATATTACTTTAAAAGTGAGAAGACCTAATTCGGAGGTTGTATGAGAGAGATATGTGCATTTTAAGGTCTAAGGTCTTCAACTTGGATTCGGATTTATTGGTCAATTTTACAAGTTAGTATTTTTTGATATTTTTCTTTAATCCATGTTAGTAGTATATTCACTATGGAGTTCGGGTTTTATTGGCTTTGGAGTTATTATAAAATATATACAAATAGGTGAAATATGGTGAATATACAGGTGATTTGTACAAGTGAAATTGGCTTCTTATTTAATGCAAATATGAATGCTAAAATGTAGATATTATGCTTGCATGCATGAATGCTAATTATGCAATATAAGTGGAAATATGCATCTAATTACTCGGGAACAAAGCTCTATTTTCAACTTTTAGAGGCATGAATCACAGATTCATCACAGGGCTGAAAAGTAACAGAACCAGGAATCTGGGGGTCCCTCGTGCAATTTGTCCAAGTCCCCACGCGCGCTGCACGTGGTCTGGGCACAGAGGGACCTGAATGCAATAAAAATTAGTTCCACTGGGTTAATTAGCAACAGGTGCTAAAAGCCCAGGGGACAAGTTGTAAATAACCCAGAGTATTTAGCACATGTTGAATAAAAATGTTCACAGGGGTATAAGTGCAAATATCAGAAAGTATGTTTCATTCAATAACACATCAAAACAACAGCACAGATAATGCAATTTCACCAACCATCACGTGACGAAGCACGTGTCTCACATATACAAGGATGAAAATGCAAATACTATAAAGGTCCAGGTCCTAAGTGCAATTTAACCAAAATAAAAAGAACTATATTCTATATTTACAGGACTAATTAATAAAAACAAAAACGAAAAGGGCCTAAGGGTAAATTACCCCTTATTATCCGAGGGTTGGAGGCGCACCACGTGTGGTACTGAACGGCTGAAGGGCGTTGCGCCTCTGTGAAGGAATCTCGCTCGGATCTGACGACTGAGGGGTGTCCATGTGGCTGATCTGACGCTCTGGAATCAAGGGCACCCTCTCACAGGATCTAACGGTGCTGATCAACCCTCGGCCGGATCGGACAGTGATGGACTGCTCCTCAAATGAACGGGTCTGATCAAAACTGGAGCGGCGAGGGTGAACGGACGGCTGCTGAAGGTCCTGGAAGAACACAGCTCCGGCGAACTTTGCCGGAGCACCATGGGCGCGATCGACCTCCATTGTTGCTGCTGGGATGTGGAATCTCTCCGCCTCGATGCTCTGCAGCTGATGCGCTCCTCCGATGACGTCGGGAGGCTCTGAGGAGCTCCGGCGACGAAGGCGGAGCTGGTCTCCTGTGCCTGAATGCGTAGACCCTCAGATTGGTCTCTTCTGACCTGAAAAATAGCACAGCAAGCTCCTGGGTCGAGGGCAAAGTGCCTCGACACGATTAGAGGGGAAATGGGCGGCTGGTGCGCCGGGATGGTCGACCTCCGGCAAAGCGACGGCGGTAGAGATCGAAGTTCCTGCTCCAGGGCGAGACAGGGGATGTGAGTGGGTGCAGAATGAGAGGAGAGGTCTCGTGGTTGTGATGGTCGAGTTCGATGATCGAATGGACGAACAGAGTGGCCGGAATCGACAAAATGGATGATCGGAGCGATTTGGGGGTAATCCAAAATTAGAGCAAAATAGGAAGAATTAAGGCTACCTGGTCAAGGTGGTCGACTGGGGATGAGTTGAGGTAGCTCTGGTCGTCACCTCAAGGGTCGTCGGAGGCCTGAGGCTCAGGCGATGCTCTGGGCGGCGCACGGCGGCAAGAAGACATCGGATCAGTGGTACGGAGCTCCTCCTCCTCTCTGCAACACGCCGGTCGCTAGCTGTCACTCTAGGGAATCGGGTGGAGGTCATGGGTGGAAGGGGTGACGCCAAAGATGGCAGGGAAAGTGCGGCGGAGATTCAGCTATATAGTGTGACGGGTCCGGCTAGATCGAATTGGGCAAGGTCGCATGGAGCACGGATCCCTAGGCTCAACCCCGGGCGTGGATCTCGGATGCAAGAGAGGATTAGGACCCGGGGTTTAAGGATTTGATGGTCGGATCACTGCGCAAAAATTAGGTGAAATTGGGTCAGAGCGCAGGATCCGCGGGCTGGTGGTCCAAGGGGGAGAGTTGACAGGGGTCAACAATCCCCCGCAGACCAATGGGAGGCCGCCAATTATTAAATGTTTGATAATTCAATAAAAAATAATAAATGAATTATATTCGAAGAACTTAAAACATGAAAATTGTTTATTTATTTTTAAACTATTTTTTAGTGATTTTTATTTTTTTTTTGAAATACAAATGTTGTATGTATATTATAGTAATATTATATAGGTATATACAAAATTGTATTTTTTATTTTTGATTTTTAATTATTTATTTTTGTACATTTTATTCCAATTTTATATTTTATTTATTTATAACATAAAATTTGGAATAATATGGTATTTTTATTTTATTTTTATTATTTAATTACAAGGGTGAAATAAATAGTTATATACAAATATGTACAAGGCTTATATACAATGTTGATTTTGATTTTTATTTCTTTTTATTTTATTTTTATTTTTGTGATTTTTATTTTATTTATTCACATTATGGAATATGGAATATGTACATATTTTATTGGATTTTTCATTATTTATTTATAAGGGAAAATAAATAGATGAGTGGTTTTATGTACATGGTGTATATACAAGGATGAAGGGAATTTTTATTTATTTTTATTTTTGGTTTGTTTCTTTCCCAATTTTATTTTAATTTAATATTTACAAATATATACATATTCACAAAAATGCATTTTTATTTTTATTTAGAGGAAAATATTTTTATTTATATACAAGTATATGTACACATTTATGAGCTTCCCTATCTCTCTCTACTTGGGTTCTTTTTGCGGTCAGGCCCATGCTGAGCCCTCCATTGGGATTAGGTCGCTCAATATTTATTATAAATAACTCCCTCTTTTTCTTTTATTTCTTTATTCTTTTATTTATGCACAAAAACATGCTAATAATGCATATTTACACAATGCATGCTGAATGCTAATTATTACTATTTATACCGATCTATATGTGTTTTGCATAGGTTTTGTAGCTAAAATAAAAGAATAAAGAGTGATGAATGGGTATTCATCATTTTCCTAAACCAATTCATGAGAACATACAAGGGACAGAGCTCGATCGGGCCTAAAACAGGCATTTTGTCGGAGCCTTAACTAGGATTAGGATTTTATCCTCAACAGTCCTCAAGTTCCACAAATCCTTATTTAAGTTCACCTCATCGGCAATTTCAGACTCACTTCTATATTTCACAACCTCTATCAATCTTGAAGTCAATTTGTACAGTGTGTGAATTGATTTAGCTCATCCAGCTTAAAGAAGCAAAGAAACCGTCCATCCTAGCAATATACTTCCATTGATTCCTCGTACAGCTACTCTTTCCTCGGGGAGGGAGGTATTCCCTTCTGAGGTCAGTTTGTGCTATGTCCACAATCGAATATAGAGAGAAAGTAGAAGAATGAGAAAAGAACTGGAGTGCGACTAGTGTAGATGCATCTCCTTATGAAGCCCAGCCAGTGTAGCTAAGTCTCCACTAAGATGTGCAGGCATTTTTGGTCGAAGCTTGGACCATTGTGGTCATATTTGTATTTGGTGGCTTATTCTTTGATTTGGCTTTTGTAATTTGCTTGCACTGCATTCATCTCATTGTGCCTCGACAGATATAACATCTTTTGTTCTGTCCCTTTTTTTAGGTCTTAGAAAAATTGTATTAACATATCCTTGCCTCATCTGAAATGACTATCGCAACCCCAATCTCTCCTGTCTTTAGATGTGAATGCTTCAATGTACTGCCCTTTGCAACCCCATGCGAGTCGAGCTAAGTGCAAAGTGCATGTGTCCAAGATTGGTTCACTGGTGTAGAGTTGTACAGATGACACCAAGTGTTCTACTTAAGCACATATGAGTTGATTTCCCAAATATGGTCTTATGGAACCCAAAGATTTAATTCCAAAACCTGAAGAGTCTAAATTCCAGATCCTAACCAGGCTCCTTACAACGAAAGTTAAAGGCCTTAATCAAGCTCCATCCTTCAGACTATTCTCAATCCTTAGTTCCAGAAATCAAACTTATTCTAAAAAATGCTAATGTAAATGCAGCAATGTTTTGTGAAGTATATTTTCTTAATTTTACTCATTTTTATGGATTTTAAGGCTTTTGTAATTTTTATGAATTTTAGGACTTTGTATTTTTATGGATTTTCTGAATTTTATAAACAAGTATTTGTACAAGAATTTTACAAGATCTATTTTATTTGAATTAAATATCCAATGTACTTTACAAATTTTATATATAGAGAATTTTATAAGGATTAAATGATTTTTACACAAATTTTAATAAATAGGATTTTAAATAAGTATTATACATATTAAATAAGTATTTAATTTAAGTCTGTTAAATATAGATTTTAGACATATTTTACTAATTTACAAGGATTTTATAAGTAAATACATAAATAAGTAGATGGATTTTAATTTAACCCTCGCCCACTTTTTATGGATTTTATAGATATAGAAAGTACATAAAAGTACGAATTATGGACAAATTCGCACCCCCCTATACTTGCTTGTGCTATGTCCTGATAGCGTCAAAAGAGAAAAAGGAGGGCATAACTCGTGCTAAGTAAAAGTGGGTGAAAAAGAATAAAAGAATAAAAGTCAGTCGACTCCCCTATACTTACGATCGGGTCATCGTAAGTGTAATGGAAGAGAAAAAACGAGATGATTGAGGAAAAAGAATATACAACGAAGGAACAAGAGAAATAGAGAAAACGAGAACAATGATATCACTCGGTCTCCCTTATACTTAGGATAAGGTATCTTAAGTATAGAAAAGAATGTGACCAAAAATTGAGTACCGATGATTTGTGAAAAAGAAAGGATATACAAAAGAAAAAGAACAAAAACGAAAATGCTAATCATCAGGCAATCAGTCCCCCCTATACTTAGGATCTGGTATCCTAAGCATAAAGATGAGTAAAAAATGGGGACGATTGTGATCTACGAAGAATGTACAAGTGTTGTGTACTCCAAAAATTGAATGGCTCAAAAGTCTTTGCACAGGGTTAGATAAAAGTGGAGGAGTAGTCATGAGTCTTGTACAAAGTAGATCACTTCAACATGGGCCAGATGATCAGTAGTCTCCACGAAGTGCTTCAGCATCTGCCCATTCTCCACGAACGGCTCTGCACCAGGTGACACATCTGATATAGCTATAGTTCCATTGTCGTGCATCGTTCTGCCTATGTAAGGTCCTTCCCACTTGCTCTTCAATTTGCCAGAAAAAATTGTCAATCGTGCATTAAACAATCATACTTTCTGCCCAGGAACAAAGATCTTGTGCCGAATATGTCTATCTTGCCATTTCTTCACTTTATCCTTATAAATGAGGGTGTTCTCATGTGCCTGATTTCGAATCTCTACTAGCTCATTCAGATCCATCTTCCTCTTGGCTTCTACTTTTTGCATATCAAGGGAAATTTGTCGGATAGCCCATTCAGATTTGTGCATGATCTCTACGAGAAAATGGCATGGCTTCCCATAAACCAGTATGAAGGGTGAAGTACCTAAGGGAGTTTTATACGCAGTACGATATGCCCAAAGAACCTGATCTAGAAGTTGTGACCAGTTCTTCCTATCCGGTCGTACTAATTTCTAAAGAATGGATTTCACCTCCCTATTTGAAACTTCAACCATGTCGTTCGTCTGTGGGTGGTAAGGAGAAGCTACTCTGTGATCAATGCCATATTCTTCACTGGCTTTTTTTCCTCCTAATTAATGAAATGGCTACCCCCATCTGATATAAGAATACGTGGAATACCGAACCATGAAATAATATGTTCCCTTAGGAACTTGCACACTATTCTAGTGTCGGTGGTTCGTGTGGGTATAGCCTCCACCCATCTACTAACATGATCCACAGCGAAAAGAATGTACTCAAAGCCACTGCTGGAAGGGAACGGTCCCATAAAATATATGCCCCATGCGTCAAAGATCTCGCATATAATAACAGGTCGCATAGGCATCGCATCTCTAGCACTGACTGTCCCTACTGCTCTCTGACAATCCGGTCAACTCTTCATGAATGTACAAGCATCTATAGTAAGAGTCGGCCACCAAAATCCACTCTAAAGTATCTTCTGCGGTATCCTCTTCCCTGAATGATGTCCCCCTGCCTCCAAGGAATGACACAGAGTGAGGACACTATTGTATTCCTCCTGAGGAATACAACACCTGTAAACACAATCCGATCCCTCACGAAAAAGGATCGAATCCTCCCAATTGTAGTATCGTGCCTCGGAAACTAGTCTATCGACTTTGTCCTTCGGCCAACCGTGTGGACTTTTCTGTGTAACCAGAAAGTTCACTATATCTGCATACCATGGAAGCTCGGTAACTGCAAAGATACTCTCGTCTAGAAATCTCTCTACAATCTCTAGCGTGTACCCATCTGAAGGTTGCTCTATCTGTAATCGGGAGAGGTGATCAGCCACCACATTCTTTACCCCATGTTTGTCTCTAATATCAAAATCAAACTCCAGAAGTAAGAGAATCCATCTAAGAAAGCATGCCTTAGCATCCTTCTTCTTTATAAAAAATCTGATAGCTGAATGATCTGTGTAAACTATAATCTTAGAGCCAAGAAGATAAGATCTGAATTTGTCTAATGAAAATACCACTACCAACATCTCCTTTTCTGTCACTGTGTAATTGCGCTGAGCATCATCTAAATTCCGATTGACATAGTGGATAGCAACAGGAAGTCCATTCCTCCTTTGTCCTAATATAGCCCCACCCGTAAAGTTTGAAGCATCCGTCATGATCTCAAAGGGAAGAAATCAATCGGGTGGTTGTAGGACAGGAGCACTGATGATCATATCTTTCAATGTGAGGAAGGCATAAAGACATTTGTCCTCGAACAAAAACTTGATGTCTTTGCCTAATAATTCAGTTAACGGTCGGGCAATCTTGGAAAAATCCTAAATGAATCGTCTGTAAAAGCCAACATGCCCCAGAAAAGACTGTAACTGCTTAATGTTGGATGGTGGTTCGAGATGCTTGATGACATCCACCTTGGTAGGGTCAACCTCCATTCCTTGCTTGGAGATGATATGCCCCAACACGATGACGTGTGTAACCATAAAATGGCTCTTTTCCCATGACAAAATGAGATCTACCTCACAACATTTCTAAAGAACCTGGTCTAGGTGCGCTAAAAAATCATCAAAGGACTCACCATAGACCGAAAAATCATCCATAAAGACCTCTATAAAATCACCAACCATGTCTACAAAAATAGCAAGCATACACCTCTGGAAAGTAGCAGGGGCATTGCACAATCCAAAGGGCACCCGTCTAAAAGCATACGTGCCAAAAGGACATGTGAAGGTGGTCTTCTCCTGGTCTTCAGGAGCAATAGTGACCTGGTTGTATCCGGAGTAGCTGTCAAGGAAACAGAAGTAGTCCTAACCTGCCAACCTCTCTATGACCTGGTCTATAAAAGGCAAAGGGAAGTGATCCTTCTTTACCGCGGTGTTCAACTTCCTGTAGTCAACACACACCCACCACAATGTGGTTACTCTCTTTGGAATCTCCTCTCCACTCTCATTCTTAATCATTTGAATTCCTAACTTCTTCGAGACAATGTAATTGGTTGACCCATTAAGAGTTGGAGATGGGATAGATAAACCCTATGTCGCACCATTTCGTAATCTCTTTCTTGACAACATCTTGTAAAGATTCGGCCTGCGCTTAAATTCTCTAGAAGGTTTGATGTCATGATCGAGATATATATGACGAGAACACAAAGCAGGATTTATCCCTCGGAGATCGGATACAGTCCACCCAATAGCCTTGCGATTTCTTTCAAGAATCTACATCAGATGGGATTCTTGCTCTTCGATCAAATATGCACTAATAATGACCAGAAACTGTCGATGTAGACTCGCAAGGAAAGCATATTTCATGTTTGGTGGCAATGTCTTCAGTTCTAGTAAGGTAGAATCTGGATCGGTTGTTGTTAGCAATGTGAGCCCGAGGCGAACCATTCCTACAATAAATGTTATTGTAATAAATGATTCATCAATAAAAGTTATTGATCTTGTTTCACTCCCTTTCTGATATTGAATGAATGAATGCACTATAAGGTCCCTCTGTACAATAAGGGTTATGTACCATGGCCAACTTGATAATCATACAGCTGTTGATTCAATGATTGAATCATAGAGGCTGATGCTTGGATGAATATCTAAGGAGTTAGATAGAGGACTCATCAAGCATCATCAATGATTAACAAGTAGTGATCTCCAGTCTGAGTGGGAGATGGCAATCCCATCTCATTAGACTGATATCTGATCGACCTCTTAATGCAGGTCCTCTGCATAGAATTATTGATTCGGAGGTATCAGATTAGTTGAGTCAATGAGTTGACTTAACGAGATCGAGATAACCAAAGACCTATGATGAATACTGTCACATCACAGGCAAACATCCTCTGACCAGAGACAGATATATTACTATATGTCTGAGCATGTACATTTGGCAGACCAATAGGTTGATGACCTAATCAAGGTCTATACACCGGCGAGCTGGAGTGCATGTAAGGGCATATGAGTAATATGATCTCTCAAAGGGATCATACAGGTTCACTTGTGAACCGGGAGACATGAGCTCACTCATGAGGTATTGGGATTGACCAAATTCCATGCATGGTCATCATGCTTTAGAAGCATGATATGAATTTGAAGGTAAGATATATGCTTTGTGAAAGCATATGATCTGTACCATATCCCAAGGACCAAGATTGAGAAACTTAATGATCAGACTATGAAGATGACAGTGTAAAAGTGATCTTTATCTTCATGATGATCATGAGTCTTCCAGTATGCAGGATGTGCAGGTATTGGGAATACCTGAAGGGTGATTTGATCATAAACGATTGTATAACCATGACGCTTCCATTCCGAGGGAGTGATGAAACAGGTCTGGATTTTAGTGACTCCTCCCATGAGAGAAGTAACCTAATCTTAGTCCATGTACTGGACATTGATCTGAATGAGATTCAGATGCAATGAGAAGATTAGGTTTACGGTCTTGATTTAATCAAGCATCTATGAGAGGTCCATAGGATCTGGATTTGAGATGTGATCTCAATATCCAAGTCACTATACGTGGAACAATACAATCGCCCTGTCCTTATCTCCAAGTATCTGAGGAGAAATAGCATTGTTCTTAAATGGTTTGAGAACAATTCCATAAGATCTAAGCAAAGAGAAGTTGACAATTAAATGAGATTTAGTTATCATGATGTATGAGAAATTATCCAATATAATTAAATGTGATTTAATTATTATGGATAAGAATAATGTGGATAGTAATATCCAATTATTCCTAATATATTATAAATGTGATTTATAATGTATTAGAGAGAGTTAAATATAATTTATATTAGTAGATTAATTATTAATGTGTATTGGATACACATTGTCTAATTAATTGAAAATGTAAATTACATTTTGTTTTGGGTTGTGAATGTGATTCACAATATTCCAATGTCAAGATTGCAATATTCCCAAAATTAATTGAGAATTATTTTTGGTGAATAAAATTGTTGGAAAATAAGTTGAGAGAAAAATAAGGAGATATGCAATCCCATGGGAATCCATGGGATTGCCCTCCCCATATGGGAAGAGGGGGGCGGCACCAATTCCTTTATGGAATTGGTGGCCGTCCACTCCTCCCAATTGGGAAGGAGGCTCTCATTTGTTTTGTCACTCCTTATTTAGTTGGTTTAATTTGGTATTAATATATATCTGATTTATCAAATGTATTTAATCAAAATTAAATCACAAGTTGTTGGCTTTTACCAACAACAATCTTGACCATTGGATTGTCATAAATCAATCTCAACCATTGATTTTATATGACACATGGATTGAGATCCATGGATCCCAAAACCCTATAAATAGAGAGGCACTCTTGGCTCTCTCTTTACACATGCTATTGTAGCAAAAACTCTCTCTCTCTTTCTCTCATACTCGACAGCCCTCTCTCCCTCTTCCTCTTGGTGGCCGTCCACCCTAGTGGAGGGAATCGTCGTCGCCCTCGCCTTCGTGCTACCGCTTCGACGCTTTGCGGTTCTCCGTCTACTTCGAGTGCTTCGCCCGCGAAGGAGACGTTCGATCTCGTGCGACGAGATCAGGAGCAACCGCGCTTGGATCAATTTCTTGGATTGCGAGGACACCGCGGTTCATCCCCGCGCTCGCAAGCGATCTCTCCGACGATCGGACTTGAGACAGGAGGTCTCTTCTCTTAGAGACTCGATCAACCACGCTTCAAGAGGTATTGCATTATACTTGCTGTCGTTATAGATGAAACGATCCGAGAATGGTTCTTGGATCATGTGGTTTCATCGAATAAATTTTTTAAATTCCGCTGCACCGAACAACTAGTGCGACTAGTCGTTCTTCATCGTATCCGATACGACGCTCACGCTTCCGTGATGCGCTTGAGGATCTCTCCATATCCTTCAGTTGTAACCTCATCTGTATGTGTAATGGGATCTGTATCGGTGGTAGATGTGTCAGCAATATAGTGATTCACCATCTCAATATGCTCCAGAGTCAGACTACAGAAGATGTCTAAAACATCATCTGACTCGTTACTATGCTCATCCTCAGAATGACTAGAGGAAAATAACTCAGCTAAATGAAACTCAATCTCTAGATCATCGCAAGTGGAGGAATCGTGCCAACCATCTGAATCTGAGATATCTGCAAAAAATTCCTCAGGTATCTACTCCATCTACTTATCATCATCCATACTGAAATATAAAGTACCATCATATTTTTTGAATTTCCAACTGTATTCTCGGACCCATCCTCTGCTAGAAAATCCTGGGTCTCTACTCGATACCTCTCAAGGTCGTCAAGGCGAACCTCATCCTTGTAATCACAGGTGGCTAAAGAATTCAAGATATCTGAACTGGTTGTAGATGTGGCACTGGATGTATGTGATTCTCTCGCCGTCTCTTCTCTCCCTTGGTGCAAAAAGATACCTTCCCTGTATCATAATCGAAGAGAGCATTTACAGTCTCTAAGAAAGGCCTCCCAAGAATGATCTGGGTAAGGTGCAATTGTGTAGGGCACTCCATGTCCATGACAGTAAAGTCCACTGGGAACTGCAAGCCATGCACGATCACGATAACGTTCCTCAATATGCCCCTAGGTCTCTTTACAAATCTATCAGGAAACTGAAGGATCGTACGGGATTTGTAAAGAGGACCTAACTCGAGCTTGTCGAGTAAACAAGATGGTATCAAATTGATCGAGGAACCATTATCTAATAGAGTATGATCGAATGCTGCATGGGCAATCTCGCATCTGACGTAATGTGTTCTTGAATCCTTCTTCTTCTTAGGTAATTTGTTCTATATGGCGCACGATGTGGCCTTAGTCAAAACATGCTTTTCTATATGTGATCTCTTTTTCCTACGCGTGGTACATCGATTCTTCAACTAATTCTTGAGTGTAGGAAAGTGATCCAAGGCATCGTGAAGTGGGATCTTCAAAAAAATGTGATCGTTCAATAATTGCTCGGTCTCTAGAGTGACAACATTCTTTTTGGTGTTTTTCTTTTCTTTTCCAAACAAGGCATCAAGAAAAGAAACAATATCAGGAATGACAAAATCAACCTTTTTATTCATATCAGAATTGGAATCAACATGTACATCGAGAGTTTCAAAATTATGTAAAAAACTCTCTAAAACAGGGTAAGACAAATTTGTATCGGGAGTATCTGCATGGTCTGGCGTGATATCATCGTCTGACTCGTCGGTGTCCATGTCAATTGTTTCTGCATTGCTCCCTTCTCTCTGATCATCATGGTGGTCATCATCATCGTGACGGTCCTCCTCCTAGGTATCAGAATGTGTCTGATCATGGATTGGTTCCTGCTTCCCATCATGTTCCCTCTCCTCTACTCTATCAGGTGCTTGTGGTGATCTATTGCTCCTGAGATGAATGAAGTTAGATAAAAAATCAGGAAAAGAGATCGTACCTGTAGTGATGTCTACCTGATCTGAATGCCTCCTCTTGTTATTCGGGTTCATCTGAGGCTGAGCTGGGAGAGTGGTCTTAGATACGGTTAACTCATCTAGACGACGGTTAACCTGGTCTGTCTCTGTCCTATGTGCAGTCTGGAGTGTGCTCAACATATCCATGATCTGATTCAGCGCCAGGGCCTGTGAAGACATCTTAGACTCTGTGTGGTGACCCTGACTATCTAATCTCTCTTGCCTTGGCATGTGCTGCTGTGAAGTGTAAGGCTGAGAAGATCTCTGAGGTGTAAAAGAAGACTGTTGATGCTGTTGGTAATGATGTGTCTGTGAATGTATAGCAGGATACTGAAAAGAATGTGATCTCTGATATGCATGCGGGTGAGACTACTGCTGCATGTAAGGCTGTTGGTGCTGAAAATGTGGACATCCATGCTACAGATGACTATACGATTGTTGTGGCTGATGATGTGCTTTCAGTTGCTAAATCGGAGTGTGCCATATTCCGATGATCTCAAGAGTGGCTTGAGGCTCAACATCTGTGTCCACAGAACTGTGATCTTACCAAAATTGGCATGAGAGTGGTCTTCATGCCAATCAATCTGCAGATTCTTTGGCTCGCTCTAGACGAAATGGATCTGTCGGGTGGGTAGAGCGGGTAAAGACCTCTGTGCAGGTTGTGAAGTCGAAGAAGCTTGAGTCTGCTGATACTGAAGTTGTAGTTCCATTACCTTCTTCGTAAGATCACTCAGTTGCTGAGGCAGAGATGAGAGTTTCTCCAACTCTCGCAGCGGCTGTAAGTCCTGAACTTGCTTCTGAATAACATCTACCAACGTTAAATTCTCATTGATAAAACCCATGTTGGTAATGGATTCATAATCTGAAATATTTACCACCTTATAATGCTCTCGATGATGTGGTGGATGAGGGGCCTTCTGGAATGCCCGAGTAGAGTTGACGACTCTCGAGTTTTTCGTCATCCCTTCGAAGATGGACCAGACAGACTCGGCATCCTTATTCAGATAATTGCCACCACATGCGGTGCTCACTAGGCCCTGAATATCTGGCTGGAGTCCTCCGAAATAATTCTGCACAAGCACCTTCATCGGTATCTCATGATGAGGACATCTCTCCACAAGATCTTTGAATCGATTCCATGCCTCATGGAAAGATTCATTCGGTAATTGTGTGAAGTTGGAGATCTGACTCCTCATCATGTTCATCCTTCCCAGAGGAAAATATTTACGCAGGAATGTGGGCTTCAGATCGTCACATGTAGAAATTTCCCTCCCTAAGTGACTCAACCAGTAAAGCGCCTTATCTGCTAAGGCGAAAGGAAAGGTTTTGAGGCAAACAACATCCTACGTAAATCTTGGATAACTCGTCGTACCCCAAATCATCTCAAACTGCTGCAGAAAGGGAAATGGCTCCTCTGTAGCATTCCCATAAAACTCGGGAAGCAAAGAGATGAAGGACGATCTCAGCTCGTATGGCCCGTGATTTGGCGGTAGCCGAATCCAATGGTGTAATATCCTAGCTCCCGGGTCATACTCATCTCGTAAATTAGCTGGAACTACTACAAGTGGTAATGGGTTCCCAGATCCTGCTCTCAGCGCGACTATCTCAGCTCGCAACGCATTCTGAGTTCTAAATTGTTCTCGGATCTGGATATTCATCTGATGTAGTGTGTCGAGAATCCCGGTTGTAATATCTGCTGCTAGATCCGGACTTCCATCAACATGGAGCTCCTCAGCTTGCCTCTCCTCTACTGGACCATATCCACGAGCCATGTGCTTCAAATCTTCTATGAAGGAAAACTTCTCGTAAGAACTCAGTAAAATACTAGCTGAAGAAAATGATG
Organism: Ottelia alismoides; assembly: GCA_037367405.1. NCBI lineage: Eukaryota > Viridiplantae > Streptophyta > Magnoliopsida > Alismatales > Hydrocharitaceae > Ottelia > Ottelia alismoides. The sequence continues at coordinate 245,059 of JAZKJV010008319.1, read as the reverse complement.
ATAGATTGAGGCAAGGGTCTTCCTTAAAAGATGACCTAGGAGGCGAGGGAGTTTGGGTCTAACTCTCCTCGAGATCAGATGGAACCAACTCAGGAAGAGGGTCATCCCGAGTTTGTAAAAATGTATAATGGACGGTGAAAGATCGAGGGCTCACAGAGTCTGAGAAAAATAGTCGTCATTGTCGATGTCAAGAGAGTAATCGGGAGAGCACGTTTATCGAGTCAAGAGAGATGGGAGATGCATATAAGACGCGGTAACTCACGTCTCACAAGCAAACACAAAGCAAACCCTGTATTCACCAACACAATCCGATGATGATCGTAAGAGTTCGGTCGTTTATCTTGTACGTTTTAGGATTGTTTTAGCATACAAGTATATTCACCGATTATCGCGAGCTGATAGGTGCCCGAAATTTCCCCGCAATACAGTCCCGAGTCTTTACATAAAATCACTTGTTCTCAGCCAGTATGGGGGTAAGTATGGACAGTTTCCAACTACCTGTGTTACGTGAGGACAAACCATTACGTAGTGTCCTATAAACCCCCCACTCTGCTAATAAACTCGAACCATTTCCGGCTACCCGAGTGTACCCACTGAAAAATAGTGATCAGTTGTATATACTAAGTAGTATTTTGAAAGAAACAAGGACTTTGGTGTTATCCTTAAGAGTTGTCCCTCACTCGCAAAATCTGAAAAGTACTTGCAGTTGAAGTGCAGGGATTACTCTCCCAAATCAATTGATCCTTACGTTTATTTTATGGTCAGATACTTAAGTAGTCCCGATTTTATTTTTGGCTTTATATTTTTTTGATCTTTTTCAGACAAGCGTCTAACGAATGTCTTTTTTTTAAATCCTAGAATCATGCACCTAGGTTACGAGTCCTAAAACTATCTACAAAGATGCAATCAGATAGGAAAAAAACAAAAACACCTATGCATGCACCTAGCCTTGTGAAAACCCGTGGAAAATTGGCAATGCAAGAAAAATCACAGTGGGTGCCCTGATCCCCCAAATGCACGGCACTCGGTGAATCAGACCCCAAGAAAAAGGGAGGGGAGGTACAAGTCTGGATGCCCTTATGGGACCCCTTTCTACGAAAATACAAAAACACGGGAAAGTACCCTTTTACAAAAATAAAAGAAAATTACAACAAAATCCCTAACTAATCATGTCCTCAGCAGCCGAAAAACTCGGTCTCTGCACTTCCAACTGTTTCGGCTTCCGAGGAAGCCAGCTAAACTTGCAGGCCCTGCAAAGATCAGTTAGGAAAAATAAACACATGAAAAAAAAACTGTAAACAAAAATTCAAAGAAACATAAAAAAATGTAAAAGCCGAAGAGAAAGCTGTAAATCAAAAACAAATAGAAAATTACGAAAGAAATAAAATTTGTAAAATCAAGAATATTAGAGAATTTCCAGAAAATTGAGTCAAAAACCGATGTAGAAATAATGCCTCCCCGACAACGGTGCTATTTTGATAACACGGTTCCGACCTACGGTTAAAATGTGTTTGTCGTCAGTGTATAGAAAACGTAGAGAAGGATCTGCGTTGATAAAACAAAAATCGATAAAATAGGAGAGAGAGAGAGAGAGAGAAAGAGAATTGGATAAAGCAGCTTCTCTCCTATTTTATCTTACACTATTTATTTTACCAGGTAAGTGTGCCTGGGTCGAACTCAAGGAGGCAGAACATTAAAACCGTGGTTTTTGAGATGAAACAAATTCCAAAAAAATCCTCTTTATTCTTGATTTTACAAAGAAAGAAATTAAAATAAATGTGGCTCAAAACTAACTCAAGATTACAAAAGTTAAAATGACATAACGAAGCGAAGTAAAATCTTGGAAAATACTAGAAAAGTATCTTGGGTAGTTATCAGGCTACCCTAAAAAATTGCGGAAAAATACGAAAGAATCGAGGTCCAAATAGCCCCTTCAAGCTAAGGGCATAACTACAAAAGAAATTCAATATTTTATTACAATAAGGTCCCTAGAAAGGACTGAAATGGAAAGAAAACTAAAGTTATTACATTTAGGTCCCTGTATAGGGACATAAATGTAATTTTGGAAACTTTTGGGGTGCGACTGAAAATCTGTAACTCAGATGGGTTTATGATGCAATCTTTCCACCGTTTCGAACTGAACGGCCGGGATTAGAAGTTGGTGCGCAATCTCGACCGTCCGTGGGGGACACGTGTCGAGCACCTGTAGCTCCTTGTGTTCTTGTTGTTCTTCAAGTCCTCTGCGCGGATGGCGATGAAGCTCCCTTCTCCGCTTTATTCCCGACGATAGACGGCGATCTGGGGCCTTCGGCAGGGCCAAAGAGCTGATACCTTCACCCCTCAAGATCGCCCGTGGTGGAATTGCTCCTGGATATGGCTGGAGGTGATTGTAATCATCTATGAAAATATTCGATCCGACTATCTTGGAGATTGTTGCAAATGAAGATTTTCTGATCTTCTCTTTAGATTTCAAGGTTCCTCTTGGATGTTTATCGCTCCAGATGATGTATGAGCCTCCAAATAATGAATTTGTGTGCTCGATTCGCTCAAGAACCGGCCAAAGAATTAGGGATTTGCAAGTTAAAAATGTGTTTCCAGAATTAGTGAAAATGATCGTGAAAACAAGATAGGAATGAGACGTAAATTCGATTGATTTTGAGAAGGATTTGAGATAGTAATTAAGTGAGCATCTAAGAACAATGATCAATGAATCTAATGAGGTGATTAACAATGCTAATTACATCACACACTTCGAGAAATAAATCGTAGAAGGTGGATGAATTTACCTGTGAAGTGGAGGTATAAAACTTCCAGGAGATGGCTCGACAGGGTGGCATTCTCGGAGCTCTACGTGGCGCGAGGCTGCGATGCAAGGCCAAGCTAGCCTTGGAACGTCTCCTCCGATGTTCCTCTTCCACGCGGGGCGGCGTTTGGGTGCTGTCTCCACCGGATATGGCCGGAATGAGGTGAGGAAGAAGGAGGGTCGGCCACTGGAACTGGGGGGTCTAGGGTAGTTGGAGAGTTAGTTTAAATGCGCCAACTTTAGGGGCTTTTATAGGTTAATCAAAGTGGAGTTTAGGTAGATCCAATGGTAAGCATGTGTTAGGGTAGTTAGGGGAAGGTAATGGAGGGTTTGGATCGAGTGACTAAGTTAGGAATGGCATGAGGAAATTTGATATAGATCGGGTGTTGGAACAGAAATCTAACTGCTGAGTTCTTAAGGAAGAAGAACCAGGTGCTGACACGTGTCAGCACCTGGTTGGCCAGATGTTTAAATACAATATAAAATATGGAATAAATAGTAAATAATGTTATTTGGTCAGCACCAGATGGTTGACATGTGTCAGCACCTGGCTGCCAGATGTTTAAATAGCTTAGAAACCACGTTGTCATTGGGTCCCAAAACCAACTTTTTACAAATGGACTCCGATATTAATGAAATCACCTCCATTAATTAGATTATATTATTTTATGAATTTTAAAGGTGAGTAGAGTGAAATTGGAGTTTGTATGAGAATGTTATGATGTTCGGAAGTTGAGAATTTGACAATTTAAAAGTTGGATTTCTTAGCATATATACAAGATAATATTTTTAACTTATTTTTATTTTATATACATTTTTAGAAATAATTAGGAAAAGAGTTTGGTGAAAAATATGCGCATATGAATTAATTAAAAATCATTGAAGATTTAATATTTATTTGATAAATAGTGAAGAATGTGTAGTGTGTTTCTTTAATTATTTTTATGTTTTTCTTTCTTTATCTCCCCCTACTTGTTTTTTTGTTGATCAATCCTTGTTGATTCGTCTCGGGGGTTAAGTTATAAATATATCTTACAGCTATATTTTTATTTTCTGAGTCATATTGTCATATATACATATTTACAATCTGCCTTCTTTTCTTTTCTTTTTTTTTATTCTTTTATTTATTTTCATGTTTTTGATGCATAAAAGTGCATTTTTATTCAAGAATGAGGTTTTGATAAAAGGTGGAAATTAATGAATATTTACATGTATTTGTTAAGGGTTTTAAGACAAAATGCGACAGAAATGTTAATGAATGATGGATTCATCATGGTGAAGGCAGTGAAACTCCAGACTTGGGTGCTACTACACTGGGCCTCTCGACTGCTGGTAAAGGAGATGATGTGGAAGATGATGCTCTCTCAGTGGTTCAATCTCCCAAGCCCAACTGGTGCGTAGGCGGCTACAATCTCCTATCGCTCCTAAGATGAATGGTGTCAGATAAACATGTAAAATCAAGGGACATACCTGTCTCGGGTGTGGGTGGGCTACTGGCTACCTGCTCCTTGATTCTGAAGTTGTTAGGGTTGACTTCGACCTATGCTGGAATCAGTGTCATGGTGGTGGTCGGGTCGTCGATCTGCTGAGTTAGTCTGTTCATGTTCTTCATGAGTAATGCAAGTTGGTCCAGTGCTGGGTTGACTGAAGAGTCCTCAGGTTGCTCATTAACTAGTTGTCGTTGAGACTAATAGTACGGAGGTTGTTGGTAACCATAAGGATTCTGATAATGAGGAGGAGGAGGAGGATACTGTCCATGATATGCAGTCTTTTGCTAATTAGGATGAGGAAAATACATAGACTGTTGTATTGGCTGGCCTTGTCTCCAAATTTGGAACTGTGGTGGAGACTGATAGTGAGGCTAGAACTGCTGGTGCTGTTATTGTTGTTGTCTGCCTCCCTGAAACTGGTGGGCGGGTCTCTGACCCTACTATGAACCCAACTGGCCTTGCCCTAACGGACGGGGCTGGTTTCACTCACGGTCGAACCAAATACTGTTCACCTCCTGAATGACAGGTGGAGGTGGAGACTGTTGCTCAGGAATGTAGGCTACTTATTATTGGTACGGAACTATCTGATGTGAATGCTGCTGAACCTGATCAGGTGTCTGCACATAGTAGACATGTCGAACTGTGGATGGTCCTCCACTACTCTGTTGGATGGAAGAAGTCTACTCCTTAGTATAGGTATCGGCTGATGCACTAACACTGTGAACTGCACTGATCTTACTCACAAGAAGCTCCATGTACTTTGTTATCTCATCCAGCTTATCCAGGTTCTTCATCCTCTGTTCTATCACTTGAAGCTTCTCAAGCTCCTTAGATCGTTTCTCAATAATGTCCACTTTGGATAGTTGGTTTACAATGATGGTTAGGTCAGAGTTGTCCGCCCTATCCACTTCATGTGATGCTGTCATATTGACAGCCTTATGGGGTACTACAGGGGAGGTGATGGGGTGCTTCCGAAAAGCACGTGAAGAAGAAAGAGATGTTGAACTCTCCGCCATCTTCTAAAATATTTGATAAGGACATACTCGTCCTTGTTGAAGTGGCTCCCCCTCAAGCATCATCTACCATCTTCTGATTTTCTATGCTTAAACCCCCAAAGAAATTTTGCACAAGGCAGGTTTTCGGAATATCATTATGGGGGAACTTCTCCATCAGATCTTTGAATCTTTCCCATGCCTCGTGAATAGGCTCCTGGGGCATCTGGGAGAAATTAGTAATCAAGGATCGCATTTGGTTGAGTCGTCCTGGCAGGTAATATTTGTTCAGAATGTGGATCTCAACTCTTCCAAAGTAGTGACAACCTTCCCCAAGTGATTTAACCAACATAAAGCTTTGTCCATCAGACTGAATGGGAAGGCGATCATCTGCACTACCTCTAATGGTACATTTGGGTACTGTTCCACAAATGTGATTGAACTATTGGAGGTGTATATAAGGTTCTTCATTAATATTTCCATGAAATATTTAGAGAAGAGGTAAAATAGTGGGCTTAAGCTCAAAATGCCCATGAATCGCATAGATTTGTATCCAAGAATTTATATGTCCTGCCCCTGGATTATAAGCATCCTTTAATGTAGGCTTAGCCCCAAGTTCTATATTAGGGTCTTCTCCCCCATTCCCACCTCCAGGGAATCTGTTATCCTCCTCTCTCATATCTTCTCTTTCCTATCTCATCTCGAGAATCATATCTCTCAAATTGATCTGAAAATTAGCATGCTTTGTTAACTGGGCTTGAATTGACTGAATGGTGTCTAACATGGTACTGTTGATCTCGCTTTGCTCCGACATAGTTCTCTTTCCCTTTGGTGGCATCAAGTGTCCAGTGTCTGACTCTGAAAATGTGCATGACACTTGATTATTGCTCAGAAATGATGGAGTCTCATATACTAATTCGAGATTAAAGATAATGTTGTGAAGGGTGAAGTGGAGAAAGAGGAATATTCAGGAAGTGAGTCTCCCTGAATAGAAGGTGAACAGTTCAGAGTGTAGAATGAGCAAAGTCCGAACAAGAAATACTCTGATCTGACATCTTCGAAATCTATAGGTAGGATGCGAGGGTAAGAAGGTCAATGCAAGAGTGAAAATGAGTGAAGGTGCATATTACGCGGAAGGATCTCTGTCACTTGCATTCAAAAACAATACAAACCCTCAGTTCACCAACTCATTGCAATGTGAATATTGTGAAGGTTCGGTCAATTATCTTGTCAGTTTTAGAGTTTGGTGAGAATACAATCTATCAGATTGGTTAAAACGAGTTGTTAGGAACCCAATGCTCCTAAGAGACTATCCCAATCTCATAACTAGTTTTTCCCAGCCAGTGTGGGTGCGGACTGTTTACCGACTACTCAATCTTCCCACTCTGCTAAGGATGTCCCAGACCGATTACCGGCTACCCGGTGAAGTCCTCACCAAAGAACAACTAATCACAAGACAGTAGTCTGAAGAGAGTTCGAGCGTGGTTCTATCCTAGTGTGCGGGTCGCTCTCTCATTGTAGATAAATCAAACAAGGTAGTGTTTCTCTCCCCAAAACAATGATGTTTCCTTATGTTTATTTTATGATCGAGTTTTCTTTAGCAGTCCCGAATTTTAGGCAGTTGTCACTTGATTTGAATAATTTCAATGAATTGCCTACCGAGTGTCCAATTTCCTTTTTAACTTATGTGAGTGAAAACAATGAAGGAGATCGGAAATGCCAATGCACGATTGAACGCTATGATGCATGCAAGGGTTAGAGATCCATACCTTGTCGCCAGCACTCTACATGCAGGGTTATCTGTGCAGGATTTAAATATAGAAAAATAAACTAACCTATATGCAAATGAAAGTGAACCGTCCTAATAATATATTCTATTAACTGGCAAGAACCAATTAAATTTGACTAAGTCCAATTATGCTATATTTTATAGGTACAACAATTCTTATTTAGGGTGTTTGGACCTAATTAATTAATTAGCTCAAGGAAATTAATTAAAGCAATCAATAGGTAGATCATGAAATCTGCGTGAAACAAAGAAAAATAAGGCGATGAAAACAAAATCGGTGAGGTCCCCCAAGTGCACCGGCACTTGGCGAAACAGACCCTGCAACAAATGAATGTCCTTTTTACAAGAGTTTAAATGCTAGAAATAAAAAAACTAATTTTTTTTCTTGGTCTCCTTCAATTCTTATCCTCCTCCTCCCACACTATCCTATGTCTCAGTGAAAAATCAAGCCACCTCCGCTTCGCTTGGGTGCTTCGGCTCTCGTCGGATCGCCTCCTTTGCTCCGTGGGCCCTTGCAAGAGAAATAAAAGAGAGAATGTGTAAGAAACACAATTATCAAATATGAGCAAGAAAAATGAAATAAATACAGTGAATATGAACAATGAAATAATGCGGCAAAATATAAACAAATATTTACAACCAAGAAAAGTAGGTCAAAAGAGAAACCTAACTACCCTTGCCGTGCCTCCCCTGCAACGGCTTCATTTTGTTGAGTGATAATCTCAAGGAGTGATTATTAAAGATATAAAGTTGTCATTGCAATCCATAAAATTCTTGATTTAAACAAACAAATTTATTTTTTTCTCAAGCTAGTAATTAATTACAAGAATAACGAAGCGAGAGAAATTTTTGCAACTTATTTACCTGTAAAGCTAACAAGATCGAACTCAGGGAGGCTACAATTCCCAAAGGTTATTCAAACAAATAAAAATCAATTAAAGGAAAAAGGAATCTCAATTGCAAACTACCTTGGTTTTTTGTGAAATTTTTTGTCTTTTTTATTTTTTTTATATTTCAATTTTTTATTTTCAGATTTTTAAATTTTTAATGATTTTAATTTTGCAATTTTTTAATTTTTAAAAATATGATTTTCAAGATAAATTCATGCACAAAAGAAATGCATTTTTTTGGATTTTCAAATAAAACAAAAATGCTCAAAAATGTCTAAAGAAAATCTTTGTGTGTTTTTATGTCTTTTTTACTATTTTTGTAATTTTCAGAGATTTTTAGTTTTTTTGGGATTTTTAAAATGGATAAAAATAGGGGGATATGCAAATAGTAAGCTAGCAGGATTATTTTTAATTTGAAAATACAAATAAATGTAAAAATTATAAATATGCTTTTTTCTTAAAAAAATAGAAAATTATCTACAAACAGGAACTGAAATCACATTTTTAATTTTTCAACAATTTTATATGATTTTTTTAAGATTTTTAGTATTTTGCAATTTTTTGGGTTTTATAAATAACTAATGCATGAAATTTGGATAGAAAATAAAAGACATAAAAAATAAAATACTTTAATTCTTCTAGAATTTTTGAAGCAATATTCGAATGTTTTGGATTTTTCAAAGTTCAAATAGGGAAAATGACATGTTTTTTATTTTTTTAATAAACAAAAATAATAATAATAAGTAATGAATAAATTACTGCAGATAGAACAACTAAGCAGGAGATAACACTAATTTTTGCAGAATTTATTGAGCACAAATGATATTTATTCCTATGAAAATATCGTGCAAATTTAAAGTGTAACAATAAGGACTGAAATGTAAATACTTAAAGTTGTTTGCATTAAAAAATAACATGAAATAAAAAGAGGACAGAAATCGTAAATTACCCTAAAACACGTGTTGAGTGCGGGCAGGGGTCTCTTTCCAATTTGTAAAACTTCATAGGGTTGAAACACAATTTTTCCAATTGTTTATTTTAAAATCCCCATTCTAGAGCTCTTCTGTTCTCGTCGTTTCTAAAATAAAAGGGCAAAGGGAGGGGGTCACCGCCATTTTTCTCGCCAAGGGAAGGGCGCCACCGCGGCATGTGGATTTGGTTGGTAGCGTCAAGGCTGTTAACGACGAGGTTGGATGTGCTCACCTAGGTTGAGCAGGACTCCTGTGCGCAGGTGGAGATGGTGGTGGCTCGCGTTTGTCGGTGGCGCTCCTCGAGCATGGTGGTGGGTTGCTCGGCGAATCTAAGCGATGGTCGATGGACGAGCGGTGACGCGACGGTCTACAGTGGATCTGGAAGAGGAGGCCGACGAAGGTCATGGTGGTTGGGTGAAGGTCGTGGAGGTGGTGGCTACAGATGGCAGGCTGGATGGCGCGAGCGGTGGGCATTGGTCTGTTGACAGTGAAGAACCGCGTGGCGTAGGCGGCCAGCGGGGCGATACATGCCTACGGTGGCCGGGTTCTTCCAAACGGTTGGTTTTGGATGGGCGATGGGAGCCGCCTGCGGGCTGGAGGGGTGGCGCTTTCTGTGGCTTTTTATTTTTTTTATTTTTTTTGTAAAATAGAAACAGAAGAAAAAACTTTTATTTTTTTAATTTTTTTTATTTGACCCTACAAAACAAATGTTAGAAAGAAAAAAACTAAGAGGACGTGAGCATGACGTCTCAATCCCAAATTAAAACAAAATACGTGAACGGGGATCCGGCGAAAAATAAGGAATGGATCCAGATCTCCGGCCACCGTACGCGGCTGGAGTTGAATGATCGTGTGAGGTAGAATGCGAATGTGGAGAGATCGAGAATATGACATGAAAAATCAAGTCCGATTAGAATTTTTATGGAATGATTGACTACGATTAAAATCTACAAAAAATGACGATGAAATTAAAAATGCGAAAATTTGACTAAGGTTAACCTAGATTAGAAACGAGAAAAAATGGATCTCACCTTAGGAGCGGAAAAGACCGTAATCACCTTGACGAAGGTCGACTCCCAGTCACTAGACGGCTCCGAAGCTAGGCACCCTTCTGTGACAAGATGACTCTCAGAGAATAGGCTCCTCTCATCAAAGATTGATCAAATTGAAATGAGGGAGAGGGAGCCATATTAATAGATAAAAGAATGGAGTTTGAATTTCAAAATTTTGAATGAAGATAAGAGATAAGAGAAACATTAAATTTTTTTTGTATTTTCGTCACTTTATTAAATTGAAATATAAATGTTAATTTTTTTTATTTTTTTGTGGTGGTTATTAAGAATATCAACTATATACATATGGTACACTAAATACATAGTTAAATAAGGAAATTGGTTTTTTTGTTTTAAAATTTTTATTTTTTTATTTTTATTTTAAATAATTAGTAAAAATATTTACAAATATTTACAAATACAATATGTACAAATAAATGTAAAATTGCACAAACCATCCTAGAAAACTGTCTTTCAATTACTACTTTTATGGCTTTTTCCGGATGTGGTTACTTTTATTATGTACAAGATTTTATTTTGCAAACATTTTTATTATTTAGGAAACATTTTTATTTACAACTTTGTTATAAAAATTATTTAATTTGATGTCAATGTATGTACAAATAAAATAGTGTAAGTATACACATGTTTTTGGATTTTCTGATTAAGGACCCTATCTCCCCCTACTTTATTCATGGTCGATCAGGTCAAGTCTTGACCTTCTCTCGGGGTTCAGGTCAGCCTGTATCTATTACATATATATATAGACTTCTTTTTCATTTTCTTTTATTTATTTTTCCTTTCTTCCTTTATTTATTTATTTTAGGTTAAAATAGTAATAAATGTACATTATTTACATGCAGATGCATGTTAGTAAGAATATAGAGTTAGTATTATATATAGGTGTTTTATAAGGGATTTTAAGCTAAAATAAATAAATAAGGATGATGAAATGCAGATTCATAATGGACTCACTCCAATGGTATGCTGATATTGTGAACTATCTTGTCTCCAAGAAAGTTCTACAAGATTGGTCGAAGTACAAGGTAGACAGATTTCTGTCAGAGATTCATTATTACCAATGGGAGGCTCAGTACCTATTTCACAAAGGTGTGGATTGTATCTGAAGAAGGTGCATTCCTCTAGAGGAACACACCAATGTACTTGAACACTGTCACAAACTAGAATTTGGTAGGCATCATTCAGGGAAACGCACAGCAGCAAAAGTTTTACAGAGTGGCCTATGGTGGCCCACATTATTTAAGGATGCTACAGAGTATGTTTGAGGTTGTACTGACTACCAGAAAATTGGAGGAACCGTTGGTTCATAGATGCCATGCCCCTAAGATATATACAGATTTCTGATGTTTTTAATGCTTGGGGCATAGACTTCATGGGCCCATTTCCTGTCAGTCAGGGATATCAGTACATCCTGCTCGTCGGGGATTATGTTAGTCGATGGGAAGAGGCTATCCCCACCCGAACCGCAGATAGTCGTATGGTGTGTTCCTTTCTCAAGGACCACATTATGTTATTGCACGGTTCTATGGGCTTATCGGATGGCGTACAAATCTCCTTTGGTTATGTCTCCCTATAGATTGGTGTATGGAAAGCCTTGCCACCTGCCAGTTGAATTAATTCACAATTCTTTATGGGTACTTTGTGTATGCAATCTTGATTATGAGAAGGCAAGAAAGAACAAGAAGTTGGATTTGAATAGATTACTGGAATTCCGAGACTTTGCATATGATAACTCACTCATGTATAAGGAGAAAGTCAAGTGTTGGCATGATAAACATATTCGAAGGAAGACTTTCTCTCCTGATCAGAAAGTATGGTTATTTGATGCTAAGTTGAAGTTGTTTTCAGGAAAATTGAAAAGCAAATCGTCAGGCAATCATTGTGAGAGATGTGCGTGACAATGGAAGTATTGTCATATATGGATTGTCATCTGACGCACAACCATTTGTTGTGAACGGACAGTTGCTGAAGCCATATCTAGATCATGATACATTCATGTCCATCATTGATTCTATATATGTGGTATCAGACGATGATCCTTTGATTCCATCTTCTACGTCTGATACATAAGCTGACAACCTATTGTATATTCTTTCGTTTCATTCTTTCTTCTCCTGTTTTATCGTTCACCCCTTTCTCTGTGTGTATATATGTTATACTTAGGATGTGCTTTATCCTAAGTATAGGGGTGTGAATGATTTATGTTGTTAATATTCGTCTTATTCATCACTCATGTTATTGCTTATACTTAGGGATACTCTACCCTAAGTATGGGGGAGCGATGTTGTTCATATCATCTCTTTTGTGTTTTTATTCTTCTATTCTCTCGATTGTCCCCGAACGTGTTGATATTCTATACTTATGGCTATTCTACCCTGAGTATAGGGGCCAAGTCAAGCCGTTGAATCCATTCATTCTCTTCATAGGTTTTTCCCTTTTGTACAGTCTTCTATATTTAGGATTACTTGATCCTTATAGGGGGATCACTGACTTCTATTCTTTTCATCTTTTCTTTGAGTCATTGTAGTATAGGAGTCTGTTCACTTTTCTTACTTAGCACGAGTTATGTCTTCCTTTGTCGCTCTCTGATCACTATGAGGGCATAGTTCGAGCTACGTATAGGGGGTGTCATATATATTGTATATATACTTTAAACATAACTCATACTTTTAAATATGATTTTTTTGGGATATGTATATAAATTCGTAAAATCCATGTGTGTATATAGACTTTGATCACCTTTTATTAAAAAAACAAATATATATAACAAAAAGTTATAGATATATAACAAAAAAACAAAACAAAACAAAAGAACAAACCAAAAAATCCTTGTATATACTTGTATATATTTTACTAACCCTTTTTCCCTTAAAAATCCCTAAAAACTACAAAACCAAGCGTCTATAAAATTTTGCATTTCAAAAAATATATCTTTTTACATGTGCATCATTTTTTCAAAAATCCATAAAAAGTTGAAAATTAGAAAATTGTTTCAAAAAAATCCATTCTTTTTGCATTGTACATATTTCTTGCATCTGCATGTACATTTTTAAGGATAGTATTGACATTTAAACTAAGTCTGGAATAAAATTGAATAATGGAGCTTAGTTGAGCCTTAATACACTTAATTTCAGAGGAACCTTATAAGAATGGAGTTAAGACATTTCATGTCCTAGCGACTTAATTCTTTGAGTCCATAAGACTATGTTCATATATCATCTTGATTAGTCTAAGTAGAATATTTAACACACAGGCATGATTCTTTCAGACCGTGGCTTATCTTGGACAAGCACTCTACACGTAGCTCTTCATGGAGGAGGTAGTGACGAGGCAGAATCATTTGGCTTGGAGTAGCATATAAGGGTAGTACATCTAGGTGGAACCTCTCGTCTTCCTCTAGGGAGGGTTGTACATATCAACATGATGTAGTAGCATTGAGGGCTAAAGAAGGACGTTGTGATGTTGCAATAATGCTTCAAAAGAGGGATAATCTATAAGCTCAAGAGGTAAAACTCCTTATGTACATGTTGCACCTTGTATATATTTCAAAAAAAAAAAAAGAGCTCCAAAAGTGGACAAGCCTGATAGAAAAGTAAAATGCCTACGGAGTGTATATACAAGTGAAACAAAAAGAGCTTCAAAGTCAAATTTTTATAAGCTTGCAGCGGATGACTTGGCTACAGTGGTCATGCATCAAAGGATAGGTAGCTACACTGGTTACCGTCCATTTCTTTATCCATCTCCTCTTCTTGGGCTGGTTGTACTTGAACATAGAAGGGGATATCCCCGCTCCTCGAGGAAAGAGTTGCTAGACCGGGGGTTTAGAGTTACCTTGTTGAGAGACGTTGTTTCTTTGATACTTTTGAGATGGGGAGTTATATTTCACTTACATTGTACAAGCAAAGATTCATGGTCATAAGAATTTGTGCATGTAGACTTATTCTGACCTGATTGTTAAGGAGACTTGAATTGTAGTCTTATGGAACTTGAAGGATGATAGGTTTTAAATCCATTTCCTATTAAGGTTCCGCCACATTAATAATCTAAAGGTCTGACAAATCTCCATACTATAATTTTATGAAGAAAACTTTAATACTCAATATTGTCCTAATTTCTTTATTTTCATTTTATTTTCTTTTATTCACTTATTCTTTCAAATAAGTGTTTGTTACAGGACTGGCAAAGGTAAGCATAGGGGTACGATGAATCTGCATTTCATCATCTTTATTCATTTATTATAGCTTAAAATCCCTTATAAAACACATGTATATAATACTAACTCCATATTCTTACTAACTTGGATTTATGTGTAAATATTGTACATATATTATATTTTAACCTAAAATAAATAAATAAATAAATAAAAGAAAAATAAAATAAAATAAAAGACTGTATATATGTAATAGATACAGGCTGACCCGAACCCCAAGAGAAGGTCAAGATTTGTCTTGATCGACTAGGAGTAAAGTAGGGGAGATATGGTCATTAATCAGAAAATCCAAAAAATGTTTTGTAAATACTTTTCTATGTATTTTTGTATAAAACTTACACTATTTTATTTGTACATAAATTGACCTTGAATTAACTAATTTTCAAAACAAAAGTTCTAAATAAAAATGTTTCCTAAATAATAAAAATGTTTGCAAAATAAAATCATGTACAAACAAAAGTAACCACGTCTGGGAAAAGGCCATAAAGAGATAATTGAAAGACCAATTTCGGCTCCATATGAACTCAAATTGAACCAAACTCACTTCCATTGTATTCTAAATTAAGTTATCTTTAAAGTGGATGTGGTGTCATAATTTGTGGAGTTGTGGTTTGAAAGACGGTTTTGTGGGTGGTTTATGCAATTTCACCATTTATTTATCATACATAATGTATTTGTAAATACTTGTAAATATTTTCTAATAATTATTTAAATAAAAATAAAAATAATTAACATAAAAAATTAATTTCCTTATTTAACTATGTATATAATGTACTATATGTACATAGTATTTGAATATAGTTGATATTATTAAATAACCACCATAAAAAATTAAATAATTTACATTTATTATTTAAATAAATAAAGCAAAGAATTATTTATTTATTTATGTAGATAATGTATTTTTATCCACCATTAACCTCCTCTCTCCTTTCCTCTCTTTTCAAATTTTAAAATTCAAATTCAATTATATTTCTACTTAATTTGCTCCTCCTCCCTCATTTCTCTTTGATCACTTTGGTGAGAGGAGCCTATTCTCCAAGAGTCTTCTTGTTGCAGAGAGGTGCATAGCCTCCGAGCTGTCCGGTGACAATGAGTCGTCCTTCGTCGAGGCAATTACGGTATTTTCCACTCCCACAGTGAGATCCACGTCCCTTTATTTCTCAATCTCTTTTCTAGATAATTTTAGGTTTACTTTTCATCTTTATTTCATCATTCATTTAAATTTTAGATCTTAGATTTGCATTCCTAATTTCCCATCACGATTCAATTCGCCATCGATCTCGATTTTTCATCTCATATTCTCGATCTCTCCACGTTCACATTCTACCTCACACGACCTCTCAACTCCATCCATGCATGGTGGCCGGAGACTCGGATCTAACTTCCATTCCGTCGGATATGTCATCCACTCACATTTCCATATTGAATTTTAGATCAAGCCATCGTGCTTAAGTCGGATATCATTTTTTATCTATATTTTATTTGCTGGAATAAAAAAATTAATTAAAAATAAAAAAATCATTTGCTTTTAAAAAATAAAAAATCCTATAATTTCTTTCTTTTTTACAATAAAAATATAAAAAAAAAGTTCTACAGTTTATTTTTTACGATAAATTAAAAATAAAAAACATGCAGTTTATTTTTCTGTTTTTACAAAAAAAATAAAAAAAGTGACATTGATGCTACTACCGCTGCATCCGCCCATCAGCCGCAGATCCCCCGCCGCTCACGTACTCCGTCCAGCCAGCCCACCAGCCCTTTTGTCGTCCATAACGCACCGCCTAGCGTCAATAAATTCCTTAAAAATTAGTTTAAATTCCTGATGTACGTCTCTTTCTAGCATAATTTTTTATTGCATTTTATCATCATTTAGTATTATTAAAAAAACAAAAACATGGCATTTTCCCTATTTGAAATTTGAAAAATCATAAAAATACAAATATTACGTAAAAAATTTCAAAAATAATAGAGTAGTTTTATTTTTGTGTGTTTAATTTATTATCCAGTTTTCACACATTAGCTATTTATAAACCTCAACAAATTACAAACTACTAAAAATCTTAAAAAATCATATAAAAGTGTAAAAATCCAAAAAATATGATTTCAATTCCTGTTTGTGTATAATTTCCTATAGTTTGTAATAAGAAAATAATTTTTTATAATTTTTGCATTTATTTTTTTTTAATTTGCAAAATACTCATGTTTGCTTACTGTTTACATTTATTCATTTTAAAAATCCTAAAAAATAGAAAATCTATGAAAAATTACAAAAATAGTAAATAATTTATCAAAACACAAAAATATTTTATTTGGACATTTTTTAGCATTTTTATCATATTTGAAAAATAAAAAAAATGCATTTCTTTTATGTAGAAATTTGTTTTGAAAACTATATTTTTGAAAATTCCACGTTCGGAAACAATGTGGCCTAGTACAATCCCTTCTCGGACCATAAAATGACTTTTTTCCCAACTCAGAACGAGATTGACCTCAATACACCGTTTGAGGACCTGTTTTCAATTATTGAGTCTAAAATGAGTTCAAAAATATGGCCATTAAATGTCGTCTTGCGAAAGTCGACGAGTGGAAAAAGAAAGAGAAGAAGAAGCAACCATAGGGGTCATATAAAAGCTGCGGGACCAGCCTGTTCACAAAGCATCTCGTGGTGCGCTCCGCCCTCATCGAGACCGATAGATTCAAGGAGGCAGCAGGTTTACCCGGGGAAAGTCATGCATGAAGTCAATCCCATCTTCATTAGCCGTCTCCAAGCTGCATGATGCCTATCGCGATAACACTTCACTAATCTTGACATGCTTTTAGCGCATCCTTCTCCAGGTATGAGTCTCAAGTCTCCCTAGGCACCATGTATCCAACCAGAAACAAGCATTTCCTCTATCGGCTTCGCCCTTTGCCAATCGGGAAGAAAGAAAGTAGTCAAGCTAGCCAAGCGGATCTAAAATACTGAGCTCTGAATTGGACCAGAGAGAGCTTATCTAGTGGGGGTAATAGCATTCCACAACATCTTCACCCTCATCGAGAATTGCATGTCTCCCAAAAGGCTGATCAGTCTATGCTCTCCTTTCCCCTCCGACGTCCCGTTTGCAGACAACAAGCTCACCAATGCCTTCCTCCTTGCTCCCCAAACAAAGGAAGGGAGTTGATGCTCCCACATCTATAGCATGAGTAGTTTAAATAAGTGAATGAAAACCTTTCGGAAGGAGATTTGAAGATAGCTGGGTTGATGTCAAAGAAGGAATCTCTCAGATAGCGCATCTGAGACCTCTGCTGAATCAATCAGCCCTCTAATGACGCACTTCGACCTCTCCCAGGCTTCGACGACTAGGTAGGCTTTCACGGTCAGGGTCTAAGAAGGATAATGAGGTGGGACATACACAAGGGGAAAGAAGGTAGAAGCAGTAGCAAGGGGTCCGAGTAGTGAGCATGTGTTGGCTGCGCGCCTGGGGGCTTGCTCGAGCCTATTTTCTTGACTATATGTTTTGCCCCCGAAAGTTGGGGGTTCTCGAAAAAGTATGAACTTACCGGTAGAACCGATTTCGTCAGTAGTGGAAGAAGCACATAGCTCTATCTCTTTGGTTACTTAAAAAAGCTCTCTGTTGACTTCTTTTCCGTCTAACCTACTCGCACTCCTCACCGACATGATCGTACGAGGTCACAATTATAAATTTAAAAAAATAGAAAATCAAAAAATAGAAATAAAAATTTTAAAAAATTAAAAAGATAAATTTCACAAAAACCAAGATAATTAGCATTTGAGATTTCCTTTTTTCTTCTAATTGATTTTTTTCGATTATTTGAATAACCCTCGGGAAATGTAGCCTCCCTGAGTTCGATCATGTTACCTATACAGGTAAATGAAATAGCAAAATTCTCTTGCTACATTTTTTGTAATCAATTCAGCTTGTGAAGAAAAAATAATTTTTTTGTTGCGGGATCTTTGAGTCAATGACAATCGCACATTTATTTTCATATAATTTAAAATCCGAAAAAAATCTCATTCAATAGGTATCCATTGAGAAAAGCGATCTTGACATCTATATGCCAGATGTCATAGTCCATGTGTGCAGTTATAGCTAGCAATGCCTTGATAGATTTGAGCATGGTCATAGAAGAGAATGTCTCAAAGTAATCGATGCCTTCTCTTTGTGTGTAAACCTTGTCTACGAGCTATTCTTTGAAGGTCTATACCCTCCCATCGGGTTACCTCTTTATTTTGAAGATACATTTGCATCCAATGAATTTGACCCCTTTAGGTGGATCTTCGACTGTCCATACACCATTCTTATGCATGGAGTCTATCTTAGACTTCATTGGTTACATCCAGCTATCCATGTCGCGATCACCTAAAGCTTCATCAAATGAAGTTGGATCATCATCAGACTCTTCTAATACATGGAATCCATACCTTTCATATTGTCTTACAACCCTGCAACTCCTATTAGGAGGTGTGGTCGTGTCATTTTCAACTATCTTCAGTTTCTGATGCAGAAAATACATGTCTCAATAGATTCGATTAGTTCCTTAACTTCATTATTTTCTTGAATTTTATGGAATTCATCCTCCAGAAATTTGACGTCTCTAGAAATAAATACCTGAGTCTTAGGATGATAAAGTTGGTATCCAATGCCTTCTTTACGTAGCACTCTCTAGTGCGAGATTCCAACTTGCTAGCATCCATGTTTTTAGCATGAACCAGGCAACCCCAAATACTCAAGTGTCATACACTTGGATTGGTGATATACCAAATCTCATGAGGGGTTTTAGTTATAGATTTACATGGAATCTTGTTTAGGACATATGTTGCAGTCTCTATTACATGTCCCCAAAAACAGAGAGGTAAATTTGCTTTACTCACCATTGATCTTACCATGTCCAACATGGTTCTATTGCATCTCTCTGCAACTCTGTTGAGTTGAGAAGTACCTATAGGAGTGAGACTGGAAATAATTTCTCTCTCTTAAGGTATTCTTTTAATTCATCTAAGAGGTATTCGCCACCTCGATTAGATCAAATCCATTTTACCTTCTTTCCTATTTGGTTCTCAACCAAATCCATGAATTCTTTGAACTTTTTAAAGGTTTCATGTTTGTGACGTAATAAGAAGACAAAACCATACGATGAATAATCTTCAATAAAGGTCATATAATATTGATGTCCATTTTGAGTTTTGTATAACATGGACTGTACACATCGGTATGTATTAGGTCCAATATAGCTTTGCATCGTTCACGTTTCTTAGAGAAGGGTGCCTTGAATATTTTCCCACGAATACAATGTTCACAAGCTAGTAAATTACAGACTTTCAGAAAATCCAATTGTCTGTCTTTTACCAGTTTATTGATCCTATCAGCAGACACATGTCCAAGCCATTGATGTCAGTTCATAGTTAAATGATCTCCATCCTCCCTTGATCATTTAGGGGTTTTAATATGATTATTAATATTAATGTTATCAGTGGTATTGACATTCATAACACAATCATGCATGTTCAATTTATAGAGTCCACTTGCTATTAATAAGCCATCTGCCACAAAATTACCATAATGACTTATGACAAGTTTATTACAGAATAGGAACAAATATCCATGTCGATCTAATTTAGATACTGATATAAGTTTCCTTCTAACATCGGGAATATAGATATATTCTCTAATAATTAGCACTCTTCCACTAGATAACGATAGTCGGCATGTCCCGATGGCGGCTACCGCAGCGGTTGCGTCAGATCCCATCTGGATGACTATCTCACAATCATCAAGACTTCTAGTTTCTTGAAGCATATGCAACTACATACATGAAAAGAAGCACAAGAATCAACAATCCACCAGTCTTCTCATCCTACGAGTAAATTGGTTTCAATGATGAAAGTAGATGACTTACCTGCTAGGGCAACATCTTTTCCCTTCTCAAGGGTCTTTAGGTACTCTAGACCGTTGCACTTCTAGTGTCCCAAATTTTTACCATGATGGCATACATACCCTTTCTTGGATGCCAGATGTGTAGAAGCTTTTGAAGAGGTGCCAACGGCTTGGCTCTTCTTCTTCTTCTTCTTTTGAGCTGGACCCTTCTTAGATCCTTTCTTCCTACTATGCTTACCTTTGACCGGTGCAACCATTGCACTGTCAGAGGGATTGTCTTTCTTCATGATTTCCTTAGTGGATCTCAATGAACCAAGTAACTCAGCATTTGTATGTTTCAACTTATTCATATGGTAAGAAAATAATATAGTTATTGAAAGATTTAGGAAGAGATAGCAGTATGAAATCAGATTGCATATCTGCATCCATCTCAGCTCCTAAAGTCTCTAGTTCATGGATATACCCAAAAATTTTGAGTACTCGTTCCCTGACCGGAGTGCCTTCTTGCATCTTGCAGCGAAGCATCTCTTTCATAACATAATACTGTTGAGTGTGGTTCACATCACCAAACATCTCATTCGGATTCATCAAGATGTCCTAAGCCTATTCCATATCTATAAGTTGCTTCTCAAGCACATTAGATAAGGAACCAAGAATGTAGCAACAAGCCAACATGGTCCTCACCACGCTTCTTGTTGAAGTCTCGGGCATTTTCGATCTGAGGATCCTCGCACTTGTTGTTAGAGAGCACATACCCGATGTGCTCAAATGCAAGCACTAGCTCAAAATTCCGGATCCAATCTGAATAGTGGGGTCAGTCAACTGATTGACCTCAAGCAGTTTGTTAAGCGGGTTGAGTGTTTTCATATGGAATAAAAGGAAAAATAGAATACACCTTAAAATCTTAATTAAGGAAATCAAATGATTTAATATTTTTATATCAAGAGTTCTTGTATTTTTTATACTTTGAAATGCTCTCCCTTATAAGCTTTCAAAGCGTGAGGAGGGCTAACCTGTAAAGCCTTGAACTTGGCGTATCTCGGATCCTATATAATAAGATCTGGCTCGTCAACAGAAAACCAACGGAATTTGTTTCGTGTGAATCGGACTTCGTTTCGATTTGTTATGATTTTCGGAAGAAAGAGAAGTAAGGAGGGTTAATAAGTCATTAACTCATAATGACTGTCATTAAGAATAATTAAGTGTTATTAAAGAAACTAATGATGGATTGAAAACCGCAAATGATCATTAGCAAATACTAATCAATAGTTAGCAAAAGATAAGCGTAAGCCGTGAAAGTTAAATCGCGATTAGTGAAAGATAATCACGATTAGTGTTAATTAAGTGTCATTAGCGAATCTAGAATCATCTGGAATGTTCTGACTTAAGCCCCAAGTTTAAGATAAGCTTTGGCCAAAACCATGGGCTGCTAAACCATGGTTAAGGTCTATACCATGGTTTTCTAACCATGGTTAGTGGTTTTCTGGAGCCTATAAATGGACCCCCCCTACCCATTCATTCTCTACAATTTCCACTACCACCACCACCCCAAGGGCTAGGGTCGAGAGGTCGGGAGGAGGAGTGGGAGGCAAGGGAGGAGCGCTAGCGAAGCGCTGCCAGGAGAACGAGGAGGAGAAAGGTATGATCCTCTCTTAGTTTGCTTTGTAAGCTACGCTTTCAATTCATCCTCTTTTCTTCCAAGTTTTGTTCTTGATTCATCTGTCTTTCCGATTCATTTTCTGTTGTGTTTCGAGGAGAAATCTGTGTAATACCCTACTTAGGTGTGGGCGGTTATGTACGTCAGTGAACCCTGTGATTCGTCACACATTCACTCATCTAAGACGCGTGGTGTCTACCGATTCTCCATCGCTTATGTTTCTATTCTTTCAATTATGCTTTTATAGTTATTTTGATGGAGAAATCTATGGAATACCCTACTTAGGTGCGGGCGGCTATGTACGTCAGTGAACCCTATGATTCATCACACATTCCCTCACCTAAGATGCGTGGTGTCTACCGATTTTTCATCTCTTGTTGTTTGAGTATATTCTTTCAGTTTTGTGTTGTTATTCCTCACGATTGATTTTATAGAGGAAACTCTTTTCATTTTTATTTTGAAATATGTCCCTATATAAGAGGAAACTCTGTCAAAACTTTCCGAGAAATATGTCCCGATATAAGGGGAAACTCTGCTGAAATTTTCCTATAAATATCACCCCGTATAAGGGGAAGCTCTGCTGAAATTTCAAGAGAAAATATGTTCTTGCCGTTCTTCGTGTTCTTCGTGTTCTTTGCGTTCTTCGTGTTCTTCGTTCGTTCTTCGCGTTCTTGACACGTTCTTAGCATTTTTGATACAAAAATGAAATTCGATCTTTTCAGGAGCCTTAAAACATCCTTTCTAAAAATGAAACACGTAAAGCCTTGCATACACAAGAGAGAGAGCTCGATTAGGTAACGAAATCCTTCCTTTTGCTATTGGGTTTTCAAACGAGATTATTGAGATTCTTGATTTTATGTTATGCGCTATTAAGAACCCTAATTTTGGCTATTTTTTGGTAAAGTCTGAACAATTGCTTTGTGAATACTACTAAAATAAGGTTTAAGCATCAAAACCGATGCGGTGGCTTTAAAAGTTAGGGTTTGGGAGTTAAAATAGGCATAAATACGAGTATATATGCATATGAATAATATATATATGTGAGTCTATACTAAGTATTATTGATTATGCAAATCGAAGACTTAACGAAAGAACTACATCATGTGAATTGATGTGGTTTGAGTTGGATCCTGAAAAGGGTCATGTGTCACGTTAAGGATCACTGGGAGTAGAACTATAGGTCGAGCATGCAACCTGTAGGTTTGTCGGAAGGAACCCGTATTGACGTTCCCTACCTAGGTGGTACACGGTTGTCCTGTTATGATAAGTGCGCACGAAATGAATGTTTTGCAATGCGTGGTACCGGGAGCCAATATCTTCGGGTTGAATGACGGAAGATGTGGTCGTGCCATGTGGAGGCACAAGTGGTTCAATAGCGGTTGGGTCACGATAATATGTATTTAAAGCCGTGAGGTTATATAATTAAATGTTAGCCTGAGGTTTTAAGCAACTGAGTCCTCGAGGACGGTGTGCTCATTTGTTTTCAAGGCTGAGGGTTTGAGACCCTGTTTAATAAAAGAAAAGGAAATTGTCAGGGTAGTATTGGAGGATTGGTTGAGGCGACGTGCGGCAGCATAAGCTTACCAAGATCAACACAATCTCCAATCCCGAAGGGTCCACTGCTTCGGAGTCCAAGAATG
This sequence comes from Ottelia alismoides, assembly GCA_037367405.1. Taxonomy (NCBI): domain Eukaryota; kingdom Viridiplantae; phylum Streptophyta; class Magnoliopsida; order Alismatales; family Hydrocharitaceae; genus Ottelia; species Ottelia alismoides. Next base: position 221,665 of record JAZKJV010008319.1, on the reverse strand, counting down.
GTGGGGTTCCCCTGGACTAATCCCTACCGTGGAATAGAAAAGGAATAGGACTTAAATTAATGAGAAGGAATGAAACTTTTGTGATAACAAGTTTTGCAAAATTACACAATTTGCTTCCTTTTATCTTCTTCGTTACTTAGCATTCGCTAATTTTTATCCTATGATTTATGGAAAACCCAACAGGTGTCATGAGCCATCACAAGGACTTTAAAAATCCATCCAGCTTACATACTAGGCATCCAGCCCGCTACAATAGCTTTACTTTTGTAAGGTAGTTAGTAATCTTTTGTGTATTTTCCTTTCAAGCTGATGTACATGTAAATGGTTATAGTGGGACAATGTATTATCTGAACTTTATTTTGTGAATGGAAAAGTGTTGAAATACTTTCTTCCAAATATACTTTATTTGCAGTCTGTTTCTGAATGTTAGTTGTGATTGTTGAATGAATTATTGCTGAGTAACCAGATCCGATTATGGGAGGATCCGATGGTCCGGATTTTGGGGTCGCTACATAACCAATGGCCTCACTACGAGATATGAGTCTCCTTTCCATTTTCATTGCATCCCAAAAATATGAGAAAATACACTACGATGAAAGAAGGGGGAACTCTTTCCACCTTACAAGTCCAATTTGTATTCTCAGTTCGATCTTCAACACTCACACCCCCTACATATATGGAGTTAGCATGTTGTTGATTTAATCAACCATTAATGAGCAAATATCAATTTACATTATGCACAATCCATTGCCGCCACAATAATATGGGGAACAACATTGGGCTCACTACGCGTACGGCCCATCTCTTTTGAGAAACGAAGAACACGATTCCATAGCTATTTGTATTCTAGAATCATGACTACGCATGAGCATCTCCAAAAATACAACCCATGGTGACGAAGTTCTTTGCAATGATGGGACACCATGGATTCCATCATATAACTCAGTCCATATCATGTTTAAATTAATGACAAATCAATTTGAATCATATTCTCATGATTAATCTAATGATAGAGTCAGAACACATGCTTATTGTCTTAGTTTTAATCCAATTAAAATAAAGACACTTAAGCAGTCACGGCTAGGGTTTGATCTTTTATGCACTTGATGTTACCATATATTATTACACCCTCACTTAGTACAATTTAATGTTTTAGATTTAGTTGTTAAAGTATGCCATGACTCTTCGTGCCACCTTTCATCGGAATGGATCCAGTCAGGTTAGATAGACAATGCTAACAGGGAGCGCTTCCACTACAAATGCGACACAGGGTGCCAATTAAGTAACCCATAAGCATTTCCACATCTTAGACACCTTCTTCGAATCAATTCGAGACAACAAAATCAATACATATTATACTAAAGAGGTTTTGTTGATTTTCGATCGTGTATGATACTATATAGTAACTCTTAAATATTTTAAGAATTTAGAACTCTTTTTAATTTCCTTAAAGATCTAATGCAATAATCTAAACACTTCTTGAATTCAAAAAATTCATTCTCTTTAATTTCAAAAGATCTAGTGCAACAATATAGACAATTCTTTAGATCAAAACAATTTCAATTGTAAAAGGTGTCTAGTGCGACAATCTAGACAATTCGTGAATTTAATCAAATTAATTCAACAATTTCTAATTTCATTGTAAACATTAAAGTGAATAATTAATCAAGAAAATATGAAATAAATAGATGTTATATTTTATTGTATTTTTTCAAAAAAATTAATGATTTCGGATTCGAATTTGCAAATTGAGACCATCGCACTTCAAATTAGGAAGTGTCATATAACTTGAACTTAAAATTCATTGTGACCCCTGATATTACTAAAATATTAGGTCCAACCTCATATTTAAATATACCAAATATATTTACATTAATTTTGAATCCCAAATATGAGAAACAAGTCGATAAGAGGATCTAGTCCTCTTCCAACTCCACCTTTTGAGAAATTCAAATTCTCGAGGCTGCATGGTCGGAATCGTACTAAAAATGTTTGCATTAATTGAGGACTTGATTTATGACTTATTAATCAGTATTTTATCATATTTTATGACTCGAAAACAATATCCAAAAATTCACAATTTTAAGACAACGATATTTGGTCGAAATCAGAGTCTTTGATTGCTTTTGACATCTGAATCTTCTCACAAATGTCACCAACAATTGGTACATCTCTTACATATGAGTCCCGACCTTGTAAAATCATAACATTCAAAATATGGGAGAACTATAGCAACTTCAAAAGTTACTGAATCATTCGACTCATTAAAACTATCACAAGACTATGTACCCAATAATCGGAATAATCTAGACGATTATTTATCGGATTTGGATGCAATCCAAATCCTCAAAACTATATCTTTAATACCAACTAAAAGAAGTAAATAAAAAATTATTTACTACATATCATGGAAAACATGGAATATTTAACAAAAAATCTACCAAAATAATGTTAGTTTATTTTATGAACTAGAAAATGTAGTGCAAAGATTTGTGCATCTAGAAATCAAATATATGTAAGGAAACGATTTCCTTCATGATTTTTAATATTCACGGTGAATAAGAGAGGTAAATCAGGATTACCTTTTGACATGTGAGTTTCTATGAAAGAAACCTTCTGAATTGAAGTATGATCTGCTTGTGGGCGCGGAGATGAGTCGTGTTGCTTCCCATGAACCCGAACGTCGATTAGGGCAATAAGAAGAGAGTTGTGAGAATTGTAAACTCACAAGAGTCTCTCTCTCTTAAAGGGACATGAAATTTAGAAGAGGATTTAGCTCATAGAATTCTTACAAAAAGAGAGAGCATAGCTCTCCTTTTATATTTATTGTACACGTCCAACATGTACCTTGATAGCCTTTGGATTTTAAATCAAGGGTTAAGAGCAAGTCCTGATTCAATAAGTATCATCTCCTTATTATCTCCAATCAATATTAATTAATTAAAATAAAATAAAAACAACTTTTGAGTCCTAATTTAATAAGAACTCAACAACATAGAGGACCGTGTATACTTAGTATAAATGTAGACCACCTTCCATAAATAAAAGTTGTTGTAAAATTTAATTAATTAATTAATTCACTTGATAATCATGTTATCAACATTGGAGAAATCATGAAATTAATCCTCAAAGCTTATGAGTTATATTCATGAGCCCGGAATTAAATGTAAATCCAATTTACATCTATAAAATTAACGTGAATCAAATTCACACAATCTCATACTTGGAAAAATGAAATAAATTATATTTACATAAATATTTATATGAACCACATACATATTAATATTAAAGATTATGCTTGTGAATCATATTCACAAAATTACCCATATCAATAATATGTAATAATCATAGTTATTACAAATATTGCTATTAACATGTATGAGTCCTAATCCAATTAGGACTCATGAGAAAATATGCATATACTTGGAGATAATATCGGGAAGATCATACTATCCATTATAGTGACTTGAAATGTGGATAACTATCCAATTTCATGGTTTATACCATTTTTTTAAAAAAAATCTGTCACCTACAAATGTTGAGCTTGAGCTCTAACACTTTACACTCTCAATGAGCTCAACGAAACATATCACACTCACCATGAGCTGGACAAAGTATCGGAGAGCTGAATCCAGCTTCCTTGACCATTTCTAATCATAAAAACATATCATTTGGAGCTAAGAAATGAGCTCAAGGAGCTTGTATATTTCTATTTCCATTACCATTTTTGTTTCCAACATTTGGACATTGAAATTAGAATTGGTATTGAAATTGGAGTCAAATGAATTGTAAAATATAACCTAATTAAATCACAAATCATCTTGCTAAATGGAGCCACTAAAATCCATCATGTTTCACCACTTCTTCGATATGGAAGTGTCATGGTAGATGATCCACTACAACAACAAAAGTAACCCTGAGTATTCCAAATACTCATACATCCTTCACACTAGAAGACTTTGATAAATCCGAAGTTCAAACCCTGGTTTGACTATCTTCTTCGGAATGTATCAATAGATTTCTCATATGATGATTGGGCGGTAATATTAATCATATACTTTCCAAAAGAATATATTAATATCTCGAATTCGTATCTTATTTCATAAACAAGACGACCATGCATGGAATTCATTTTGACCCCAAAATATCTCATGAGTGAGCTCTGTCGCCCGGTTCATCAACTATGAATATGTATGATTCCTTCGAGAGATCATACATCTCAAGCGACTTCATATGCACAAAAAACGTGTCGGTATATGGACATTTTCTAGATCACTAACCTATTGGTCTGTCAAATGTGCATACTCAGACAAATAGATGCATATCTACCTCAAATCAAAGGATGTGTGCCAGATCATGATAGTTATGATTTAGGTCTTATTTTATCTCAAAATCATCAAGTCAACACTTTGGCTTGATTATTCTAGTACTTCCAAATCTCCAATCTTATGTAGAGGACTTGCATCAAGAAGCAGTTGGAAATCAGTTTTTAGAGAAAGATTTCCATCTCTTTCTCATATTAGAGATCTTTAACGTATGTCACATGTTTGAAGTTAGGTGTGTCCTTTTAGCAGCATGGTATTCAATATGGTCATGGTACATAAACCTAATTATACAAATGGACCTTAACAATAAAGTGCATTCTTTCAATTATTCATTTCATTTCAGATGACACGATAAAAATAATAACTTTTATTGCATTTATTGGGTCATCGAGGGCTTACAAGTCCAACAGATTATTCGTTTATGATCCATATTAACAACATTTTCAATAAATTGTCTCAAGAGTGAATGGATAGACATACCCTGATTTTCCACTTTCAACTTATACTGATATCATCATTGATTTATGTCATCTTCTTATTGAAGGGATAGTTAGTGGTTTTTACCAGTGAAAGTCTCACAGCATGATTTAAGATACTTGGTATCTTAGAGTTGGGGAACCTTCGCATGCATGCGATGAAGTAAATGCATGCTATATAAGTTCCCAACCATCCCTTACTAACCACTTTAACTCCTTTACTCTATTCATTTACATATGAGACCGTACAAATAGAATCCCATGAAATCCACGATGTCATAGGGCACAACATAAGGCATTGATCACCAAAATCACCCAACACCATAGTCAGAAAAACCATCGACTGCCACAAACATCTTCTTCGACACATGAGGAAAACCAACAACACACACACCACAACTTCCATATCACAACTCCCGAAACTCCTTTCTTAGTGCTAACAGTGGGGGTACTGTTCAATGTGGCCTCCACTAGTCGGCATCTAAGTGATAACTCTAAGTGAAAAAGTGAAACGTTGACTACCAACAATGACTACTTTGCATGCATATTGTGTACTAGGTCAAATACTATGAGAACAACACTTCAAGGTGTGACAAGTAGCATGTGTTTGGTGGGATTTTCAAGGGTTTTTTAATGTAAATTATACACAAGTCGTTGCAATCCAAATCAAGCATCAACACAAAAATTTATTTACTTCTCAAACTAAATTACATAAAAATGTAGAAAGAGAACATTGTTATTTATTTTACCTATATAATATAGGATCGAACTCAGGGAGGCTAGAAATCCCAAGGGTTATTCCAATAATCGAAAAATCAATTAATAGAAAGAGGAAACTCAAATGCAAACTATCTTGGTTTTTTGGGACTTTTATCTTTTTATTTTTTATGTTTTTTTTATTTTTTATGATTTGTTAAGGCTTTTTAATTTTACAAATTTTTTATTTTTTAAGAATATAATTTTCAAACAAGTTATATACAAATATAGAGAAAGGCTATATTTTATTTTCAAAATATAGTAAAAAATATGAAAAATGTCAAAATAAAGAGTTTTTGTGTTTTATACTTTTTATAATATTTCTGGTGATTTTCAAAGATTTTTTAAGTTTTTATAGATTTTATAAAAATCATAAACTCAAAATAATACTAAACAGTGAACGAGCAGGGAATTTTTTAAATAAAAATATAACATAAACTCAAAAATTATTGGATTTATCTTTTCTAAAAGCTATAATGAATTATCTACAAAAATTAAGTGAAATCATGATTTTGGAATTTTATATAATTTTCTAATATTTTTATAAGATTTTTAGTATTTTTTAATTTGTTGGGTTTTAAAAATAATTAATCATGAAATTTGCACATAAAAATATACAAAATAAAACTATTCTATTTTTTGGAATTTTAGACTCACTATTTAATTTTTTTATGAATTTTCAAATTTCAAAGAGTGAAAAATGTTATGTTATTTTATTTTTTAGTAATAGCAAATGACAATAAATTGCAATGAGAAAATTAAACTATGAAAAAGAACATTGCATGAGTCTAACTTGAATTTTGGAGAACTTAATTACAATAAATGATATTTATTTCAACAAGAAAAAGCATTCAAATTAGAGTTTGGAAATAGGGATTAAATAGCAATTATTTAAAGTTTTTACAACAAAAATTAACAAGAAATGAAATAGGGTGCAGAAATTATTTTACCAAATGAAACACGCTTAGGCTTCGGCTGGGTTTTTTTTGCAAATTCTGAAATTTTAGGGGGCCCTCCACACAATTTTCTCGAAAACGTTTAGGGTTAAACGTGTGGGGGGCTTGTCTTCCTATTTGTTCTTTTTATGCCCAAAATGGGGAAGGGGTTGCGCCGCCCCTCCCTTCTTCTCCAAGCAAAGGGCGGCGGCGGCTTCAAGATTGGTGCACGGGTGGTCGGCTGTGGGATGGCACGAGCTTCAAGTGGAGGAGGCGCTGGCTCTTCTCAGGCAGATGGTGATGGTGACCGACATCATCAACTGTAGTTCTTCGTGTAGGTGATGGTGACGGTTATCGCAAGATGGCGCGGTTGTCTCACAGGTGGTCGACGGAGCAGGCACTTGTTCAGGTGGAGATGCATGTTCGAGTGGAGGTCGGCGGTGGACCTTCGAGGTAATGAGCGGTGCAGATCCACTCCAAGATGGCGGAGGTGGATGTAGGCATCGATCTACGGAACTTCGGGTGGAGGGGGGAGTCGCGGCGGAGGGGGATCCATACAGTAGGATGACATCGCCCGCACGAAGTAGGGGTTGAACGGTTGGGGCGACACTCGCCCCCAACGATAGGCGGTGGCGCTTGGCGAAGAGCGGCAGCGGCGTTGTGTATTTTTTTGAAGGAAGAACATCATATGAAATTATTTTTATTTTTTCCAAATCTTGTGTACCTACAATAAAATAGAATATAAAATCAACTCGAGCACGACGGCTCGGTCCATCAAAATCAAACATGGATTAGGTGAATGGGACGGTTCCGATAGTTGTGATGGATGGGAATCGGGTCTTCAACCACCGTACGTGGCCTGGGATGGCTAGATCTGTGAAATAGATAAGAAGCCATGGAAAATCGAAGGTGGATGTGATTATAGGAAATTAGGGGCAGATCGAATCGTGATGATTGATTAAGAATGAGAAGCTAAGATCTAAAATTAAAAATTGATAATGAAATCAAGAATAAAATTAAATCTAAAATTATCTAGATGAAAGATTAAAATAAAAATGAAATGGATCTCACTGATGGGAGCGGATGAAAGTCGTGATGGCCTCGACGAGGACCGACTCGCTGTCACCAGATGGCTCGGAAGCTGGGCACTTTTCTACTACAATATTGCTCTCGGAGATTGGGCTCCTCTCACCAAAAGATTGATCAAATGGAAATGAGAGAAGAGGAGCCAAATAAATAATAAAAAATTGAATTTTAAAATTTGAATGGAGAGTGAAAAAAGGAAGGATGTTAATGGCAGAATTAATAAAATAATTTTCGAAATTAATAAAATAATTATAAATATTAAAAACTTAAAGAGCCACCTTTTAGTGGGTTAATTAAGGAATTAATTAAATTATATACATAAGATATATTATTTAAATAATTAACTAATTAAATAATTTTCGTCAATTTATTAATTTAAATAAAAAATATTAATTATTTACTTTTTTGTGGTGGTTATTTAATGAAATTAATTATATACATATAATATATACATATAGCACATTATATACATAGTTACATAAGGAAATTATGTTATTTTATGTTTTAAAAAATGTATTTTATTTTTATTTTAAATAATTATTAAAAAAATATTTATAAATATTTACAAATACATTATATATAAAAATAAATATGGATAAATATATACAATAAATAAATGGTAAAATTGCAAAAACCACCCCAGAAAACTGTCTTTCAAACCGCAATTCCAAAAATTATGAAGCCACTGCTATTTTAAAGATAATTTAATTTAGAATACAATGGAAGTGATTTAATTTAATTTGTGTTAATATGGAGCCATAATTGGTCGTTCAATTATCTAAGTGTGGTTACTTTTATTTTGTACATGATTTTATAAAAAAAAATTATTTAGGAAACATTTTTATTTACAATTTCCATTAAGAAATTATTTAATTTGCAGTAAATTTATGGACAAATAAAATAGTGTAAGTTTTATACAAATATATACATAATAATTAAAGAATGAAAAGTACAAAATAATTTTTTTTTTGAATTTTCCTATTAAAGACCCTACCTGCCCCTACTTTATTCCTAGTCGATCAGTCAAGTCTTGACCTTCTCTCAGGGTTCGGGTCAGCCTGTATCTATTACATATATACAGTCTTTTATTTCTTTATTTTCCCTTTATTTCTTTATTTTAGGTTAAAATAGTAATAAATGTACAATATTTACACACAAATGCATGTTAGTAGGAATATGGATTTATCAATATATATAGGTATTTTATAATGAATTTTAAGCTAAAATAAATGAATAAAGATGATGAAATACAGATTCATAAGCATGTCCCCCAACCTACACAGGAATTGGCTTCGTGCCATCTATGTTTCTACCTAGGGCCTCAAGGGTGCATGCCCCTACCTTGGAGGCACTTCTCACACTACTTAAGGATACCAATGCAGCATGGAACATAAACTTCAACGAGAACATCATCTGTTGATCATATGAGAAAGAACTAAGATATGATATTCTTGAATTATACATGTGATTCTCAACATGCTTTTACTTTCTGTAGGCTTACCACATCATGTTTTAACCACTTAGCATCTATTTGGGACCCATTCATTCTTCTATCCATTTAACATAATTATTCCATATATTTATCATATACACTAATTTCCTAATTAGATCTACTATTATCATTATCCAGTTTTATCATATTTAAAGTCCAAATGTGTCCACCGATCTAAAATGATCATTCATCACATTTTATTGATCGATCACTACTCACAGATAAGCATATAAACCATGATCGATCATTTTGGCAACAAATGATCGATCAGCTAGAAATACCTGATCGATCCACACAAGTGTCAGATCGATGAGTGTCGATCGAACAACACAATATACTGATTGATTAGACCTAGGACAAAACTGGGAACAGATCCAGCGATGTCTTGTGAAACCTCTCTGATTTATAATATGATTATACCATCTTCTTTCTGCTATCACCCATAACAAAATTATTTTTTCATGAAAATGTGATGCAATAAAATTTGGTATTCTCCCCGAAACTCGTTTAAATGTGAATTCGACACCTCTCTCGGGTACAAAATTGCGCCCAAAATTCATGGTATGAAAATAGCGAGAATCCAGTAACAAGGAATGTTCAAAATTGTACCTACGTTTGACCTTTTACCCAAAATGAGAGTCCTGCGATATTTTACGCAATTACGCATGCACCACAATGATCCTTGTGTAATACTCTTTGAGGCATCACCTTTAGATCCGCAATCAGCTGTCGAAAATTTTCTCTAGTGGCGGTCTCAAGCGAGGGCTTGGCTCGTCTGGCTAGCTAAGTCGAATCAGCCTCCCTTATAGGCTCGGGTCTGGATTCAATTCTGGACCCAAAAGTTGTAAACTGCCTTCAAATGTCAGAAATTAAGATTTAGTGAAATTTGATATTTTGGTCTCACAATAACTATAAATATTCAAAGCTGTTGAAAATTATTATAATGCAAATTCATAATACATTATATTGCCAGTTGGATCTAAGATTCAGATGATTTTATAAAGTAAAGAAAGCAATCTTAAGCATATACGGACTTGATATCGGATGAAACAAAACATGCCATTGGAATTGGTTTGTGCCAATAATGTTCAATTAGTTTATCAAATATCGCATCTTCAAAAATTGTTGCAGTTTGGTGGTTTGTATCGAAGGAAAGATGCAAAACAATTTTGATGGAAAAGAAATCCCTTTGAAAGCTTTACACTCGGAAATAAACCACTTTCTTTGGTTTCATATTTCAAATAGCTAACATCTTAAACCCTCATGTTGCCTTTTGTCTGCTTGATTTTATCCTCGTCCGAAGGCACCTCTTGGATTTGAACCGCAGGATAGCATGCCACAAAAGACGAAGGAAAAGTCGAGCTGGGTTCTACTTCAAAAAATTTCAAGTAGTTGGCTGATCGTCAAGATCTTACAAGGTGGACCCTAAAACTTGGGTTACGAGGTCTCTTGTCTTTGCAGTAGGATAATATTTCGACAAATAGAAATCATAGGACGTAGATGATATGATACTTGAAATAATAGTGAATTTAACTAAAGCTATCTGTGTTGGGTTTACTTGCAGTCCAGCCCCAACTTGAGGGCAGCAATAATTTTCCCTTTAGCAGGGGCATTACTGAAATATTTCCAGCAAAATGGGAGTCCCATTGGCTTCCCCATTCCAGGGACGTACGCAGCAAGGAAACCCATTCGTGTCCAGCCCTATTCACATTTCAGATAGTGAATGGCGTCCCTTCCTCCCATTCCAGTAATTAGCAGTAGCAAGGGTTTCTACGGGAAACCCATCCTCTTCACGCACGCGAGGGAGAGACCGAGTGGGAGAGGGTGCAGCAGCCAGGAGCTCAGAAGAGCAGCAGTTCGGAGCTCGACCTAGCCACGGTTTGGACTGGAAGTGCAGCGGTAAGCCAAGCTAGAGAGGGAGGTGCAGCTGGAGGTCATTGGGAACGACCTCAAGAGAGTCGAGCATCGATTTGGGTCTCCATCCGGGAGCCCACAAGGGAATCCACTACATCCTACTTGGATTTGAGCATGTTGTTTGGTATTTTAGATACCTAGGGTAGTTAGCTACTAGTAAAAGAACTACCTATTATGCTTGTGGCTTGTACCTCGGTTTTGTGGGCAACAAAACCTGGAAGAACATTAGCTCCATTTGATAGTAGTGATTAGTTGCCGGTCTTGCCCCGTGGTTTTTCCCTTACTCACATCGAGTAAGGGTTTCCACGTAAAATCCTTGTCTCGTGTGGTTGCTTGTTTTGCTTGCTTGTGATTCTTCTATTATTGTTGCCATTGAGTTCCCGTGTGGGGAATATATATTTGTTGTGCCATCTTTGCTGCAGGACAGTTTTAGGGGGATACTCCTGGGTTGTGCTCTATCTCAACAAGTGGTATCGGAGCTCAGGTTGAGCAAAAATAGGCAAAGATGAAGGCACTATGATTAAGCTCACAAGTAGCAACTTGCAGATTTGGAAGGCCAAGATGGAAGACATCTTGTATTGCAAGGACCTTCACGATCGCGTAGAGGGAGAGAGCACCAAGCCAGATAATATGTCCACGGGCGAGTGGACAAAGTTGAATCGAAAGGCCATTGGGACCATTCGGAAGTGGCTTGACATGTCAGTCTTACATCACGTGGCCGAGAAGACGAACGCAAAGGAGTTGTGGGACAAGTTGTCTGAAAACTATGATCAGAATACCGCAACTAACAAGGCTTTCTTGATTAGAAAGCTAGTGAACTTGAAGTACAAAGATGGATGCAAAGTGGCGGAGCACTTGAATGACTTTCAAAGCATTATCAACCAGTTGACCTCCATGGGATTGGTACTTGATGATGAGTTGTAGGCACTTCTCTTATTGGGTTCATTGCCAGACAGTTGGGAGACTCTAGTAGTCATCGTGAGAAACTCTGCGAAGGACAGCAAGTTGACCATGGTTATGGTCAAGGGCAGTCTCCTCAATGAGGAGATTAGACGTCGCTCTTCAGGAGAGGAATCCTCCTCTTCACATGTGTATGCAGTTGAGAGGAAATGAAGATCCAGTAGCAGAGAAGTGCCACAAGAGATGAAGAAATCTAGAGACAAGTCCAAGGGTAGAGGAAAGTGTCACCATTGCCAGAAACCCAGTAACTGGAAGAGAGATTGCAGGGTTTGGAAGAGAGAGCAAGCTGAAGCTAAGAAGAAAGATTAGAAAAATGAAGATGGGAATTTAGCTGCAGTTGTGGGAGATGAAAGTGCAGAAGAGGTGATTCTCACCATCCAGGATCAGTGCTTACATACAGGGAGCGATTTGGAGTGGGTCATTGACACGATCGCCTCCTATCATGTGACTCCACATAGGGAGTTCTTCACCACCTACACCAGTGATGATTATGGGAGAGTCTTGATGGGTAACGAGAGTTACTCTAAGGATCATTGGCATGGGCAGCATCTCGATTCGAACTGATGTTGGGTGCTCGATGACTCTTCAGAATGTGAGGCATGTTCCTGATGTGCAACTTAGCCTTATATCTGATTCACAACTAGATAGTGAAGGCTACCATCTAAAGTTCAGCAACAGCAAATGCAAGATTAGCAAGGGTTCTCTCATCATGGCTAGAGGTAGTTTGTGTCACACACTCTATATGACTAGAGTGAAGGTCATGGACGATAGTTTGCATGCCAGCGAGGCAAATAATTCAGATTTGTGGCACTGTCGGCTTGGCCACATGAACCAGAAGGGCTTGCAGCTTCTTAGCAAGAGAGAGTTGATCCCCTACTACAATGACATCTTACTGTCTCCTTGTGATTCATGTGAGGTTGGGAAGAGCAAGAGTGTGCCATATAGAGCCAGATCCAAAGTGAAGAGAGGCGTTCTACAGTTGGTTCATTCTGATGTTTGTGGTCCTATGGACACAACCTCTTTGGGAGGCAACAGGTATTTTGTCACCTTCATTGATGATGCATCTAGGAAGGTGTGGGTGTATGTGCTGAGATCGAAGGATCAGGTGTTTGATTGCTTCAAGAAATTCCATGCCATGGTTGAGCGTGAGACATGAAAATTGTTGAAGTGTCTATGCACAGACAATGGGGGAGAATACACCTCCCATAGATTTCAGAGCTATTGTGCAGAGCACGACATCAGGCATGAGAGGACAGAGCCAGGCACACCCCAGCACAATGGTCTTGCTGAGAGGATAAACAGGACCATTATTGAGAGAGTTCGATGCATGCTGAAGACAACGAAGTTGCCCAAGACCTTTTGGGCTGAGGCAGTTCGCACCGCATGTTACTTGGTAAACCGATCTCCATTCGTTCCTTTGGGTTTTCATACTCCAGAGCATGTTTGGACAGGGAAAGACCCCTCATATGCTCATTTGAGGGTGTTTGGATGCAAGGCTTATGCATTGGTAGTAAAGGAGCAGAGAAAGAAATTGGATGACAAGGTGGTGCCTTGTATTTTTCTTGAACATGGAGATCAGGAGTTTGGATACAGTCTTTGGGATCCAAGGAAGCAGACAGTCACCAGGCGGAGAGATGTGATCTTTTATGAGAATTAGACATTGACTGAGGACACCACTAAGAGTGGTGATGCAGATGAGTTTTCCAATGATGGTGACAGTGACGAGGATGCAGGTCCCTCTCCAGTACAGGGTACAGGTGGAGAGGATGGATAGCTAGAGCATCATGAGCCAGATGCAGACCCCGTTGATGCAGGTCTAGGGGACCTAGGGCAGGGGGAGCAGCCTCATCCACTTGCAGACACAGTAGAGCCTCAGGTCAGGAGATCTGAGAGGACACGCCAGCCATCATCCCGTTACCCCACTTCCAGGTATGTGATGCTCACAGACCCAGGTGAGCCATACACATTTGAGGAGGCACAGATGCATAAGGACAAGGATCATTGGTGCAATGCAATGAATGAAGATATGCTATCTCTTAGAAAGAATCACACGCATGATCTTGTTGAGCTTCCTAAAGGGAAGAGAGCCTTGAAAAACAAATGGGTCTACAAGCTGAAGTCTGATGACAGCGGCAAGCAGGTGGAGTACAAGGCCAGATTGGTGGTGAAAAGGTTCAGCCAGAAGGAAGAAGTAGACTATGATGAGATCTTCTCCCCAGTGATGAAGATGAATTCAGTGAGAATGATGCTAAGACTTGTTGCCAGGGGCGGAACTAGTATACAATATGGAGGGGCCATGGCCCCCCTATGATGATTATACGTCACTATATAATGTATAAAGTTTTTATTACGACCCCTCCTTAATTGTATTATAATTAATGTTGCTAGAGAATGTTGCAAAATTATTAAATGGTCAAGTGGTAGAGTGGCAAGGCTATTATTTTGGAGACCAGGGTTCGAATCTTATCTCCATCAATTTACTTTCTTTTATATGGATTATCCAATCACTTCTAAAGTATTAAATAATTTGATAGAAAATTGTATTGAGTGAGGGGTGGAACTAGTATACATTATAACACCCCCCATGATTATTGTGCGTCACTTATAAAATGTATTAAATTTTTAATATGGCCCCTTCTTAATTGTTTATAACTAATATTGTTAGAAAAATATTGTAGAATTATTAAATATTTAAGTGGTAGAGTAGCAAGGCCTATATTTTGAAGACAGGGTTCAAATCTTATCTCCATCAATTTTACTTTCTTTTATGTGGTTTATTAAATCACTTTCAAAGTATTAAAATAATTTAATATAATATTTTTTTTGAGTTTATTTCTCTTCCATTATTTTTTGCTCTTTATAAATAAAATAAATTTTATTGTTGTCTTTTAACCATGAACTTTTTTGTTTCAAAATTTTACTTGATAATTTAGCTTTTTTAGGATGGATTTAGAAAGGCTTAAATTAGTATATTTATCCAATTTTAAAAATAGCGATGGAAAATACCAATCTATTTGAAATTCTAACATTAATAATAGATTTAAATTCTACATTTATCAAGATTGAAAGAGGTTCATTTTAAAAATATTAATTTTATTTAAAAATAGTATTCAAATATACATATATTTTTCTATTTTTGAGCATACATAATAGTTGTATACTCGGCCCCTCCTTAATGAAATTCCTGGTTCCGCCCCTGCTTGTTGCTAGCATCGACCTTGAGTTGGAGCAGATGGATGTGAAGATGGCATTTCTTCACGGTGATTTAAAGGAAGAGATCTACATGGAGCAGCTACATGGTTTTCAAGAGAAAGGGAAAGAACACATGGTTTGCAGGTTGAGAAAGAGTCTTTATGGCTTGAAGCAAGCCCCAAGACAGTGGTACTTGAAGTTTGATACTTTCATGGGAAAGCAAGGCTTCAAGAGGGCTACAGTTGATCCATGTGTATATGTTTGTCGTCCTTCCAATGACAGGTTCGTCATTCTTTTGATCTATGTGGATGACATGTTGATTGTAGGTCATGATTCCAACCTCATTGCAAAGCTCAAGAGAGAACTCTCCAAGGAGTTTGAGATGAAAGATTTGGGCAAGGCCAGTCACATCCTTGGGATGCAGATTATAAGGAACAGGAAGAAGCGAATGTTGTGGTTATCACAGGAGAGCTATGTTGAACGCGTGTTGGAGCGGTTCAACATGAAGAAAGCCAAGCCTGTCAGCACACCCGTAGCCTCTCATTTCAAGCTAACCAAAGAGTCATGTCCTTCTACTTCTGAGGAGAAAACAGAGATGGCCAAGATCCCATACCAGTCCGCAGTTGGGAGCCTCATGTATGCAATGGTTTGCACTAGATCCGACATAGCCCATGCAGTGGACGTGGTGAGCAGATTCATGTCCAATCCGGGGAAGGACCATTGGGGGGCAGTGAAGTGGATCTTGAGATACTTGAGAGGGACCTCAAGTATGTGTCTTGGGTTTGGGAGGTCAGATCCCAAACTTTATGGCATCACTGATGCAGATATGGCAAAAGACATGGACCAGAGAAAGTCTACCTCAGGCTACATTTTCACTTTTGCAGGAGGAGCCATATCATGGCAATCTAAGCTACAGAAATGTGTTGCTCTCTCGACTACAGAGGCAGAATACATAGCAGCAGCAAAGGCTGGTAAAGAAGTATTGTGGTTACAACGCTTTCTTTGTGAGTTTGGATTGAATGACAGTGAGCCAGTTTTGTTTTGTAATAGCCAGAACACTGTAGACTTGAGCAAGAGTACCATGCACCATGCTCGCACAAAGCATATTGATGTGAGATATCATTAGCTGAGGGATGCAATTGATCAGAAGCAGCTTATGTTGAAGAAGATTCACACCGATGAGAACCCCTCATACATGTTGACAAAGGCAGTCACTCGTGACAAGCATCAGCTCTGTAGAGAGCTGAGCGGTGTCAGCTCTTCTTGATCTCCATCGCCAAGATAACATCTCCCCATTGGGGCTGGAGGGGGAGGTTGTTGGGTTTACTTGTAGTCCAGCCCCAACTTGGGGGTAGCAACAATTTGCCCTTTGGCAGGGGCATTACTGAAATATTTCCAACAGGTGGGATCCCCATTGGCTTCCCCATTCTAGGGACGCACGCATGAAGGAAACCCATTCGTGTCCAGCCTTATTCACATTTCAGAGAGTGAACGACGCCCCTTCCTCCCATTCCAGTAAACAGCAGCAGCAAGGTTTTCTACGGGAAACCCATCCTCCTTCACGCACGCGAGGGAGAGACCGAGTGGGAGAGGGTGCAGCAGCCAGGAGCTCAGAAGAGCAGCAGCTCGGAGCTCGACCTAGCCACGATTTGGACTGGAAGTTCAACGACAAGTTAAGCTAGAGAGGGAGGTGCAGCTGGAGGTCATTGGGAACGACCTCAAGAGAGCCGAGCATCGATTTGGGTCTCCATCCGGGAGCCCACAAGGGAAGCCACTACATCCTTCTTGGATTTGAGCATGTTGTTTGGTATTTTAGATACAAAGGGTAGTTAGCTACTACTAGAAGAACTACCTATTGTGCTTGTGGCTTGTACCTCGGCTTTGTGGGCAACAAAATCGGGAAGAACATTGACTCCATTTGACCGTAGTGATTAGTTGTCGGTTTTGCCTCGTGGTTTTTTCCTTACTCACATCAAATAAGGGTTTCCACGTAAAATCCTTCTCTTGTGTGGTTGCTTGTTGAGCTTGCTTGTGATTCTTCTATCATTGTTGCCATTGAGTTCCCGTGTGGGGAATATATATTTGTTGTGCCATCTTTGCTGTAGGACAATTTTAGAGGAATACTCCTGGGTTGTGCCCTATCCCAACAATCTTGTCAGCAATATGGGCATCTCAAAATCGAGTATCCCCAAACGGAGCTCGATGTTGCTACCACAAAAATCTAGGTTCCTCCAATTCTTAGGTATTAATTAAACAATCAGGATGATATTATATGCTGCAATAATAAACAAATGTCCCATGGCATATTATATTCCTGTGTGTCATAGTGGAAATTTTGAATCAGATAGCTCTCCATCTTCTATTAAACCACTCCACCTTCACACATTACCCACCGAAAAATACTATATCCAAAAGGTCAAAGTAGTATTATTATTAAAATATAAAAGTGGCATCACGTAAGATTTATATAATAAGGGCCCGTGGGAGAGCAACGAGAGGGGTTTCGATTCCCTTTCTAGGGTCCCTCTCCACAGGATATTAGTAATTTTTTGTTGTGGGTCCTCTTATAAACAATGAATGTCCGTATTCACGCTCTAAGTTGTTTCCCTACACAACGTGGTGGTGGAAGGACTAGCATTCGTTCTTCGTTAAATGTTATACTTTTTTTAATGTTTTAAATTTAAAAAAGGTTAGCATGATAATAGTTTAATAGAAAAGTACAAAAGTCGCTAGAGATTGCCAACATGTTAAGGGGCCCATGTCGTTATTAAAATGTTAGGGCCTTTACAATATGGAAAGAGAGTAGCCACTTAAAATATTGTCCTTTTTTTAACATGCCAATGAATATTATTATTCCTTCTTTCTTTACATGCACCCTCTTATTCGTTTGTTATTTATTTATTTATTAATAATTGATTATTATTAAAAATCATGATATTATATTATCCATAGAAATGTTAGACTCCGCCACCTCCGGGCAATTTAAAAAAATAACTTTGATGATATCCGAATTTGTATATAAAATATGTGCGGGAGTTGGGTTATTGTCGGAAAAGGATATTTTCAAAGGGATTGAACTCCTAATTGTAAAAAGAATAGATTTGTATTCTATTAAGAGTTCTTGTAAGAATCAGACTAACACTATAAGAGAATCCACAAATTGAGAGGTTTTGCTCATTCGTCTTCTCAGTAAATTTTCTTCACTGGTCATCGAGGGAAGAAACCCACCGTAATTATTTAATATCGCCTTATTATTTAAGTACTGTCATTTATGAAAATATAACAAAGTCCAAGGTGGGATTGAACAGCCTCGGTTTTAAGGGTGTACACGTAAAAAGAGCACCCGCTCCGGTGCCACGTGGAGCATGAAAACGCTTTCCACTTGGATGTCAGATATTCACGGTCACATGCAAAACTTTCCATGCTCCTACTACTCTACTGCCATCACCTACAACAGGAGATTCGCTATTATTTATATCTCATTTTTTACCAGCAGTCGTTTTAACTTAACTTACCACCCCACATGTAATTAACAGAGCTACCTCTTCTGAAGTTATTGATCTGCTGCAATTAATACGGTCAGAACATGGATAAGCAACTTGTCAAATTATTTTATTATTTTGTTCATGCGAAACAGGAACAATGGCCTTCTTCGATTCGATTGTGCGGAGGAGGAGTAGGGGGTTTTGGAGAATAGAGGGGTAGATTTGTAAAAGCAACCAACGATGTTTGTGTTTGGGTTTTATTTTTGAGATTTTTACCCGGCAGACCTTATAATATTTTCCAATTATCTCTACGACCTTTGAAACATCGTAATTCCTCCACCGACCTCGTAAACTTGGTCCGTCTTACCCAACAAACTCTGCCGTCAATTTTAACTATATTTGAGTCAATTACTTGGGTTAATCTTTAGTTAACCTAACCAATTTACCATCAAATGATTAGATTAGACAAAACAAAAAAATAGGAAAAGAATCCTGCAAAGTAGATCGGTGGGGGGGAGAGCAGGGAAGCAGCATCCGTGGGGGGCTCCATCGTCGGGGGGTGAGCAGGGAGCTTGGGAGAGGGCGGCGCAGGGAGCAGCGGCGCGGAGGGATGGGGTGTGACCAGGGAGCTTGGGAGGGGGCGGCGCAGGGAGCAGCGACGCAGAGGCAGGATGCTTGGGAGGGGGCGGCGCAGGGACAGGGGGGAAGCAGTGTGCGAGGGGGGGGGGGGGGGTGGAGCTGGGGCAGGGGGTAGCAGGGAGCAGCGGCGGCGAGTGGGGACAGGGTGGGACATGGGTAGGGAGCTTCGGTTGACCATTCGAGCATGGGAGGAGGGAAGGAGCTGGGCACGGGGCTCGTCGGCGGCCGGAGGGGAGAGCAGGGATGGAGGAGCTGTTCGCGAGGCTCCTCGACGACGGCAGTGGCGAGGCTCAAAGCTTGGCGCTGGCGGGGGAGCGGCGTAGGGGGGATCAACTCCTCTATATGATGGAGTGGCATTAAATGTAAATTTGTTAAACAAATTGGGTATAATATATATGAACATAACAAAATCGGGTTAATTTTAACGGATAAATGAACGGGAGTTAACCACAGGGTTTGTAGGGTAAGGATTAGCAAGTTTACGAGGTCGGGGGAGGAATGAGGATGTTTCGAAAGTTGTATATTCGAAAAGATTATAAGGTCTGCTGGGTAAAAATCCCTTTATTTTTTGACCTTGGAAAAGAGAGAGAGGGCAGCGGCAACCGCGTTGTAGTGGGGAGTCGTGTGCGGTGTGGGATCCACGTGACGTCAGCGGTTGTAATAAGTGGTTCTTCGTGACAACTTGAGCCGTGCGAGCGGGTGGTCCTTTCTCCTTTCCCTTAATTTTAGGTCAGATTTGTCTTTTTCAGAAGTGGATAAATTACGTCTCGAGATATTTTGATGTAGCTATCTGCAATTTGTTTATTTCTCCGTATGTGATGACTGTTCATTTACGATGATCACATTGTGTGTACAAATAGCCTTCCTTCATTCGAGTGAATTGCAATATACGACCTCCAATTGATTGGTTCTGTTTTCAAGAAGAAGAAGAAAATCTAATCCCTTCAGTGGGAACCTTGAGCCCTCCCCAGGGGCGGAACTAGTATACAATATGGGGGGCCATGGCCCCCCCATGATGATTATACGTCACTATATAATGTATAAAGTTTTTATTACGACCCCTCCTTAATTGTATTATAATTAATGTTGCTAGAAAATGTTGCAAAATTATTAAATGGTCAAGTGGTAGAGTGGTAAGGCTATTATTTTGGAGACCAGGGTTCGAATCTTATCTCCATCAATTTACTTTCTTTTATATGGATTATCCAATCACTTCCAAAGTATTAAATAATTTGATAGAAAATTGTATCGAGTGAGGGGTGGAACTAGTATACATTATAACACCCCCCATGATTATTGTGCGTCACTTATAAAATGTATTAAATTTTTAATATGGCCCCTTCTTAATTGTTTATAACTAATATTGTTAGAAAAATATTGTAGAATTATTAAATATTTAAGTGGTAGAGTAGCAAGGCCTATATTTTGAAGACAGGGTTCAAATCTTATCTCCATCAATTTTACTTTCTTTTATGTGGTTTATTAAATCACTTTCAAAGTATTAAAATAATTTGATATAATATTTTTTTGAGTTTATTTCTCTTCCATTATTTTTTGCTCTTTATAAATAAAATAAATTTTATTGTTGTCTTTTAACCATGAACTTTTTTGTTTCAAAATTTTACTTGATAATTTAGCTTTTTTAGGATGGATTTAGAAAGGCTTAAATTAGTATATTTATCCAATTTTAAAAATAGCGATGGAAAATACCAATCTATTTGAAATTCTAACATTAATAATAGATTTAAATTCTATATTTATCAAGATTGAAAGAGGTTCATTTTAAAAATATTAATTTTATTTAAAAATAGTGTTCAAATATACATATATTTTTCTATTTTTGAGCATACATAATAGTTGTATACCCGGCCCCTCCTTAATGAAATTCCTGGTTCCTCCCCTGGCCCTCCCCACATCTTTGTCATCCCTTCGTCCTCGCCACCCTCCCTCTTCCGCCCACCGCCCCACCCTGCCTTTGCCTTCATTCTCATCATGACCATCGTCTTCCAATGTCGAAGTCATGGGCATCCCTTTGTATTATCAATCTTTTCTTGTTATATCTTTCATCTGAAACAACTTCTGACTTCACATGCTTATCACATGCTACTCCCACAATCTACACTCGTGGAGATGTCTCTCTTAATAGCACATAAGCTCGGACATCTGAGTCAAGCTCTTCATGACCATTGGATCATTTCGGTTGTCCACTTTTTGCTTGAGATATTTTATCCATCATTTGAATGGACAATGTATAATTTCCTAATTTGTAATTATTTATTTATTTTTATATAAATCTATTTTGTATCACGCTGCTGAGAAGTGATATCCATGAAATTATCTTTTATTTTTCTTATTATCAATCTTTCTGATTTTTATGCAAAAACGTTCGAGGTGATGATGATGATGAAAGGGCAAAAAGGAGGGTAAGTGAGCATATTAAAACATTAAATTTAGGATCGAACTAGACAATTCCTGACAACTTTCACACATAATTATCAAAATGGACCTAAAGACTTGTTTCATAAACTAAGTCAAAAGAAAACGAAGGTAGTAGTATAAAAGAATACGATCTAATTCAAGGATGGAAAATCCACCATGTAGTTTTAAACACTTAAGGTGCATTTGGTACGCGGGTTAGGACAGGTTAAACTGATAGAGGATAACCCGTTTTTGTGTTTGGATAGAGGGTTAAACTGGGGGTGGGTTTTTTGTGATACAATTGTATTGAAGTTTGAAAAAGTGTGTAGTAATTGTGATGTGATTGTATTGAAGTTCGGAAAGTGAGTAAAAGTAGAGTAGTTTATAATTTTTATAAGATATAATGGTATAATATATTAATGGTATAATATATTATTTTTTGATGGAATTGATAAAAGAGAATTAATTTATTTAATATATTAAAAAAGGTAAAAGTGAGACCCGTATAAGAGAGAGAGAGAGAGGGGGGTTGAATGGGGTAAACTCCCCACACAAATCGAACGACACCTTATAGCCATATGTAATGGGAGATATACCCTTTAATGGAATGGTGCAAATGTAATGGGAGATATACCCTTTAATGGAATGGTGCAAATGCAATATTCATGATTTTTTTATTTATTTAGTGAAAATGTGATATTCTACACAATTTAAAATGTGGAAGTGTTTGTTTATGATGAAATTTTTTTGTGTTTTTTTAGAAATAAGGGAAATCAATTAGAAATTAAACAATGTAGGAATGTCCTGAATGACAATGAATAAATTGGCAATCCAAGTAAATCTTCTCATAAATTTATCAATGAACAAAAGATGCTATACACTTTAAAGATGTGGTTAGGACTATTTATGCTTTTAAGGAATAATGCAATATTATAGAATTAAAAATCAATCGATTTCAGAATGAATTATTTGGAGCATATAGACCAATGAATTTTACTAACTTTAGAGTAAAAAAATCTATATTAATTCTCTTCTCAATGAGTAATTATTTTGTAACTCTAGAGACCACAAGATTTAATGATGAATCAAAAGTCACGTAATAATATTTCTCATTCAAAAATTGATAGATAATTCAATCGATATAAAACCAATGTCTACTATATGCCTCTGGATAGATAATGGAACACAAAATATCAATAAAAATTAGAGCTATGGTTTTCAACTTATTCATGAAACATCCAGGGACATAAATGAAATAAAAATAATTGTAAATTGTTATCAATTGAGTTCAAATTGAGCTAGAATTCTTAACTTATTCATGAAAGATCCAGGAATATAAATGAAATAAAAATAATTGTAAATTGTTATCAATTGAGTTCAAATTTTCCTTAACCACAATACTCAGCCTTCGATGAGGTACTTGCATAAAAATCCTGAGGCGGGACTTATTTTTAAAACACCATAACTCTGAAGGACACTGTTGAATTAAGCCCAAATCACGTACGTTCTGCACATGACCAAGGTCTCTTGATGTGCAACTAATGAATCTCCATTTCATCACCTTTATTCTATCATTTTGACCTTAAAACCCCTAGCTAATGCATGCAAATAGCATCAATTTGTATAAAATAACATTCATCATTTATTGCATTTATTGTGTAAATAATATGGTTTTTAATGCCAAAATTATAGAATAAAAAGAAGAAAAGAAAATGAATAAAATATCAAAGATATTTATGATCCTAAACTCCGAGACCAAGTCAAGAATTGAATTAGTTGACAAGGAATAAAGTAGGGGGAGATAAGGGCCAAAATACAATGAAAATCTATTTATTTTATTCATTCAATAGTTCATTTTGACACCTATTTTATTCTTTATTATTAGTTCATCAAATAAAGAAACTTTGTACATGAAAGTTTTAGATAATAATGTAAATAAAAATAAAAATTTGAGATTGTACAAAAATAATACACAGTGTACATTTTATACACAAAATAAAAAGCCAAAATCACAACTTCAGACCCATATCTTCCAAATAAAAATCCAAAATATATCAAAATCACCTCTAATTGTATATAACTTTTCATAAGCTATTTAATGGAGATGTTTCATAAGTTTTGGAGTTAAGGTGTGAAAGTTAGGTTTTGGACCCTCATTGTGCATTATACCTGAGTAAAACATCTAATTTATTCCTTATTATTTCTATAATTTTATATTTTTATAAATATGTACATATTAAAAACAAAATAAAATCAAAAGAAAACATAAAATAAAACAAGTATATATTAATATATAGGCAAAACACCTATGTTGATACATGTATATAAATAAAAATGAAATTCATTCTTTTCTTCTTTATCCTCTTGTATTTTTATACTACTGCAAATATCAATTATATTTCATTAAAAATATAAAGAGGAATTAAAAGCCAAGAACATTAAAATAAAATAATGTATATAAATCATAGATAAATTACCTGTAAGTATACCGATATAATATATATCGTTATTAATTTAGATGTATAAATAACATCATAAAAATATATTTATGTACAAAAAATAAGTTATAAATATATAAAACAAAAGAATAAAATAATAAAATAAAATATACAAAATAAAAATAAAATAGTTAAAATATAGGTAAATATACCTATAATTATACCCTTAAAAAATAGTTACTAATATATAACATCAAAAAATAAATAAAAATCTTAAAATACTACATTAAATAATAACATTTTTTATTTTATAATAAAAAATTAATAAAACTGATTAGTATTTTTAATTATTTATTTTATAATAATTCATCTTGTTTTGTCTTTTAGTGGTTGATCTGGGCCAATCAGAGGCCAGGGACTGTTGACACCTGGACAACTGTCCCCTTAGCCTCTAACTGTTGTCAGGACTATCAACTCACGCATTTTCCGCCATTTTTTCCGCTTGATCCCACGATTAAACGTCCCCGATCCCTTCATGAAAAATGATCAATAGTCTTCCAATATCCATGCCCAACCTGTATATCCATTGTATATAGCTCCAATCTTTTTCTTTTGGCTGGTCAATAAGGGTGCGCATAAATGTTGATAAATAATGGACCTCTTCCTATCCTTCCAATTATGGTCGTCCCCTGAGTCCTAATACCACCGCCTCCAGCCTAGAGAGAACCCTTGTGACGGGAGGGAACCCCTAGAGGGTCTGAGTGGGTAGGTGGAGGAAGGAGGTGCACCCAGGCGGTCAACTCCGGTCACCTCTGCTCCCTGCCTTGCCGGAAGGTAAGAGCTGCGCTCTTTTCATTCCTTTAGTTTAGGATCAGTGTAGGATCATTTTTATGCTTTTTATTTCATGTTTTAATTATTTAATTAGTTTAGGTTGATTAAGTTAACTTCATCGGAGCTCTAGAGCTCCGACCATGTTTCGCCGCTAAACCCTGTTCTCCGATTCCCGTAACCACCTCATTTTCTTCCTTTTCCAGTTCCCTACATCCCAGGCACCTTCGTACCTCCAGATTCATCGTGGATCTGGAGATCGAGTCTCCACCTCCATCACCCTAACCGAAGACCTATGCCACCTATCATCCTTCATCCATTCCACCCAATAAAGCCCCAACCCCCTTGGTTTTCGTTGCTGGATCTTATTGCAGAAGCAGGAGGGCCAAAGGACTCCATCTGGAGTTTATTTTGCAGAAGAGGAAGCACCTGGAGCCCCCATTTTTCCTCGACTCTGTTTGATAGCATCAGAGCTCTAGGTGCTCAGCTGAGACCATCAACTGACGCGGAGGACTCCCGGGAATGTATAAAGACGCTCGACGGCAAGGAAGAAGGTCGGAGGTGCCCACGATTCCAGATCAAAACTCGCCCCAGGCGAGTTCTTCTTCTGTTTTCCTCGACCCTCAGCTGTCGTCCGATCAAGAACAAGTCCCCAGTCGAATCAGGAGCCGTTGGATGCAGCACACCAGAACCGTCAAATCACCAGGGGCGATCTAATCTCGGATGTCCATGACAAAGCGCTAGCGACCGTTAGGATGGCGATGCATGGCAAGTGGATGAAAGACCGTCATCCGATCGCACGCAGCTATGGGGTAATTTACATATATTTCTTGCATTTTTTGTATTTAGTAGTTAGTCCTATAATTAAAAAATTATGCGTAAATAAAATGGGAATCTTATAACTAGACCCCTGTAGTTATTTATTATTACGTTTGGGTCCCTCCCAGGCTCAATCATGTGCAGTCGCACGTGAGTGGGCAACATTTTTGAATTATTTATTAGTCCAAAAAATTTAATATGTGTTGTATATTTCTGGGTAAATTGTAATTGAGCCCCTGATCTTTATTTTAATTGCAAAAATGCCCTGATAGGACATGTATTTTTGTGTATTTCCTCTATTTATTGAAAATAGCAATTAAGATCCTAAAAAATCGAAAAATAGGATTAGATGCCTTTTGCCATGTACTTTCATGTCATGAATTTATTTTGCATTTTAGGCATTTTAATCATTTATTAAAAATCAAAAGGAGCCTATTTTTGTACTATCTAGCTTAGAAAATAGAAAAAATATAAAAACATCTTTAAAAATTCCAAATATAGATTATTTATTTTGCCCTATTTAATTATAGACCAAAAACACTAAAATGGAAAAAGGAAAAAGCCTAAAAATTGAAAAGCACTCAAAACCTTAATAAAAATCTAAAAAATCATTAAAAAAATAAAAAAATCTATCTTAGAATATTCTTTATATAAATATTTATATATTAACGTTGATTTGGGTAATTTTGGAACATATTTACTATTTTTTGAAGCCAAATCAATTTCAGGTATTTATTTAATCTCCTACTTGAGATATTTTTGACTTTAAAAATCCATAAAATTTGCAAAATTCCAGAAAAATTATAAGAATATTAGAAAAATTTATAAAACCAAAATAATTTTCATTTTGTATTTTATTTATATTGATTAGTATTTATAAGTAAATTATTCTATAGTTTATATATAGCCTTATATATCTTATATATATTTTTAAAGAAAAGGAACTATAAAAATCTGAAAACGCAAAAAAATTAAAAAATTAAAAACAAAATACAAAGATATAAAATAAAAATAAAATAAAATAAAATAAATGTAAAATCCAAAAATCCACAAAAATAATAAAAATTTACAAGAGATAAACGGCAATTTTTTACGCATTCATTTACCTCCTTTCTACTGTTTGCTCCCTGAGTTCAACCTCTACACATGCTTACACCTAAACACACCTGTTGTAGAGTTATAATAAATTTTAACTCCACACTTTTGCTTTTCATTGCTTTATACGTATTGTGGGTTAATTATTAATTAATCGAGGTTTGGTCCGAGGTTACTTCGATATCTGCCGATCCGCCTTCTGGATTGACACGACTTCTATGAAATCTCTATTATCAAAAGGCGTCGTTGCCAGGGTGCAACGTTGTGCAGTTGGGGATTTTTTATTTTGTTCTATTTCTCTTGACCATTTATTTATTATTGCATTTATTTATTTATTTATTTATTTATTTTTGTCATCTATTTATTTTTCATTATTATTTGGCATTAGTTGTGAACTGTCTAACATTCCTTCATGTTTGAATTTGTTGTGAGGGATCGTGGCATGATGGAGGAATTCTTAGGAGGGCCTATGCACCCCAAGCAAAGCGGAGCCGGCCTTTTGACTAAGCCAACAGGAGAGAGCAACCAAAATGGACTTTGAGGAATTTTTTAGACAACTTCTGGCTATATTTCATTTTGCATTTTTCTTAAAAAAATTGTGTAATTATGTGAGAGAGTGAAGCTTTTATTTGTAATAATTTGGACTCCCACAAGTACAGCGACTTCACGAGGTCCACTTCCCGAGGGATTGTTCCCTTGGGGGCCTCATCAGCTTTTTGTGTTTTTATCACTTTATTTGTTTTCCGATTTTTTGTTTTATTTATTTTATGTAAATGAGCCCTAGCTTAGGATTTGTTTGCTCGATAGATTAAGGTTCAAAGCTCTAATATACTTGCATGTACGTATAGATTTGTTTCTGGACTTAGTCAAATCATAATTGTTATTTATTTGGATTTGAGATCAAGCGTCGAGAGAAGCGCTATACAACGCTGGTAGGATCCGTTGTGGCGGACAATGATGCACTTTAGAGACTGGACTTTTTGATCTAATCTTTAGATATTTAGCATATGGTTCTTCACGATAATAGCATTTTCTGTACTTAGGGCGATTTCATCGGATTGCATTTGCATGTAGTATAGGTTTCAATAAGTTATGCATCCTGCATGGAGAGAGCTGGGAAGCACTATAAGTCTTCGGACTTTACATGCATCATCGATTTCCGACTGGCACAACTTTTCCGACCTTCTCCCTCTGATTTCTCTCACTTAGGATGCTAAATGGAATTGAAAATATCGTTAGGCACGTGCATTGAAAAATAAATAAAAAATGATAATCTAAATAAATTTGGGACTGCTAACTCTATTGGTCTTTAAATAAAATGTAATGGAGTCATTGCTTTTGGGAGAGCAACCCCCTCATTATTTGTGCATTTTATTCCTACGTACATGCTAAGGATTAGTGCCCAAATCCCAAGCCTATCTTCGGTGTGTACAACTTCTTAAAAATCACCTAATTCTAAAAATAAAAAGATAAAAGATCAATCTCGGTCTTCACTATGTTGAGTAGGTGAATTGGGGGTCTGCTTTGTACATTGATTGTGCCTTGAGTCCATATGCATTTTTCATCTCTCTTTGAGTATGCAGTCCCATCCGTATGAGTCATCATCTTTTATTATTGAGTCTCTTTATCTCTCTTGTGTATTTAATTCCTCATTTGCATCCAAGTTGTGGTATTGGGTCTTGAGCTTCATCGTCTTCGTTGGATTTTGCCACTTTTCTCTTTGCCTATATCACGATCTTGTTCGGTTCAAGCAGACCCTCTCCTTGATCCACAATTTTGTCCATGTCCACTTTGATCATGCTCACCCTCCTCATCCCCTTTGTATCATCCCTTCTTCTACTTGGGAATGTTGCGCTTGTAGACAGAGCCTGCATCAAGGTTTATGACTTACATTGATTATTTGAGTAAGTCGGGCCCATTTTGAGGATGTTGATATTGCTCTGCTACTTTTGGTGGATCGGAATTATATCTGTGCACAAAGCATATTGTGGATTTTGATTATTGCACGATCACTAGGTGTGATGCTTATTCGAGGATTTTTTATCAAGCACAATGGATTGAGGATGTAGTGTATTGTGATGATTTGATGATGATTTCATGAGCTATGATTAGACAATCTTTTCCACGGTTCCTCCCATCTTGATTTAGAGGTTTGGACTAGCCTCGCTCACTCCACTACAGTCCCCTTCGTGTCGTACTAGCTATAGAAATCACCACTAGAATATATTAAGCTGGTGAGAGGGTGAACAAAGACATAATTGGGCCTTGAGACTATTCGACGCCCTGATGTGAGGCCTGCTTTTTTTTAATCCCTCATTCTTTCTCGAGGATAAGATGAAAGGGTCTTTTTGAAGTGTGATTTTCGATTACTATACTATTTGGACCTGTCCTGATGCCGCCGTGGAGAACTCCCACACCTCAACTCCAGCATATTGTTCCCATAACCCCCAATATGACATCAAAGTCCTAATATATTCTAGTTGCATAATTAGGTTGGCAGTAAGAACATCCAGAAAGACTCGTTCATAGGAGGACCGCCTGTGCACTGGTAAACGAAAACCGAGGAGGACCGACAGGTTTTCACGAGCACTTTCTCTTGCCTATTCCCGCTCAGTTGGTGGATCGGGTAGAGGATAGCGCTCTAATATTTCTTCCTCCAGCTCCCAAGTAGCTTCTTCCAATTCTGGCAATTGCTCAGGATACCCTTTTTGAGCATTGATAGGTCTATTTCTTAGTTCAAGATCCCCTCAGGTGATGTCTAAGCGAAGGCTCACGAAGGAGGCTTGCCAGTCATCAAGTGGGAAAGAAAGTCATTTCCATGCGATAATGCGGATCTGGGAGGCTGGGTCGGTAGGTTTTTGAGGCAAGTAGAATTCTATTTAAAAGCAGTTGCAAAGGCGGCTTATATGACGGGTAAGCCCGGGTGCAGGATGTCTTCGAAGCGGATTAATTAGGGCAAGGCAGGTGGGAAGGAAAAGAAGAATGCTAAATTTCTTCAAGTGGATTATCATACATATTCGTGTACAAAAAATAGGACAAAGACTCTTTCGAGCCAGCAAATAGTGTTCTGGGGCAACCAGTGGTTGTTTTCCATTAGTAGTTTTGAGTAAGAGATGCCTTTAAGCTGAGTAGAAGATGAAGAGAAGATCAGGGGGGGTCTGAGATGCCTCACATCAGGGGAAGTCTTAGTACGTCATGTCAGAGGTGAAAAAGGCGCTCAAACTAGCGGTCCGCAAGAAACAAGACAGAGAAATGGATATTAACAGGATGAAAGCCAACATGTCCCAGTCAGTGGAATTGAAGGATAGGTCACCTCTCTCTTGTGGAGGCTCTTATACATCCCCGGTCTCACCATGAAAAATGGACTAGCTAAAGCAAGCGTCTATACCGTCAAATCGATTTATGACGAATTCAGTTGGCTTTGTTTGTCACCATACTAGCAGGAATCGAGTCCGAGGGTGATCAGTTTATCGAACCCCTCCTTTGACTTCCCTTCATGCACCACCCGGCATCGCAGACTGACCAAGAAGGCTCAGGGCTGAGAGGGGCATTTTGACGCCCCCCGGTGACCGACCTAAGAAGGCACTATTGGGCAGGAGACAACCTAGCTACCTAGCTCAGTGCCTACCTCCGTCTGCTGTCTGCCTATACTAGCCTATGTGGCTAGACCGCAGGGAACCGTAGCATGGGGGACGTCCTCATCCTTTAGCTGTCGCAAGTACTTCAGAGCGATGGTAACCAGGAACCCACGTAATCTCATTCATCTCCACAACTGATCCATCCTTCATCTCCTGATTCTTTCATCCACCTGTAGCACCACGAGGATTTCTGCTTAAATATTGAGCCATTTCGTTTACGTGGATCGACTGGAGGGACACATTATGACTGACGTTATTATATCTTATCCCTCACATGATCTTATACACTCTTACTAAGAATTGATTGATTGACTCTTTTGAGGACCTAAGATTTCAGGCCAGCATTCCCATGATTTGATTGACCTAGTTTGCAGTACTCCCCGAGGACTATCTGTGGGAGGATGCAACATTCTCTTTACGATCGATTTCACTTGTGGATTGTGTGTCCATCTTGTTGGAGCGTGAAACTGAGTCGTAAGATATATGTATTGGTCTCATAGTCTGATGGTGTGTACGATTGTCGGTGCACGAGGCCAATTTCATGGACTCCTTCGAGTCTTCTCTCCTTGACGATCCTCACAAGGATGAGTCCTACACTTCGTTAACTATTCACCGATTAGATCATAGTACTTCACAAGGGTTATTTGTTGGATACTATGCCACTTTCTTGATATGTCGGTCCCTTCTGTTGGTAGTCGATCTGTCGCCTACCAAGACCACACTTTCAAACTCCTTTGAGTCTTCTCTCCTTGACAGCCCTTGCAAGGACGAGATCTATTTTGATTATTCACTACTTAGTTTGCATTGTTCCCTGAGGACTATCTGTGGGAAAATGCAACATTTTCTTTACACTCAGTCCCACTTACTGATTGTGTCACCGATTTGGTAGAGCATGGAACCAGGTCATTCATTGTATGCTTCCGGTCCCCACTGCCTTCTGATGTATTCAATCTATTGGATCTTGGGACCTATTTGACTATACTTCTTTGAATCTTCTCTCCTTGATGGTCCTCACAAGGACGAGCCATCTGCCTCTGATTATTCCAAGCTCAGTTGGTAGTACACTCCCTGAGGGTTATCTACGGGACGCTGCCACACTTTCTCGATGTCATTCTCTTCTGCTAGTAGCTAATATGTCACCTACTGAGACCGATCCTGATGATCCGTCTGATGGATCTGACTCCTTTGAGTCCACTCCCCTTAACGACCCTCGCAAGGGTGAGCTCTGTCTGATTATTCATTGACTAGTATGTGCTACTCCTCAAGGGTTATCTGTGGGAGGATACATCATTTTGTAGGTACTTGGTTTCACTTATGGTGTCTCCTATCTGGTGGAGCACGAAGCCAAGTCTTCTGACATGTGTACTCAATCTCCTCTCTAGTTGTGTCTCCTCTATGTTGGAGCATGGAGCTGAGTCTCTTTATTATTCTGAGATCTTTTACTCATATGAGTCCTCTCACCTTGAGGACCCTTGCAGGGTTGAGCCATGTCTCGTGGTGTTAGGTGTGTTCCTGAAGCCTTCCTATCTTAGGACCACCGGGTATCATGCTACATTGAGAGTCTCATGTTCTTTACTTCATATACCTTTCTGAGACCATGATTGACTTATAGGATTCTGTACTTCTCATTCCTCCTCCATGTCTTACAGTATCGACTCTAATCTATCGTTTCTTCCTTATGAGCCGATGACCTACTTCATATTACTGGTTCCTAGTTTACTTTTCTATTTGTTGCCCCCGGTAGCTGACACCACTTGATTATATACCCGGGTGTCTTTTCACTTCCTGATCATGTCACCGTTCTCACCGGAAGACAGTGACGAGAGTACGGTATTCTCTTATCGGATACCGTCCTATACTTCACCATTCTTACTTGTTATAGATACGTGTTTTGTTGTATGTTCCTTCTTGATCACGTATGTCATGTGTACCCCAGATCGTTTGCCATATCTATGTGTCTATACTTAGGATATATCTTGTCCTAAGTATAGGGGAGTACACACCGAGTTGTTCTTTCTCCATTCTATTTCAGCATTCCTATCGTTGCTTATACTTAGGGATCTTTACCCTGAGTATAGGGGGAGTGATGTGTACATTCTCTATGATCTTTTCATCTATCTTCCTATGTCTTTTCTTCTTTTCCTTTTCATTTTTCTTTTTCTACCAGAAAGGTGTCACTCCTTTTTTTCAGTTTTCTATACTTAGGGTGTACTTTGTGCTAAGTATAGGGGGTGCACCCAGAGTTCTTTCATTCTTTGATCCCCTCCACTATATCCTCTCTTGTTGATTTTCTCTACTATACTTAGGGATATCTCACCCTAAGTATAGGGGGAGACAGACTGAGCAGTGATATGTTTATTCCCACCCTTGACCCTCCCTGCCTTGTGCACAATCTGCTATACGTAGGATTATTTGATCCTAAGTATAGGGGGACGGTAAACTTCTTATTCATTCATTTATTTATTCCTTTATTCATTGTAGTATAGGCTTTTCTATACTTAGTCCGAGTTATGTCTTCTCTTTTTCTTTTCAATCTACGAGGACATATCCCAAGCTAAGTATAAGGGGGTCGTATATACTATGTATATACTTTAGCCATAACTCGTACTTCGTATTATTAATAATAAATATGTCTAAAATACTATATATATACATATGCAATTCATTAAATCAATTAATAACAAAATGCATTTTTATTCCTCAAATTCATTTTTGTACCTACTGATTAATAAATAAGGTTAAAAATATTTTTTCAAAATGATTTGAAAATGGTTTGACCCATTTGGAAAACTTTTTGTAGAATGTTTTCAACCTTTGTAAAATTATTTTGATTGGTAAAAATTCTTTTCTTTGTGTGAGATAAAACTTCTTTGAAAACCTATTTGCAAATGATTTTGAAAATGGTTGTAAAAATATATTGAAAATTCTATATATACGATATGAAGAATCTTTGCAAAATGGCTTTCAAATGTTTGTAAATATTTGTAAAAATTATTTTGTACTATAGTTCTCAAAAAAGTTTGCAAATAAATTAGGGGAATAAATGCATCATTATATATATATATATTCTTTACCAATTGTATATATATACCTATAAAAATAAAATGACATTTTAAACCTGTAAATTCTTTAAAATTCTTAACTCTTGTAAATAAATCAAAAGAGGAACTCCCATGTAAATAGTTTTATATATTTTACAATTTTGTGCCAAATTTATTTTTATTTTTAAAATTCTATTAAAAAATTGCATCATTCTTTGATTCATTGTACATAACATTTGCATGGCATTCACATTCTTTCTGGATTGAGCTTGATGATTAAACTAGTCTAAATAAAGTCGAAGATTGGAGCTTGATTGGACCTTACTGCACCTAACCTCATTGGAACCTTATGGAAACTAGATTTAAGGTACTTCAGGTCTATGTAGACTTAATTCTTTGAGCTTCAGGGCTGGGTTCAAGTCACCTCAAATGACTAACTAGAACTTTTCAAGACACACGCATGACTCTTGTCGGTTGTGACCTAACTTGGACACTTGCACCTTTCACTTGGCTTAACTCAGTTAGAGTGGTGAGGGAGTTGGATTTTTCAATTTGAGACGCACAAGAGTGGAAACATTCATCCTCGTCTAGGAAGGGAAATGCACCCCAACCCGATCTAGTAGCCATGAGGTCTAAAGACAGGAGAGTGTGGGTTGCAATAATGCTTCAAAAGAGGGATAGTCTTCCAGCTCAAGAGGAAACACTCCTTATGTAAATACTGTTGTAAATAGTATGTTGAAAAAAAACTCCAAAAAAAGTGAACAGGCCTGATTGAAAATAAAATGCATGTCGGAGTATGTATATATGTTGTATATAAAATAAGCGAGCTTGAGCATCAAAGTTATACCATGTGAGCCTGCAGCTGGATGACTTGACTACACTGGTCATGCATCCCAGTATAGGCAGCTACACTAGCTACCGTCCATTCTTCTCTTCACCCCCTCCTCTGGAGTCGGATGTCACTTGAACTTAGAAGAGAATACCTACTCCTCGAGGAAATAGTTGCTGGAATGGAGAATCATTGGGTTGTCACTCTGAGGAAGTCAGTTCTTTTGTCATTTCAATTGGGGAGAGCCACTATCATTTACACTGGAGAACTAAGCTTCATAGTCACAAGGGTTTGTGTATGATGTAGGCTAGTTCTAACCTCTCTATTGAGGTGGTTTAAACCAAGTTCTGTGACTCTCAAAGGCTGTTGCGTTTTAAATTTGGTTACCGACCAGTTTCCACACACATCCTCACACCAAGATCTAACCCGAGCTCCAAACTTTGATTTTGTAAAGATAAGTTTAATAATTAAAATCAATTCCATTTATTCTTTCGTTTTCTTTTCTTCTTTATTCTTTTTTATACTTATTGCATAAGTGTTTGTTAGGGACTAGCAAAGACAAGTATAGGGAGGTGATGAATCTCCATTTCATCACCTTTATTCTATCATTTTGGCCTTAAAAACCCTAGCTAATGCATGTAAATAACATCA
This sequence comes from Ottelia alismoides, assembly GCA_037367405.1. NCBI lineage: Eukaryota > Viridiplantae > Streptophyta > Magnoliopsida > Alismatales > Hydrocharitaceae > Ottelia > Ottelia alismoides. Next base: position 186,648 of record JAZKJV010008319.1, on the reverse strand, counting down.
ATTTGAACAAAATAGCATTCATCATTTATTGCATTTATTGTGTAAATAATATGGTTTTTAATGCCAAAATTATAGAATAAAGAGAAGAAAAGAAAAAGAATAAAATATATCGAAGATATTTTATGACCCTAAACCCTGAGACCAAGTCAAGAATTGAATTGGTCGACAAAGAATAAAGTAGGGGGAGATAAGGGCAAAAATACAATACAAATCTATGTATTTTATTCATTTAATAATTCATTTTGACACCTATTTTATTCTTTATTATTTGTTCATCAAATAAAGAACTTTTTACATGAAAGTTGTAGATAATAATATAAATGAAAATACAAAATTGAGTTTGTACAAAAATAATACACAGTGTACATTTTTACACAAAATAAAAAGTCAAAATCCCAACTTCACAGACCCATATCTTCCAAATAAAAACTCAAAATATATCAAAATCACTTTAATTGTATATAACTGTTCATAATCTATTTAATGGAGATGGTTTCATAAGTTTTGGAGTTAAGATGTGAAAGTTAGGTTTTGGACCCTCATTGTGCATTATACCCGAATAAAATATTCAATTTATTCCTTCCTTATTATTTCTATAATTTTATATTTTTAAATCTTTAAAGATTATTTATAACATATGTACATATTAAAACCAAAACAAAATCACAAATAAAATACAAAATAAAATAAGTCTATATTAATTTATAGGCAAAACACCTATGCTGATACATGTATATTAATAAAAATGAAATTCATTCTTTTCTTCTTTATCCTCTTATATTTTTATACTACTATAAGTATCAATTAAATTTCACCAAAAATATAAAGAGAAATTAAAATCCAAGAACATATATTAAAATAAAATAATGTATATAAATCATAGATAAAATACCTAAAGTATACCTATATAATATATATCGTTATTTATTTAAGTATACAAATACCATCATAAAAATATATAAAAATATATTTACGTACATAAAAATAAGTTATAAATATATAAAATAAAATAATAAAACAAAATATAGGTAAATGTACCTATAATTATACCCTTAAAAATTAGTTTACTAAAAAATAACATCAAAAAATAAATAAAAATCATATTAAAGTACTACATTAAATAATAAACAATTTTATTTTACAATAAAAAATTAATAAAATCAATTACTATTTTTAATTACTATTTTATAATAATTCAGCCTATTTTGTCTTTTAGTGGTTGATCTGGGACAATCAGAGGCAAGGGACTACTGACCCCTGGTCAATTGTCCCCTCAGCCTCTGACTGTTGTCAGGACTATCAACTCGCGCATTTCCCTCCATTTTTTCTGCTTGATCCCTCTACCAAACATGCCCGATCCCTTCATGATAATTGATCATTAGTCATCCAAGATCCACGCGCAACCTGTATATCCATTGTATATAGCTCCAATCTTTTTCTTTTGGTCGGTCAATAAGGGTGCGCACAAATGTTGATAAATAATGGACCTCCTCCTTCTTCCAATTTTGGTCGTCCACTGAGTCCTAATACCCCCGCCTCCGGCATAGCGAGAACCCTTGTGACAGGAAGGAACCCCTGGAGGGTCTGAGTGTTTAGGTGGAGGAAGGAGGTGCACCCAGGTGGCCAACCCCGACCACCTCTGCTCCCTACCTCGCCGGCAGGTAAGAGCTGCACTCTTTTCATTCCTTTAGTTTAGGACTAGTTGTAGGATCGTTTCTATGCTTTTTATTTCATGTTTTAATTAGTTAATTAGCTTAGGTTAATTACGTTAACTTTGCCAGAGCTCTAGAGCTCCGGCCATGTTTCAACGCTAAACTACGTTCTTCGATTCCTGTAACCACCTCATTTTCTTCCTTTTCTGATTCCCTACATCCCAAGCACCTTCGTACCCTCATATCCATCGTGGATCTGGAGATCGGGTCTCCACCTCCGTCACCCTCACCGGAGACCTCTTCTGCCCTTCATACTTTGTCCATTCCACCCAATAAAGCCCCAACCCACTTGGTTTTAGTTGCTGGATCTTATTGCTGGAGCAGGAGGGACAAAGGACTGCATCTGGAGTCGATTTTGCAGAAGAGGAAGCACCTGGAGCCCCATTCTTCCTCGGCTCTGTTTGATCTCATTGGAGCTCCAAGTGCTCATCTGAGACCATCAACCGATGCGAAGAACTCCTAGGAATGTATAGAGATGCTTGGCAGCAAGGAAGAAGGTCGGAGGCGCCCCCGATACCAGATCAAAGCTCGCCCCGCGCTAGTTCTTCCTCTGTTCTTCCTCGACCCCCATCTATCGTCTGATCAAGAACATGGTCCCAATTGAAGCAGGAGTCGTTGGATGTAGCACACCAGAACCATCAGATCACCAGGGGCGATCTAATCTCAGGCATCCACGATGAAGCGGTATCGACCGTTCGGATGACGATGCAAAGCAAGTGGATGAAAGATCATCGTCCGATTGCGTGTAGTTATGGGGTAATTTGCATATATTTCCTTACATTTTTTGTATTTAGTAATTAGTCTGTAATTAAAATATTATGTGTAAATGAAATGGGAATTTTGTAACCAGACCCCTGTAGTTATTTATTATTACATTTGGGTCCCACCGAGGCTCAATTACGTGTAGTCCCACGTGAGTGGGTAAATTTCAATGTAAGCACTAACATTTTTGAATTGTTTATTAGTTTAATAAAATTTAAAATGCATTGTATATTTTTGGGTAAATTGTAATTGAGTCCCTGATCTTTATTTTAATTACAAAAATGCCCCTGCTAAGATTTGTATTTTTGTGCATTCCCTCTATTTATTAAAAATATCTATCATGCTCCCAAAAATTCGAAAAAATAGGATTATATGCCTCTTGCCACGTACTTTCACGTCATGATTTATTTTGCATTTTTAGGCATTTTAATCATTTACTAAAAATCAAATGGAGCCTATTTTTGTACTGTCTAGCTTAGAAAGTACCAAAAATACAAAAACATATATAAAAATTCCAAAAAATATATATTATCTTTTTCCTGGTTAATTATAAATAGAAAATCACTAAAAATGAAAAAAAGGAAAAAGCCTAAAAATTGAAAACCATTGAAAACCTTCATAAAAATCTAAAAAAATCATTAAAAAATCCAAAAATATTTTTTGTCTTATAATTTTCTTTATATAAATATTCCTATACTAAAATTGATTGGGGGTAATTTTAGAACCTATTTACTATTTTGGAAAGCCAAATAAATTTCGAATATTTATTTAATCCCTACTTGGGATATTTTTGACTTCAAAAATCCATAGAAATTAGCAAAATTCCAGAGAAATTACAAGAATATTTTATAAATTTATAAACCCTAAAATAATTTTTATTTTGTATATTTATTATATTGAATAGTATTTAAATATATTATTCTATATTGTATATATAACATTATATATCTTATATATATTTAAAATAAAAAGAAATTTACAAATCTAAAAATGCAAAAAAAAATTTAAAAATTAAAAACAAAATTTAAAGATATAAAATAAAAAATAAAATAATAAAAAAATCAAAACTCACAAAAACAATAAAAATGTACAAAAGATAAATGATATTTTTTTGTGCGCATTCATTTGCCCCCTGTCTACCGTTTGCTCCCTGAGTTCGACCTCTATACATGCTTACACATATACACACATGTTGTAGAGTTATAATAACTCCACACTTTTGTTTTTCATTGCTTTATACGTATTGTGGGATAATTGTTGATTGATCGAGGTTTCCTCCAAGGTTACTTTGACGATTGTCGATCCACCTTGTGGATGGACATAACTTCTGCAAAATCTCGATTATTAGCGACTGAAGGATGATTTCTCCCTTCTTATCATGTGGCTAAGAGAATACCACTTGGTGGCTAGTGAAATAATGGATACATATAAATCTGACGGTTGAGACTCGCATGGATTGATGGCTCCAATGATGGAGTATCATCTGATCTAGTGGCTTAGAGATAGCCAAGTGGAAACTTTTTGATGTGTCAACTTGAGAAGATTGAATGGTAGGAGTTGCTTGAGGCATGGATGGATGAGATCAAGGCCTGGACGTCAATCAAATGGCTCATGTGTAATCTCCTTCAATAGACCTCCTCCATACAAGGCTGAAGAACAATGAAGCCCCTAGTGATTTTGAAGACTAGATTTTAGGCCTTAGCGCATCACGAAAGCATGTAGATCGCACCAAATATGATCTAGGGCAACTAGTCATACTAGTATCAAGGAGCAGCAAAATTTAAAAAATTTATCAAGATGAAACTACATAATTAGAGAACACTTCTCAAATCATTTCATCAATATCACAAACGAGTAATTTAGATTACCTATTGAAGTGTGTTTGCAACTATGAATCTCAAAACGTAGAGAACTCTTGTCTCAAGTACGATCCGATGAAGAATGCACTTGCGAGTGCATGGATGAGGTGTATAGTTACCGCAATCCGATTTGATGATCCGATGAAGAATCTCCTGATTTCATCTCATGAAATGTGGATCCTTCTTAACAAGCAAGAAGCACCGAAGAAGGTGGAGATCCATGAGCAGTAGATTTGGCAGCACAACAGTGACACGACGACGACGATGATCTCAACAACCCTCAAGTGGATGGCACTAGGGTTTGAGAGAGAAAGCCTATGGGTGTGTATGAGAGAGAGAGAGAGAGATTTATTGAAATAACTTGTGTTGAAATTATTGTAGTAGAAAAATCTAGGGCTATCATTCCTTTTCCACTAAATTGGATAGTGAAGATGCACTATAATTCAAATCAATGGTTGAGATTTTTTGCAACATTAACTAATTAATTTAAAATAAAATAAATATGTTGTAAATAATCTTAACATTTAATTTCAATAAAATCAAGATTCTCGTGAATGGAATAGGATTAAGCCTCCACCTTACATTAAAAGGGAAAGGAGAAAGACTTCTTCCCTTTTAATCAAGGTGGATGGCCACCTTAAATTGGAGGGAGCAAACTCTCTCCTATTCTAATTTAATCTTATTACATTAATTCTTATTTCATGGAATCTTTGATCAACCAAATGTCACCAAATAATTATTGCAAATCATTTGTGATAATTACAAACAAAATCATTGACAATTACTAATCAAATTCTACCAACTAATAAAATGTAAATTACATTTACAATTAATTGTAATGTGAATCCAATTCACATCAACATTTAATTTGTAAATCCTATTTATAACTAACTCTCTCCATTATATTACAAATCACATTTATAATATTAATGATTATTATGGGTAATTATATCCGCAGTGATCACATCTTTTATAACTAAATCATATTTAATTATCTTCAATGCCAATTCTTATGTGTCCAAATAATATGAATCATATTCATATTATTCATGATATGAATCATATTCATATGATTCATGATAATTAAATATCATTTAATTATCCATTTCCCATTGCTCAGATACATTATCAAAATTGAGTTATTTTTGAACTCTTTTAAGAACAATGTGTTTTCTCTACTGATACTTGGAGATAAGGATATTATGGTTGTATATTCCAGTATAGTAACTTGGATTGAGATCATATATCTAACCCAGATCTCAAAAACCTCTCATAGATGTTTGATTGAATCAAAATGTATATCTAATCTTCTTATTGCATCCGAATCATATTCATATCAATGTCCAACACTTGGACTTAGATTAGTTTACTGATCCAGTGAGAGGAGTTACTAAAATCTAAACCTTTTTCATCACTCTATCAGAATGGAAGTGTCACGGTTATACAATCGTTTACGATCAAATCACCCTCGAGAAATCCTAATACCTATACATCCTACATACTGGAAGATCTAGATTAAATCAGATGTTTTAGATCATATTTGAATTGTCCTCTTCAGGGTTTTATTATTAAGTTTATCATTTGATCATTAGGAGTTGGTATTGATCATATACTTTCCAAAAACATATATCATACCTATAAATTCTATCAAGCTTCCAAAGTGAGATGACCATGCATGGAATTTGATCTCAATATGTTATGAGCAAGCTCGTAACTTCTGACTCAGTAATGAACATGTATGATTCCTTTGAGAGATCGTACTACTCATATGCCCTCAGATGCACACCAGCCCACTGTTGTATATACCTTGATTAGGTCATCAACCTATCGGTCTGTCAAATGTACATACTGATGAACCATTGATTCATCATCTTTATTCTTTTATTTTGACTTAAAATCCTTAATAAAACACATGTAAATAACCACTAATTTTCATTAATTAACAATTTAACATAATTTATTAATAATATATATTTATCATTTATTTACACCAAAATAAAAGAAGAAAAGAAAAAGAAATAAAAAATAATTATGTATATATGTAATAGATACAGACTAACTCGAACCTCGAGACCGGGTCGAGCATTGACATGGACGACAAGGAATAAATTAGGGGGAGATATGGTCCATAACTTATAAAATCCTAGAAAACCAATTCCATATTATACATATTCATCTCATTCATGTTGTAAATATATTTACCTGTTTTATTTATAATTAATTCAATCTCAAACAAAAATATTTTCGTCATGAACTTTCTAACCAAAATGTGTTTCAATTAATAAAAATGATTGAAAAAACAAATCTTGCATAAATAAAAAGGACACCCCTCTGAAAAGCTGTAGAAGAAAAATTGAAAGATCAATATCTACTCCATCTGAACTAAAAAATAAATCAAACGCACTTTCGTTGTGTTCAAAATGGAAGTGGTTTTCATAAAATATGGAGTTAATATGTAAAAGTCAGCTTTTTGGAGTGCCATTGTTCCTATTTGTATATATATTGGACTTTTTTATTGATTTATATAGTTATTCTTTACACATATTGTATTTTTATTATTTTGGACATATTCTATATTATGTATATAAAATACAAATAAAAACAACAAAAATAGAAAGGAATCAATCATTATAATTATATTCAAGGTATAATGTACCTATGTTGTATATATGTATATTTATTTAACTTTTTAAATTAATTCATAAAATAAAATACAAATGTATTTAAAATCCTCTAATTATGTTGTAAATAAATAAAATACAAAATGGTGTATATATTTGTAAAAATATAACTAAAAATAAGTGAATCTTGTACAAAGGTATTTAATACTTATAAATATGTATATTTTAATTATTTAACTATTGAAATTAAGTTATTTAATTTATTAAAAATTACCATAAAATAGTTTATCAAACTATAACATATTTTTATTTTAATTATTTTTAAATTTAAAATTATTTTCTATTTTATTTTAATATTTATTATCTATTTCTGTTAGTTTGTCTTTTAATCTGTTTTGTCTTTTTCCTAGGACAAATCCTATTGGTCCAAACCACTTTGTTGACCCCCCAGTCAACCCCTCAATCCTCCTTTTTAGCCCGAATAAAATGCCTGGTCCGTCTACTTCGTGGAGTTTTGCTGATCACATCCGACTACTTTCTGATATGTTTTCTTCACCCGAATAAGCGTCGTAGATCCCAGATTTGCGCTCGACCCTCTTTTCACCCAAACCAACCTCGGTTTGCGTGCTTCATCCCGTTTAAATTTCAACTTCCACTCGCGTATATAAAGCATCTGGAGCCCTTCTTCTTCCTATCTTTGGCCTCATTCTTCCTCTCCGAAGAGCTCCAGGGCTTACTTGTGACAGAAGTTTGTTTTTTGCAGAGAGGAAAGGGATCGATTGCGCCTCTGATCTGGCGAGATATCACCGTGCTCCTCCGCATGCGAGAGCTCGAGCTTCAAGCACCACCGCGCCGTTGAGGCAATGACTCGGAGATCTAACACCTCCAACCCAGGCAACTTTGTCCATCCAGGTAGTTTAGGTTGAATTTAGTTTTAATTCCATTTCATTTTCAGCTATTTATATTCTCTGTAGCAGTAGATCCGTTCATCAGACCTTCGATCATCCTGATCGAAGACCTCTGTTCTTCTTTTTAACAACACCCACGACAACCGATCATCATTTCATCTTCGATCCTTTCCGGCTACACACAATGGCTGGAGCATATGCTCTATCCTCCATCGTTGCATGAGCATTTATTCATGGATTTTTATGTGCAATTGAGACCGAGCCTTTCCGCTCGAGTCAAAGTGATCATCGTAGGTGCAGGTACTGGAGCCTTGGGTTTGATTTTCGAGCATCTAAAGATGATCTACACTGTAGCATGAACCTTTGAGCAATTGAAGAATAATCTAATATCCATTAGAGCTGATTCCATCTTAAAGCTCCGCTCTGAACGAGATCCAAACCATTCAAGCAACAGTTCGAGAAGTCTGCACCTGATTAGGGTACATGAACCACAACCATCGACATCGAGAATCTGGGAGACACGCAACACTTGCGGAAACATTAAGTTGTCGATCCAATCAAAGACAACGGAGAGCTTCATCTAGAGGCTCAGCTGATCGCAGCACCTGGAGAGGCTCGAGAACACTCCAGATCCAACATCCGAGCATTACCTTCGAAATCTAGAGCAGTATTGAGATCCGCGTGTGGAGGACAGATTAGATCTCCCGCTCCCATCAGAATCACCTTCGCCTGTCGTCGTCTTCTCCAATTTGGGAAGAACAGCCTTCCTTTCCATGTTGAAGGAGATCCGTTCGACCAGCCGCGATCATACGTACCGGAACTCATAGCCGCTCAACAGCTTAAGAAGGCATGCCGTCGAAGATTTTTTTTGGTAAATTCTGTTTTAAGCCCCTAGAAACATTGTAATTACAAACAGATCCACCTTTTTCTGATTCACGTGGGTCATTTGTGGATAAACGGCGAATTGAGTCCTGAAGTTTATATTTGTTATTAAATAGTGTAGAAACATAAAATATTGCATTTCACTCCTTACTTTGTTTATTTATTTTGTCTTTAGTTGCTTCTAATTAATAGCTAATTAATTCATTAAAATCCTTAAAAATTAGGTTAACTTAATGTTTGTTTCTTTTGTCATTAATAAAATTTATTTTGAAAATTATTTGATTTTGCTATTTTAAAAATTCAAGAACTTCTACTTTATTTAGACTAAAAAAGTCAAAAAATTCGAAAAATATGTTGTAAATTCTAAAAAATATTGGAGTTTCCTTTTATTTAATTTTATCATTTTTAAAAAATTCATTTCAAAATTCAATCAGAAAACCTTAAAAATAAAAAAAACATAGAAAAACTATAAAAATCATATAAAATCATTAAAAAATCAAAAATACATAAAGCTTGTTTTAAAGCTCGAAAAAATTTCTTCCTGTTGAATTTAATTTCTATTTAATTTTATTTTTTATATTTTAAAAATACAAAAATAGTAGCTTAATTCCATTTTATGTTCTGCTTTAATTTTTTATTAATCCTTAAAAAACTAGAAATTTCATAAAAATCACAAAAATATTATAATATCATATAAAATACAAAAATAATTTTATTTGTTTTTTTTTATTATTTTTACTATTTTTGAAAAATCCAAAAATAGCTTTTATTTCTTTTATTTTAGATTTTTAAATTATTTTCTTGTAAAAACCAAAAAAATAAAAAATTAAAAAATTAAAATCATTAAAAATTTAAAAAGTTCGAAAATAAAAATCCATAAAAAATACAAAAAGATTTAAAATGACATAAAAAAGAGAAAAAGAAAAAGAAATTTTCCTTGATTAATTAGCATTAATTAAATAACCCTCGTGTAATGTTGCCTCACTGAGTTCAATCCTGAATTGCTATACAAGTAAAATAGTAGCACTAGCATTTTGATTTATTTCTACTAAATAAACATTTTTTGTTTGATATGATTTTGGATTACGACGACGCACTTGTTCATATTTTCGTTTCATCTCATTAATAAATAAAAACCCATCGAAAATCATGCTTAAAAAAATGGCATCGTTGTAGGGGAGGCACAACGAGGGTAGTTAGCACTTTTGTTTCGTCTATTCTTGGTTGTTTGTTTGATTTTCTATTTCACTTGTTTACTGGTCATTTTATTTTCAATTATTATTCTACTTCCTTTCATTTCTTCTTTTATTTTTATCATAAATTATTTCTGACACACTTCTTGTTTCCCATTATTGTGAGGGCCTGACGAACGAGTGAGCCTATCCTAGGAGAGCCGACACACCCGAGCGAGTCAGAGGTCAGGAGTTTCTTCGCCGAACGACATGAGAGAGCAGTTGAGGATGCGTAGAAGAATTGAAGGCCATTTTTTTCATTTTATTTTCATTTTGTTTTTCTATCATTTTATTCATTTTATTTTTGTAAATAATTGTAACAATTTATTAGAGCTTGCACTTTTTCTATTTTTTATAGAACCATTAGACCCAGTTGTGCTTTGTGGGGTCTGTTTCACCAAGTGCTGATGCACTTGGGGGATCCCATCGATTTTTGTTTTCTCGACTTTATTTCTTTTATTTCACGTGTTTTGAGTTTTCCATATTTCTTTTTTGTGCTTGAGACCTTAGTTGTTGATTTTTATTCTTGGTTGATCAGGTAAATAATAGGTCCAAACGCAATAATATCTTCCTATATGTATAGTTAGATTCGTACTTGGACTTAGTCAAATAATTTGGTTCTTCCTGATAATAGGAATTTCTGCTAGGATGGTTCTGGTGTGCATTTTCATATAGGTTAGATTTTATTTCTATGCGCACATCATTTTGCATGTAAATTGTTGGCGGCGTACGCAATTCTATCTTTGTATGAATCATTTATTTCGTCACGCATCAGCTTTTTTGACTTGCTTCACCATTTTTCTGGACTTAGGATAAAAAAATTGAAAATTTTGTTAGGAGATTTTATTTGAAAATTACTTAAAAAAATGACACCCTTAATAAAATTGGGACTGCTAAAAATACTTGACTCTAAAAGAAACGTAATGACTCGTATTATATTAAGGATAGTAAACCCCTCGTTGCTCGCAAGTACTTACCTCTAGACATAGTGGGTGAAAACATAACCTTAAGGATAGGGCCCAAGTCCCTGGACTTGTGCCCTAAGCACTTGTGTATCACTCTTAGGTACACGGTCGCAGCTACAAACACTTACATCTAACTTTAGAAAATCATTTTGGTGTGCTCTACCTTTTATCTCCCTTTTGGTTTGATATAACTCGGCAACACGGGCAGATGGTTCCACTATTTGGGGAGGTTTGAGGACGTACACTGGGCGATAGTGAGACATCACCATGTGTGTTTGTGAGTTATGTACAATATGATTCACTAAACTTATATTTGAAAAGATTAAAGACTGGACTCTTACAGTCTCCACTTGTGTTCAGTTGGTGAATTGAGGGTTTGGTTTGTGTTTGTTTTCTTAGGATAAATATCCTTCCACGCACTTCGTGCCTTTTTCACTTTCTCTTCTTCATTTAACTTTCATTCTCTCCCATCTTTCTCCTTGTATCGAAGATGTCAAATGGGAGTGATTTATGTTCGGACTTTGTGAACTTTTCTTTTTCCTCTTCAATTCATTCGTCTTCATATTATTTTACTCAGGATGACTCTCTTCCTGAGCTTTTTTCTTTCTCTTTTACACCCAATTTGTCACCAATACATCCATTGTTCGAGATTGACCCTCTTCTCGAACTATCATTTGAGACTTTCATTCATGATGAATGATTAAGCTACTTTTATGTTTCTAGATACCGAGCCAGTTATTGAGGAGTTGATGCCACCTAAGGGCAAGGGTTCTATTGTAGACCAAACTAAGATCAACAATATGATGTTCGCTTCTATTCATGTAATTCAAAGACAATAGACTAAGCAGGCCAACATCCATGTTAGATTGAGGGATATGATCTTAGAGCTGAGGAATAATGGAGAGAGGAGAGAGGAGGATGAGCAGCAGAGAGGAGGTAGGAATCGAGGAGAGAATGTGCAGAATGATAAACAAAGCACAAATCCTATTGATGAGCCCAACAGAGTTGTGGCCAAGCTAACACTTAGAGATGCTTATAACCCATGAGAAGGACACACTCTTCCATGGATTTAGATTCCTGCAGTTCATGGGTATTTCGTGCTAAAGTCCCAATTGTGTCCTTTGCTCCCCATATTCCATGGTCACGTCAATGATGGACCATATATACACCTCCAGAAGATCAGTCGCATATGCAGTACAATGCACTACCCTAACATACTATTGGATGTAGTGAAGATGCCAACTTTCCTCTTCAGCATTATGGATAAGGCATTATACTAGATCAATCATTTAGGAAGGGTGGTCACATCCTGGAAAGAGTTGAGGTCAACTTTTCTGAGCAAGTATTATCCCATAGGATAATAAATCAGATGCAGTCTCTCATATCTAACTTCTCCCAGATGTCCCATGAGCCTATTCACGAGGCATGGGAACATTCCAAGGATTTGATGAAGAAATGTCCCCATCATGATATACCAAAGGCAAGCCTAGTACATAACTTCTTTGAAGGTTTAAGTTCTTGGTAGATGTCGCTTGTGGGGGTTCTCATTTCAAAAAATATGAGGATGTCCTATGGCAGATATTTGAGCAAATGGCAAAGATCTCTATAGCTCTATCTTCTTCTGTGTATTTTAGAAACATTCTCTACCTTCTTATATACCCTACAAGGGTGTCAACATGATGACATCTCATGGCATGGATAGGGTGGACAGTTCAGATCTGATCATCATTAGGAATCACCTATTAAAGTCAATATAATTGAAAAACAATCACAAGAGCTAGACAAATTACATGTGATCGAGTAGAGGACAAAGCAACTGGACAAGCTAGATGAGATCACGAGGCATCTGGAGCTTGTTGTTAGTACCATTCATGCATACTAGAGTTCGAGTCCCGCAACCGATACTTTCGCCTTGAGTCTTACACTTCTAGCATACAACAGATTACAGGAGCACCTCCTACAGTTCAACACATTTACTGCATGCAGACTCTAGACCAGGTCCAACAACAATAGACTCCAGCATATATTGTGGCATACTATCAGGAGCCTCCACATTTTTCAGAGCCACAATTTCCACCTCTACCTCACATTCTGGAGGTGAATGGCATTTAGAGTGGTCTCGAGAATAGCCATACTCATCCATAAGGGCAACAACAGTTGGGTTCATAGGCCAACCAGAGGCTGGTTCACCTGTTTCAGGGAAGTAGATCACATCAAAACCAACAACTACAACCTCACTATCAGTATTCACCACACTTCCATACATGGAGACATGGATATCAACAGACACAACCTACTTATTCATATCAACCTTATCATTAGCAACAACTTGCACAATATTAACATCCTCCTCCTCCTCATTATCAGTATACAACACAATTTTTATACTCTGGGTACCAACAACCTCCTCACTACCAGTCTTAGCGACCTCCAGTTGTTGACCTGCTATAGGCACCTTCGACGAACCCAATGAAAAACATGAGTGACATCAACTAGAGGTTTGAAGACCTAATTTCCGCAAAGACCATCATACCCTTCCAAGTTGAAGCCAATCCCAACAATTTCAGACGCAATAAGGAGCATGTAGCACACCATGATACAACCACTCCTAAAACATGTATGACTTGTGATTTTTCATGTTTATATTATGTCGTTACTCTCAGGAGTGGTATGAGATTGTAGCCACCAGCACCAGTGGGAATGGGAAATAAAGCCATTGATCGAGCATCATCTTCCTCCTCACCTTCTTCATCTACTAAGCAGAGATCAAGCGGGGTTACAGTCCATGGAGGAGCATCACCACCACCATCTGCAGCTGACATAGCAACCTAATATATTTTTACTTTTTCTTTACCTATTATGGATGATATTGTACAGACTGATTCTAATCGTCCATATGTAAATACTGTCTCAGATGTGAATAAAAAGAACGTTATTTCAGATTCTGATTTTGTTCCTTTTCCCGATGCATTGAATAAAAGCAAGAATATTAGAAAATTAAAAACAGAACTTTCTGATCCTAGAGTGGCTAAGGTATTACATAACATCTTTCTCGATATGCCACTCCTAAAGGCCATGGAGTACGTTCCTGTCGTCAAAATAAGAATAAAAGAAGCATGGAACCGACATAAGAGAACTAAAAAGCATATTTTGATCATGGCCACAATTCATGCCAACAGCAACCTCCTGCCTAAAAAAAGACAAGGGAGAACCTCATATCCGATGTCACATTTTCTATAGGGTGTTTGGTTGTACTCTTCTCGATTGCGGATCCTCCATCAATCTCATGCCGACCTCGCTACTCAAGGAGTTTAGGTCGGGGCCTCTTAGATCCACTAGGATGATCCTTCAGTTTGTTGATATAAAGATCAAGAGATCGAGGGACATTCTAGAGGATGTTATCGTAATAGTGAAAGGAATGCAATTACCAGTAGAATTTATTCTTCTGGACATGGATACCTCAACACCATTACTCCATACCCAATCATACTTGGTTGGTCGTCCTTCGAACAACCAAAGCGGTAGTAGATTATGATCCTGAAGAGATAGCCTTTCACCCCCACAATGAAAAGGTTAAGATAGAGAGTATCCCTGATCCAAAGCCTACAGAGCCATCATCATAGGACAGAGAGCATGTTACACCTGAGCCAAAGGACTGTGATTTTCTAGATAAGATCAGAGACACAAATTTGTTTGTGAATTACATTCATACCCACAAATTCCTTTCTGGAAAGGAAGGCTTGGAAAGCATAGCCAACATTTTCTTTGTTGTTGATGATTCTGAGTTGTATGCTGATGGTTCTGAGCTATTTTCTGATGAGTGCACTGATATTTCTGAGATTACTGATGATCCCTCACATTCTGAGCAGAACAAGTTTATTGTAGATCTATTTGAGACATTACATGATGAGCCTATTCTAGTCACAGTGGATATTTCATAATTGCCAAATCAGTTACCTTCCACCAATGCAGTTTTTGAGGTTGCCACAGAGCAAATTCAGACCCCACCTGAACTCAAAGTTTTACCATCAATACTGAAATATGCCTTCCTTGTGGGTGATCCCCAAATGTTTCTGATCATCATCAGTTCGTAGTTGACCAACAAGCAGGAATCTCACTTGCTAGAGGTTCTTGAGAGAAACCACAAAGCTATAGGCTGGAAGATTTCTTGTGAGATCAATCTAGCATTGTGCTCGCATTATATCTACTTAGAGGATGACAACAAGCAATCACATGATTTTTAGCATCATGTGAATCCTAATCTCTAGGGTATTGTCAAGAAAGAGATCATGAAGTGGTGTGAAGCTGACTTTATTTATCTCATTTCTGATTCCAAATGGGCCATCCCAAAATCCAGGATTAAAATTGTAACGAATGACTGTGGTGAGGAATTCTCGACCCGAGCACCCACTTCGTGGCATGTTTGTGTAGATTACTGACACTTGAACTCAGTGACCAAGAAAGATCACTTTTCGTTGCCCTTTATTGACCAGATCGTCAAAAGACTGGTAAGAAAAGAGTTCTTTTATTTTTTGAATAGATATTTAGGGTATAATCAAATTGCAATTGCTCACAAGGATAGGAGAAGACTTTTCTTGTCCATTCAGCACTTAAGCATTTACACGGATGCCCTTTGGATTGTGTAATGCTCCAGCTACATTCCAGAGGTGTATGTAGGATTATTTTACCGACATGGTAGGTAATTTTTTTGAGGTCTTTATGGATGATTTCTTGGTCTACGGGGATAGTTTTAACTCATGTCTTGCTTATTTAAACTGAGTACTTCAGCATTATTGTAATGTAAACTTAGTGCTCTTATGGGAGATGAGTCACTTTATGGTAAGTAATGGGATTGTTATAGGCCGCATCATCTCCAAACATGGCATGGTGGTTGACCTGACCAAGGTTGATGTGATCTCCAAGCTAGAGTCGTTGACGAATTTGAAGCAGTTGAGGTCATTTCTTGGATTCATTGGATTTTATAGGCAATTCATTAAGGACTTCAGCAAGACTACCACACCATTTACTAAGCTCCTATGCAAGGAGAGTGAGTCTATTGTTGGTGATAAGGTTCTCTATGCATTTTATCGGATGAATGACTTGGTTAATAGTGCTCTTGTCCTACAACCACCTGATTGGTCTCTTCCTTTCGAGATTATAATGGATGCTTCAGATTATGTAGTTGGAGCTATTTTAGGGCAGAGAAGGGATGGAGTACCATTTACTATACACTATGTTTGTAAGGCTCTCGATGATGCACATAAGAATTATACCGTTACAAAGAAGTAGATACTAGCAGTAGTGTTTGCTTTAGAGAAATTCAGATCACACCTATTGGGTCTAGAGTGATTGTCTACACGGATCATACTACCATATGATACTTGCAAGCTAAGAAGGATTACAAACCACGCCTACTCATATGGATCCTTCTACTCTAGGAGTTTTTGAAGGATATGGGAAAATCCTTAGGTGCATCACGGAAGCGTGATGATCGCATCGAATGTGATCGGGAGCGACTAGTCGAACTAGTTGCTCGGGGCAGCAGAATTTAAAATTATTTCAAACGATAAAATCACATGATCCAAGAACACTTCTCAGACCGTTTCATCTAAACCACAAATAATTATTAGGTTTACCTCTTGAAGCATGGTTGTGATCAAATCTCTAAAAGAAGAGACCTCCTGTCTCATGTCCGATCCAACGGAGGAGACACTTGCGAGCGTGTTGATGAAACACGTGCTTCTCACAATCCATGTTGATGATCCAAGCGGTGAATCTCCTAATCTTGTCACACAATATCCCACGTCTTCTTCACAAGTGAGGCACATTAAAGGAGACGGAGATCCACGAGCAAACATTCTGGTAGCACAACGACGATGCTACGGTGATGGCGACTCTCTATAGGGCTCCATGGTGGACGATCACAATGAGAGAGAGAGGACGTGTAGAGAATGAGAGAGAAAAAGATCATATGTTGTTGTAGTTTTTGTAACTTTGAAGAGCAAGTGATGCCTCTTTTTAGGTTTTGGGAGTCCATGGATCTCAACCATGGACACCACAAAATCAATGGATGAGATTGATTTGTATTTCTTTCGATGGCCAAGATTTTGTTATAAAAACACAACAACAATTAATTTAATTTAGATTCAATATAGATCAATATAATTAATCCCACATTAAATTAATCAAGTATGAAGATTATGGAATAGAGATTGCCTCCTTCCATGATAAGGGAGTAGACGACCACCCTTTCCTAATGGGAGTTGGTAGTCGTCCACCCAACCAATTAAGAAGGGGTCAATCTCATGTAATCTCATGAGATTACATTATTCCATGGAAATCACCAAGATCTACAACAACACTTGTTGTAAAAATATTCTACAAAAATAACTCATAATTATTTGTGAATATTTCAATCTTACCATTGGAAAATTGTGAATCACATTCACAACCCAAAATAAAATGTAAATTATGTTTTCAATTAATTATCCAATGTGAATCCAATTCACATCAACATTTAATTATAAATGTTATTTACAAATTGCTCTCTTTTATATATTATAAATCCCATTTATAATATATATGATAAATATTGATAGTCCATCCATATTATCCATTTCCATTATAATTAAATCACATTTAATCGTCTTGGATCTCTATTCTCATGTGCCCAAATAATATGAATCACATTCACATTATTCACATATTTGATAATTAAATCACATTTAATTATCTTAGATAACTCTCCTTATAATATGAATCAAATTCATTATTCATGATAATTAAATCACATGTAATTATCCAATTTCTCAATGCTCGGATATATATATATATATATATATATATATATATCAACAATGAAATTATCCTTGAACTCTTTCAAGGATAATTCGCTTTCTCCGTGGATACTTGGAGACAATGACATGGGATTGTATTGTTCCACATATAGTGACTTAGATATTGAGATCACATCTCAAATCCAGATCTTGTGGACCTATCATAGATGCTTGATTAAATCAAGACCGCAAATCTAATCTTTTCATTGCATCTGAATCACATTCAGATTAATGTCCAACATTTGTACCAAGATTAGATCACTTCTCTACTGAGAGGAGTCATTAAAATCCAGACCCGTTTCATCACTCCCTAGGAATGGAAGCATCATGGTTATACAATCGTTTATGATCAGATCACCCTCAGGTATTCCTAATACATGTACATCTTGCATACTGGAAGACCAAGATTAAACTAGGAGTATTAGATCAAATTAAAATTGTCTACTTCAAAGATTTATCATTAAGTTCTCATTTGACTATTGGGAGTTAGTATTGATCATATACTTTATAGAAGCATATAGCATACCTAGATGTTGATCATATACTTTCCAAAAGCATATATCAAACCTACAAATTCAGTCTAGCTTCCAAAATGAGGCGACCATGCACAGAATTTGATTCTTCACAATATCTCATGAGTGAGCTCATGTCTTCTGGTTCAGCAATGAAACTGTATGATCCCTTTGAGGGATCTATTACTAATATGCCCTTGCATTCACATCAGCGCACCTGTTTATATACTTTAGTTAGGTCATCAAATAGGTTTGCCAAATGTACATACTCAGACATATAGTAACACATCTGTCTTCGGTCAGAGGATGCATGTCTATATCGTGACAATGTACGACATAGGTCTTTAGTTATTTCGATCTCGTTAAGTCAACTCTTTGACCTAACTTATCTAACACATCCGAATCTCTATTCCTATACAGAGGACCTGCATCAAGAGGTCAGTTATATATAAACCTTTAGAGAAAGTATTTCCATCTCCTTCTCAGGCTGGAGATAATCTCTTAATAATCATTTGACAGTGCTCAGTGAGTCCTCAATCTAACTCTTTAGATATTCATCCAAGAACCAACCTCTATGATCCAACAATTGAATCAACAACTGCATGATCATTAAGATGGCCATGGTACATAACCCTAATTGTACTAAGGGACCTATTATGCAAATTAATCATTCTTCATTTCAGACCAGGGAATGATATTTGCAATAATATTTATTGCATAATGGCTCGACGTGGGCTCACATTTCCAACAATCTCCCACTAGCCCAAAGAGCCATTAATGGGCTAATCTTTAAACCCACACTCATGTGACAATAATATGCTATTTAGAAAAATATCTATGTAAGACGATCTGTCTCTCTGTTCCCAAGAGACTACTCCAAGTCCTTTTAGGACACTTGCATATCTCCTAGTAACAGTGTTTGCATGAAATGTGAATGTTGCATCTTATGAAACCAATACTCAATATTGACAGTTATAGTGTCCTTGATACTACAACTCAATTATTATAACCAGTATGTTCATTATACCCTTATTCTTGGAGATCTCTATATCCTAAGATATCCGCAGTTAAGACCTTTTATATTACTATCTATAAAGTCCTAAGCACTTGAAGATAAGACTTAAAGATCACTATCTGTAAAGTCTTGTCATCTTTTAAGATATTGTTATTACTGTAACCAAGTGTTTTATCTCCATAACGGGATTAGCAATAGTTTACTACTCCCACTGCATGGAAGACATTTGCTTTTGTACACATCTAGCATGCACTCGGCTTCTCGTAACAGATGCACAAGGACAAGCAGTTTTAGCATTCACATCCTAAACTCTTTGAGGTGCTATTCCCTTAGATAGGTTAGTACAATATCTTAAGGAAAAGAAGCCTTTCTTGGAATTTTCCAGAAAATGGAACTGTCCAAGGTGCACCACTAATGTGATGGTCCCAATACCCTCTTTTCTTTGCTTTTGAACAACTCTAGAACTAAGATCTAAGAGATATCCTTGAGATCATATCTCAAGGTATGGAACAACCAGATTGTAAAACACTTATTATCATCCTTATATCATTCCAAATGATTAGGATATCATCTACATTTAGCACAATGAACACAATGGCATTCCCACTAAGTTTCACACGGTTCATCAAAATTCTATCTGAAATCATAACATTTATAATTTCATCAAATCCAATATTCCAACTACAAGAAGCTTATTTGAGTCCATAGTTGGAGTTCTTCAGCTTGCACATCTTACGTTCCTCAACCATGAAGCCCTGGGGCTACTTCATGTGAATATCCTCAGAGAGTTATTCATAGAGGAATGAAATACTGACTTCCATCTTGAAGATGTCAAAGTCAAGTTGTGTAGCTATGGTTAGCAATATTTTGATGGGTTAAGCATGGTCACTGGAGAGCAAGTCTCATCGCAAGCGATGTCTTCTCTTTGGTGTATATCTTGTGGACATGAACCGTGCTTCGAATATCTCTACCTTCTAATCAAGTTCCCTCTTCCTCTTGAAGATCCATTTACACCTAACGGGTCCTACCCTTGTAGGTGGATCCTCGAGGGTCCATATACACCACTTTGATATGAAGTCTACTTTAGACTTTATTGCTAACATCCATCTTTCCATGTCATGATCCTTGGAAGCTTCATCGTATGAATTCAGATCATTGTCAGATTTAACTGACACATGGAATCCATCCTCAAACTCATTTGAAGAGGTATGAGTGTTTCAACTTTAATTTTCATTTTAGTTTCTGATTTTAGGAGCCTCATTATCTTTTCAAGATCAAATGAGTTCCTTCATTTCATTTTCATCTTGATTCTAAAAAAAGTCAACCTCTAAGAATCACATTCTAAGATATGAAATCTTTTAAGAATCTCAAGGTCATAAAGTAGGTATCCAATACCATTATTATTTTCCTAATGAAGTAGCCCTCTATGGTGCTAGATTCCAGCTTACTTGCATCCATGACAAAGTTATGGACCAAGCAACACTAAATCCTCAAGTGTCCAAACACTAGGTTGGGTTCCAAACCATAGCTTATGAGGGTTTCCGGGTTTAGATCCGCATGAAATCTTATTAATGATATATAATGTAGTCTCCAGTACATATATATACCTAGAAACTGATATATAATTATGCTAAGATTAATCATTGGTCAAATCATGTTACCCATGATCCAATTGTATCTTCCTACATCTCTATTGAGTTTAGGTGTATTAGGAGGATTGAGATAGGAATGATATTCCTTTCTCCATAAGGTATTCCTTGAATTCATCTAATAGGTACTTGCTACCAAGGTTACATTAAATTCATTTTCATCTTCCTTCAATCTTTGGTTCTATCACAAAATAATCATCAATAGGTATCACATATCCATAATGTTTATTATGATATAGATGATCAACATACATCAATATGTATGAGGTCCTGAATACCTCGACATCTTACACCATTCTCATAAAAGAGTGTATTGGACATTTTTCTTTGAATACAATATTCACAAGTACGTAAGTTTTGAATCTTTAGACAATCTAAAGTTCAATATCTTATTAATCTATTGATCTCATCAATAGACATATGTCCAAGGCTTGATGCCAGATCATTGTCAAATGATCTTCATCCTCCTATCGATCTTATAAGGTTTAATTTTCAGTATTTAGAAGTGTTAATGGACTATTAATTAATTTTTTAATTCAGTAAAATCCTCTAGATAGTAGATTACTATCTGAAATATATCAATCATAACTCTTTATGATAGGTCTATTCCAGAGTTCATGTTTATTTCCAACATTTAGAAATAAAAAATGAGTGTATTCTAATATCTAAGTCATAGAGACATTCTCTAAGACTAAGGACTCTTCTACTGAAATTATGAAGTCTATTTATCCAATAGAGATTGTTGCAACACTTGCATCAATATCCATGTGGATGACTATGAAATCTTAGGATCAAATTTTCTAGTCTTCTAAAACATATGCAACCAATTGCAAGTGTTATTAGAAGAATGAGATATAATTATTAGAATTTGATCTTATCAAATATGAAAGTCAATTTCAATGATTAAATGTGGATTATACATTATTTCGATGCACTATCTGAGCCTTCTCTAAGTATCCAAGGGAGTCTAGATAGTCACACTATTAGTACATCGACTTATTGCAGTATTGGCATTCATCTAACTATTTGGATGTCATTTGGAAGTTACAGAAGTACAGTCATCTCCTTGACTTTCCTTCTTGCTTGAGTCCGAACCATGCTTCCACTATGCTCCCTTCATCAAACAACCATTACTTAAGACAAAGTATCTCTTATGTTGAATTCAAAAGATTTAAATATAAGAGTATTTTAACATTAATACATGCTTCATCTAATTCATACAATATGAATATTATGAGGCTTCAAGAATGACTTGAGTATGGATAGCATAATGATGACACTCATAATATCTACATACATCTTAACTCTTAAAGACTTAGGTTCAGTTAAGTACTCAAACATTCTGAATACATGATCTCTTATAGAGCCACCATTCTGCATGATCCAGTGAACCATGTCATTAATGATTAAATGCCAAGAGCACATATGTATGCCAGAACATCTTCTTAGATTTTATGAGGATTATTCGACAATTGCGATCATCATCAACATGTCACTTCCAAAGTGCATTAGATGAGAAATCAAGGTCATAGAGACACACAAACCCTAAGGTTGTAGTCCTATTGTCTATTTAATTGTCATTCCTCATTATTACGAGGAAACTTGCACATTGCAACCTCAAACATTATGTGTCCAACCGCAGGTACAATATCTTGATCATGGATCCAATCCATGATATTGTACTGGTTATTATTGAGTATAGTATTGAGCGAGTTTAATGAAGGATTATCTGAAATAAGATATTTATATCAATATAAATAAATAAACAAATAAATATATTACTTTAAGTTAGGAATTTTTATATCAAAGTTGTCTTGCCTTGGCCCCACTGAAAGTTCATTCCCTTAATGACTTTAAATGTAAGAGATATACTTACCATTATATCTCAGGCAAGATCAGGGATCTTCTTTCTTATCTTTGTCACATCCCAATAATATGAGAACCTGCAACTCGGATAAAAAGAAGCGAGAACACATTCCACCTTGCAAGTGCATTTGCATTCCCAATTAAGTATTTAACACCTAGGTCCACCACCCCTAAGGTGATGTTGACCCGTCATTAATTGAACCAATTGTCAACAGGAATAGCACTCGTTATGCGCAATCCAATATCACCCCAATAATATGAGGACCCGATATTGGGGTCACTACGCATACGGTCTTACTCTTTCAAAAAGTACAGAGCTTGATCCAGATGCGCTTGTATGCAGGAGCTGTCACTTCGGACATGCGTCTCCTACGTACAATCCCTGGAGACGGAACTCTTCACCTTGACAGAAGACCATGGATCACTTATGTGATCCTCCGTATCATGTTACAATTCTAATTAATCATTATGAATTATATTCATTACGATTAATTCTTCCAAGGGAATTAGACATCTATTCATAATATAATGTTTTAATTTTAAGGGATTTTTACACTCATAATCCTGAGTAATTCCGCAATTACAATCATAACCCCACATAATCATGAATTATACGAGAATCCCCAGATAGTCACTTCGTCTCACACTCATAACCCTCCGTTAGTTTTCCCATTAACTCAACCATATCATTGGGTTAATCTAACCTAGTCTATCCAACGACTAATAAAAATTTTTAAAAAACTAAAAAATCCCAAATCCCCTCCCCTTCCTTCTTCAACGCCCCTCCCCTTATTCCTCCTCCATCTCGCCCCTCCCCTTCTTCCTCCTCCATCTCGTCCCCGACAATGCCACAAATGACGCGATTGATGCAGAGGTTGCAGCTTTGGGAAGAAAGGATGCAACAGAGGTGGTCGATGGATGTTCCTCTGATAGGGTTTAGTTGTTCATCATCGTGGTAGGGATGATTCAGCTATTGTTCTTGGTGTTGTTTGTAGAGGGGGCGGTGAATCTATTGTTGATGATAAAGATAGGGACTCTATGGGAGCTAGTAATGAAGGGGGAGGACCAAGTAAAGAACGGGAAGGGACCCACCACAGTAAAGATCCTCGCTTGCACCATGTCGCTAATCCTTCTGTCTAGCATCACCAACATCCTCAAGATCCAGAACCGTGATGTGGAAGAGAGTTTCCAGATAGGGGCGACGGGTAAGCCTTCCAGGTAGGGGCGGCAACGTCGGCGGTGGGATTTTAGGGAATAGGGGCGGTGGGAAGGCTTCCAGGAAGGGGCGATGCCGGAGTGTGAGGGGGAGGTGAAGGAGGTTTCCAGGTAGGGGAGGGTTGCGGGGGGAAGGTGGTTTCCAGGCAGGGGCAAGAGGGAGGGAGGGCTGCGACGGGGGGTGGGGGGGGGTTAGGGGAGGGTTGCGATGGGGCTTCCAGGCAGGGGGGCAGGGGGAGGGCTGCGAAGAGCTCATAGCGCAACTGGAGCAGTGCTGCAGGGGGACACTTGATCTTCTAGATTTAATAGTGTCGTGTGAGGAGCACTCAATGGATGCCGCGATGACCACAATGGAGGAGGCAACTGGGGATGGCTTTGAGGTGATGGGGGAAGGGGGGACATCATTTTATAAATATAAAATATTCGAAGGGCAAAATTATCCACGTATATCTTTTTCCATCTGAGTTAACGGAGATTCGAAATTGAACTTGACACAAGGTTATGTCATGTAAAGGTTAAGCATTACTCGGGGTTTCTCGTGTAATTCATGATTATGCAGGGTTATGATTGTAATTGCAGAATTACTCAGGGTTATGGGTGTAAAAATCCCTAATTTTAATTGGATCTAATGAATTTATTTTTATTAAATCAATTATCTATCCAATCAATCAACCAAGAAACAATTTGTGATTGTTACTTGAAGGATGGTATTATCTCAAAAATATATATTATTCAAATTTTAATAATTAGAAAAATACATCATGATCACTTCAAGCATTATCCCTTCCTTACATGTTGTCATGGCCAGTACCGGCGGGAGTGGGACAGATCGCTCACGGAGCAACCTGCTACCTCAACGCTCCCTGACTAGACACCATATCCGCCTCAGGTCAGGATAATGCCAACTGATCACTTTGTACTTGAGATGATAATCGGTCTTCAATCGAAGTTATACCATATAATAATAATTAATATATTTTTTATTAACATTGTAAAGAGATTTTCTAAACAAATCCCCAATCCAATTCTAACAACTTTATTTGTTGGAAAGAAGATCATGTAACCAATTGCGATCAAGATCAAATCTAATCAAATTTGGTTAAGGCAATGCCGTTTAAAGAAATAATCATTATCAAATATTTCAGAAAATATTCGTCAATGATTATTCCAGGAAATTAACCATTAATCTCAATAACTGATTAAATGACAATCACATGGTTCTTGATTAAGAGTGTAATTTCCAGCAGTGACCCTCACTTACTAAAATTAACATATCTCAATCAATTTAAATCCAAATCAAGCAAAAAAAGTTTCTATAGTTTTCTAATTTGATTTATAACAGAACCCAAATTATTTGCATGCATTTCTAGATGTTTTAAAACCGCAATTAAGTCTTTAATTACGTCAAGATTCGCTATCCCCGAAACAGTGGATACATGTTCACTAAAATGATCATAACTTGAGCAATCAGACTCCAATTCATGAAAAATCAAATACCACAATTTCCTTATTTAATTTAGAATATAATATAAGTTATAATTTCGTATTTCATTAATTTAAACAAGATGGAAAAATCACACAAACAGGGCTACGTGAACAAAATGCAATACATTTTCGCAAATCCTAATGAGCCCAAGTCGTCCTAGGTTTATGGACTGTATCTGAAACCTCCGACTATGGCTCTAATACCACTCGAAGGATATGTAAAAATCCTCAAGTGCATCACGGAAGCGTGAGTATCGCATCGAATGCGATCGGGAGAGACTGGTCAAACTAGTAGCTCGGGGCGTTGGAATTTTTTTTTCAAATAATGGAACCACATGATCCAAGAACATTTATCGGATCATTTCATCTAAAACACAAATAAGTATTAGGTTTACCTCTTGAATCATGGTTGCGATCGAATCTCTAAACGAAGAGACCTCCTATCTCAAGTTTGAGCCGATGGAGGAGACATTTGCGAGCACGTTGAATGAAACACGTGCTTCTCGCAATCCATGTTGGTGATCCAAGCGACGAATCTCCTGATATTGTCATACAAGATCCGACGTCTTCTTCACGAGCGAGTCCCATCGAAGGAGACAGAGATGCACGAGTAAACATTCCGACAACAACAATGATGTTGCGGCGATGGCGACTCTCTTTAGGGATCCATGGTGGACATCCACAATGAGAGAGAGAGAGGATGTGTAGAGAATGATAGAGAGAGAGAGAGCATATGTTGTTGTAGTTGTTGTAGCTATGAAGATCAAGGGATGCCTTTTCTTATATAGGGTTTTGGGAGTCCATGGATCTAAATCCATGGACACCACAAAATCAATGGATGAGATTGATTTGTGTTTCTTTCAGTGGTCAAGATTTTGTTGTAAAAACACAACAATAATTAATTTAATTTAGATTATATATATATCAATATAATTAATCCCAAATTAAATCAATCAAGCATGGAGATTATGGAATGGAGATTTCCTTCTTCCATGATATGGGAGTGGACCTCCACCATTTCCTAATGGGAGTTGGTGGCCGTCCACCCTCCCAATTTGGAATGTGCCAATCCCATGTAATCTCATAAGATTACATTATTCCATGGAAATATGCAAGATTTATAATAATAGTTGTTGAAAATATATTATACAAAAATAATTCATAATTATTTTGTCAATACTGAAATCTTGCCATTCGAAAATTGTAAATCACATTCACAACCCAAAATAAAATGTAAATTATATTTTCAATCAATTATCCAATGTGAATCAAATTCATATCAACATTTAATTTGTAAATGTTATTTACAAATTGCTCTCTCTTATATATTATAAATCACATTTATAGTATATATCATTAATATTGATAGTGTTATCCACATTATCCATGTCCATGATAATTAAATCACATTTAATCATCTTGGATCTCTATTCTCATGTGCCCAAATAATATGAATCACATTAACATTATTCATATCTTTGATAATTAAACCACATTTAATTTTCTTAGATAACTCTCTTTGTAATATGAAGTAAATTCATATTATTCGTGATAATTAAAACATATTTAATTATCTAATTTCTCAATAATCGGATATAAATATCAACTACGAAATTATCCTTGAACTCTTTCAAGGATAATACTTTTTCTCCACGGATACTTGGAGATAAGGACATGGCGATTGTATTGTTCCATGTATAGTGATTTGGATATTGAGATCATATCTCAAATCCAGATCTTGCGGACCTCTCATAGATGCTTGATTAAATCAAGACCACAAATCTAATCTTTTCATTTCATCTGAATCACATTCATATAAATGTCCAATATTTCGACCAAGATCAAATCACTTCTCTATTGAGAGGAGTCACTAAAATACAGACTCGTTTCATCACTTCCTAAGAAAGGAAGCGTCATGGTTATACAATCGTTTATGTTCACATCAACCCCCAGTTATTCCTAATACATGTACATCTTGCATACTAGAAGACCAAGATTAAACCCGAAGTATTAGATCAATTTTACATTGTCTACTTCAAGGATTTATCATTAACTTTCTCATTTAACTATTGGGAGTTGGTATCGATCATATACTTTCCAAAAGCATATATCATACCTAGGTGTTGATCATATACTTTCCAAAAGCATATATCAAACCTACAAATTCAGTCAAGCTTCCAAAGCGAGATGACCGTGCACGGAGTTTAATTCTTCCCAATATCTCATAAGTGAGCTTATGTCTTCCGATACAACAATGAACCTGTATGATCCCTTTGAGAGATCGTATAACTCATATGCCCTTGCATGCACACCATCGCACCGGTGTATAGACCTTCATTAGGTCATCAACCTATCAGTTTGCCAAATGGACATACTCAGACATATTGTAACATATCTATCTCTGATCAGAGGATGCATGCCTATATCGTGACAGCATGCGACATATGTCTTCGGTTATCTCGATCTCG
Source organism: Ottelia alismoides (assembly GCA_037367405.1). Taxonomy (NCBI): domain Eukaryota; kingdom Viridiplantae; phylum Streptophyta; class Magnoliopsida; order Alismatales; family Hydrocharitaceae; genus Ottelia; species Ottelia alismoides. The sequence continues at coordinate 158,661 of JAZKJV010008319.1, read as the reverse complement.
TTAAGTAAACTCTTTTACCTATCTTATCTAACACCTCCGAATCTCTATTCCTATGCAGAGGACTTGCATCAAGAGATCGGTCAGATATCAGCCTTTAGAGAAATGATTTCCATCTCCTTCTCAGGTTAGAGATCATCTCTTAATAATCATTTGACGGTGCTCGATGAGCCCTTGATCTAACTCTTTAGATATTCATCCAAGCCCAAGCCTCTATGATTCAACAATTGAATCAACAGCTGTATGATCATTAAGATGGCCATGGTACATAACCCTAATTGTACTAAGGGACCTATTATACAAATTAATCATTCTTCATTTCAGATCAGGGAATGATATTTGCAATAACATTTATTGCATAATGGCTCGTCGTGGTCTAGCATGTCGAAAAGTTTTATTTGGAGATTCATGACAAACCTGAAGAAAAGAATGTCATGGGAGATCACCTTTCTCGTATCATAGATATATGGTCTCTTGAACAACTACTACTTCCTATTAGATAGACTTTCCTAGATGAGGCGATTTTGTCTATTGCTTCACTCCCACGGTTTGCTGATATCGTGAACTTATTTGTCTCAAAAAATGTTCCATAAGATTGGCCCAAGCTTAATATAGACAAAGTCTTGTCAGAGATTCATTTCTACCAATGGGAGGATCCATACCTATTTCGTGAGGGTGCTGATTATATCTGTAGGAGGTGCATTCCTTAGGAGGAATACACTAGTGTACTTGAGTATTGTCACATATTAGATGCTGGTGGACATCATTCGGGGAAGCGCACGACAACAAAAGTTCCACAATGTGGCCTATGGTGTCCAACTCTGTTTAAGGACGCTACAGATTATGTGAAGTGTTGTATTGATTGCTAGAGAATGGAAGGTGCCATCGGTTCCAAAGATACAATTCCCCTCAAGTATATCCAGACTTTAGATGTTTTTGATGCTTGGGGCATTGACTTCATAGGCCCATTCTCGATCAGTCAGGGATTTCAGTAAATCCTGCTTGTCGTGGATTATGTTAGTCATTGGGTAGAGGCTATCCCCACCTAAGTCTCCAATAGTCGTATGGTTTGTCACTTCCTCAAGGACAACATTATTGTGTGGTTCAAGATTATGAAGATTCTCATTTCAGAATGAGGAAGCCACTTTATCAACAGAGTTGTTAGGAAATTAGTTAAGGGATGTAGCATTGGGCATCATATCGCGTCTTCTTACCACCTATAGACTAACGACTTGGCTGAGATATCAAATAGGGATATCAAGACCATTATTCATAAACTTGTTCGTCTGGATAGGAAGAACTGGTCGCAGATGCTTGACTCCGTTCTATGGGCTTATTGTATGGCATACAAGTCTTCTTTGGGTATGTCTCCCTATCGATTGGTTTATGGAAAAGCTTGACACTTACCAGTTGAGTTAATTAATAAATATTTATGGACAATCCATGTATGCAATTTATATTATGAGAGAGAATGACATAATAAGAAAATGGATCTGAATAGATTGTTAGAATTCAGAGACTTTGCTTATAACAACAGCCTGATGTATAAAGAGTAAGTCAAGAGATGGCATGATAAACACATCGAGAGAAAGACTTTCGAGCTTAATAAGAAGGTCTGGTTGTTTGATGGAAAATTAAAGCTATTCCCAGGAAAAATCAAGAGCAAATGGTCATGACTGTTTATAGTGAGACATGTACGTGGAAACAGTAGCATTGTCATTCAGGATTGTCTCTAACGCACATCCATTTGTGGTGATCAGATAGTTGCCGAAACCATATGTAGATCATGATACATTCCTTTTCGTTGTGGATTCCATTCATGTGGTATCAGACGATGATTCTTTGACCTTTTTTCTTTTGATACATGAGATGATTTTCTCTTGTATATATTCCTTCTGTTTTATTCTTTCTTTCTTACGTTTTTATAATTCACCTCTTTTCCGTGTGTGTTCTATACTTAGATGTACTCTATCCTAAGTATAGGGGAGGTAAATGAGTTGAGTTGTTCCATTTTTTATGTGTTTCATCACTCTTGTTGTTGCTTATACTTAGGGATCTTTTACCCTAAGTATATGGGGGAGTAATGTCGTTCATTTCATTTTTCTTGTTTATTTTTTATTTTGTTTTCTTCTGTTTTGTTGTTGATATTCTTTTTTATACTTAGAGATCTTTTACCCTAAGTATAGGAGGGACAAGTCGAGTCATTGAGTTTGTACATTCTTTTCCTCGTTTTCCCATTTGTATAGTCTTCTATACTTAGGATTGTTTGATCCTAAGTATAGGGGGGTGTTTTACTCTTTGAGTCGTTGTAGTATAGGATTCTTTTCACTTTTCTATACTTAGCATGAGTTATGTCTTCCTTTATCGCTTCTAGGTCACTATGAGGACATAGTTCGAGGTAAGTATAGAGGAGTGTCCTATATATTGTATATATATTTTAGCCATAACTTGTACTTTTGTTCGTTAATAATATGGCTAAAATTTAAATAACAATGTTCTCTAAAACGGTTATAAAAATTCTTTTGTAAATATTTTTGTCAAATATTTGTAAACTCTTTGTTAAAAATATTTGTAAAATTATTTTTGTACAATTTTTTGTAAGATGGTTGTAAAATCATTTTGGTTGTAAAATGTTTATAAAAATATTTGTTGTACAAAATAATTACTTTATAAATTATTTATAAAATATTTTTTAAAAAAATATTTGTAAAAAATGGTTTGTAAAATTTTCGTAAACGTTTGTAAAATATTTGTAAAGGTTTTGTAAATTGTTTGTAAAATCTTTTGTAAAATAATTTCTAAACTTATTTTCCCACCATGTATAAAATTTGTTTTGCAAAGTAGGTGTATAACTTCTTGTAAAATTCGTATAAATAAACCTTGTCATTTCGTGAAAAATATGTATACATTTCTTTTGTTATAAAATCCTTGTATAAAAGTTGTAATGTTTGTATATAAAATTCTTTAATAAAATATGTATATGATATTCTTTTGTATATAAAATCCTTTTGTAAAATGTGTACATAAAATCTGTAAAAAAATCTTTTTATAAATATAATCTTGTATAAAACTTGTATAATGCTGTTATAATTCTTGTATAAAAGCATGTGTAAATATGTATAAAATCCATGCAAATTCTTGCAAATATAGGTAATTCTCTAACTCCATTAAAAACTTATAAAAATTGAAAAAAGTTTAAAATCCATAAAATTTGCAAAAGTTCTCTAAAAATCACATAAAAAGTTTAAATCATCAAATAAAAAAATCTTGCATTTGCATTAGCATTTTTTCTGAATGATATTGATGCCTAAACTAGTTTGGAATAAAGTTTGAAGAATGGAGCTTGGTTAAGACCTTAATCCATTCAGAGGAACTTTATAGGAATTGGAGTTGAGACTTTTCAGGTCATAGTGACTTATCTTTGGGCCCATAAGACTATGTTCACATGTCTTCTTGAATGGTCTAAGTAGAATATTTCATACAGAAGCATGATTCTTTTAGACAGTTACTTAACTTGGACAAGCACATTGCACTTAGCCTAACACAAATGTGGTGGTGAGGGGTAGAATCCTCTAGCAAGAGACACATGCAAATGGAAACATAGGCAGTCACTTTGAGTGGACAAATGCACCCCAACATAGTCTAGCGGCATGGACGTCTAAAGACGTGATGATATGGGTTGAAATTATGCTTCGAATGAGGGATGGTCTGTTGGAACAATTTTATCTAAGGCCCCAAAACATGGATGAAAAAAAGGATTCTATATCCGTCGAGGCCTAGAATGATTAATGCAATGCACCAATATTTTCTACCAAAACGAAGCCATTACACCAAATATACGTACAAGATTGCTATGGTCTAAGCTTTAAAGAACCTGCGTATCTTAGTGGAGACTAGGCTACATTGGCTAGCTTCATAAGGAGATGTGTCTATACACTTCAATTCTTTTCTTATTCTTCTATCTTCTTCTCCCTTTGACCGTGGACACATAGAAGGAAATACCCCGCTCCTCATAGAAAGAGTATCTAGACTGGGGAATTAAGGTCACCTTGCTAAGAGAAGGTTGTTCTTTGTCATTTCAGATGTGGGGTGCTCTATATCACATATACAATGCAAGTAAGATTCATAATAATCTGAATTTGCATATGAAGACTTTGTCTGACCTGACTATCGAGGCAAACTGAACAGAGACTTGTGGAACTTAAGGGTTGTTGAGTCTTAAATCCTATCCCCAATGAGGTTCTGACAAACTAATAATGCAACGTTCTGATCGAGCTCCATATTTTGATGTTATGAAGAATAGTTTAAGAATCAAAATTGTTCTAAGTTCTTTTCTTCTTCTTTTCTTGTTTTTATCCTTCACTTATTCTTAGAATAAGTGATTGCTAAGGGACTAGCAAAGGTAAATATAGGAGAATGATGAATCACTGAAGCATCATATTTATTATTTTATTTTGGCTTAAAATCCTTAGTAAAACATATGTAACTAAAACATCATTTATTAATAATATACATTTATCATTTATTTACACCAAAATAAAAGAATAAAGAATAAAAAAGAAATAAAAAAGAAGGTCACATATATGTAATAAATACATGATAACATGAATCCTGAGACTAGGTCGAGCATTGACATGGTCGACAAGGAATAAAGAAGGGGGAGAGAGGGTCCATAACTTATAAAAATCCTAGAAAATCAATTCCGTATTATATATATTCATCTCATTCATTTTGTAAATATCTTTATATATTTTATTTATCATTAATTCAGTCTCAAGTAAAAATATTTTCATCACTAAATTTGTAACCAAACATGTGTTTTAAATAATAAAAATGACTGCAGAAAATAAATCTTGTACAAAATAGAAATGACAACACTCTGAAAATGGCATACAACCATAATTGAAAGATCAATATCTATTGCATCTGAAGTTAAAATAAATCAACCTCACTTTCATTTTGTCAAAATGAAATAATCTTCAAAATGAGAGTGGTTTTCAAAATTTTGGAGTTAATATGTGAAAGTCAGCTTTTTGGAGTGCTATTGTTCCTATTTGTGTGTATATATATTAGAATTATTTATTGATTTATACAGTTATTTTTTGCATAAATTGTATTTTTATTATTTTGTACTTATTCTATATTATTTATATAAAATGTAAATAAAAACAACAACATAGAAAGGAATCAAAATAAAATTATTGTAATTATACTATAGGTAGAATGTATCTATGTTATATATATGTATATTTATAACTTACTAAATTAATTCATAAAAATAAAATACAAATGTATTTAAAATCCTCTAATTATGATGCAAATAAATAAAATATAAAATAGTGTATAAATTTGTAAAAATATATAACTAAAAATAAGTGAATCTTGTACATATGTAATTAATACCTGTAAATATGTATATTTTAATTATTTAACTGTTTAAATTAAGTTATTTAATTTATTCAAAATTACCATAAATAGTTTATTAAATTATAAAAATTTTACTTTTAATTATTTTTTAATTTAGAATTCTTTTCTATTTTATTTTAATTATTTTCTATTTATTTCCGCTAGTTTGTCTTTTAGTCTGTTTTATCATTTCCTAGGACGAATCCTATTGGTCTGAATCACTTTGTTGACAACCTAGTCAAATTCTCGTCCTCTTTTTTAACCCGAATAAAATGCCTAACCCACCTACTTCGTGGACTTTGCGATCACATCTGACCACTTTTTCATCTGTTTTCTTCACCCGAATAAGCGTCGTCGACCTGAGATTTTCGCCTGACCTTCTTTTCGCCCAACCCGACCTCATCTCACGCGCTTCATCCCGTTCAAATTTCGACTTCCACTTACGTATATAAAGCACCTGAAGCCCTTATTCGTCCTATCTTTGGCCTCATTCTTCCTCTCCGGAGAGCTCCATGGGCTTAATCGTGATAGATTTGTTTTTGCAGCGAGGAAAGGGATCGATTGTGCCTCTGATCTAATGAGAATTCAATGTGCTCCATCGTGCGTGAGAGATCAAGCCTCCGACACCGCCGTGCCGTCGAGACAACGACCCGGAGGTCTAGCACCTCCAGTCCAGCAACTTCGTCCACCTAGGTAGTTTAGGTTGAATTTAGTTTTAATTCCATTTCATTTTCAGCTATTTCTACTCTGTAGTAGTAGATCTATTCATCAAACCTTTGATCATCCTGATCGAAGACCTATGTTTTTCCTTTCTGTTTAACAACACCCCGGACAGCTGATCATCATTTCATCTTCGATCATTACCATTTTCTTTTCTACCTTACGCGATCTGACCAACTCTGGCTACACACGGTTTTCGAAGCATCTGCTCTATCCTCCATCGTCGCATGAGCGCCCATTCAAGGATTTCTATGTGCAATTGAGACCGAGCCTTTGCGCTGGAGTCATATTTATCATAGCAGGTGCACGTACCGAGGCCTTGGGTTTGATTTTCGAGCATCTGAAGATGATTGATGCTGTAGCATGAACCTTCGAGCATCTGAAGAGTCATCTGAGATCCATTGGAGCTGATTCCATCTTATAACTCTGCTTTGAACGAGATCCAAACCATTCAAGCAGCACTTCGAGGAGTCCGTACCTGATCAGGGTACCCGCGAGCATCAACCATCAACATCGAGAATCTAGGAGACACGAAACACCTGTCGAAGCATTAAGCATCGCCGATCCAATCAAGGACAATGGAGAGATTCATCTGGAGGCTCAACTGATCGCAACCCCTGGAGCGGCTCGAGAACACTCTGGATCCAACACTCGATCGTCACCTTCCAAGTTTGGAGTAGTATTGAGATCCGTGTGTTGAGGACAGATTAGATCTCCCACTCCGATCAGAATCACCTTTGCCTGCCGCCTTCTCTAATTTGGGAAGAACAACCTTCCTCTCCAGGTTAAAGGAGAGCCGTTCGATCAACCATGATCATATGCACTAGAACTCATAGCTTCCCAACCACTTAAGAAGGCACGTGCGCCTCACACGCATGGGAGATATTTTGGGTAATTCTATTTTAACTCCCCAGAAACATTATAATTTCAAAAAGGTCCCCTTTTTTGATTCAGTTTTTGCACATGAATTTGTGGATAAATTGTGAATTGTGTCCTATAGTTTTATATTTGTTATTAAATAGTGTAGAAACTTAAAATAATTCCATTTCAGTCCTTAATCTGTTGATCATTTGTTTTTTCTTTAATTGCTTCTAATAACTAAGTAACTAACTAATTCATTAAAATCCCTAAAAAGTTTTATGAATAATGATTTTTGTTTTGAAAATTAATTGATTTTTTTATTTTTGAAAATTAAAGAACTTCTAAAAATTATTTTGTTTAGAATAAAAAATACAAAAAAATTCGAAAAATGTTTGAAAAATTCTAAAAAGTTACTAGAGTTATTTTATTTAGTTTTATCATCTATAAAAATTTCATTTCAAAATTCAATTAGAAACCTTAAAATTTGAAAAACACAGAAAAACTATAAAAATTCATATGAAGTCGTTAAAAAAAATAAAAAAATACATAGTTGAATTTGTTTTAAAGCTTGAAAAATTTTCTCCCCGTTGAATCTGATTTCCAATTTATTTGTTTTATTTTATATTTTAAAATACAAAAATAATAGCTTAACTCCATTCCTGCTCTATTTTAGTTTTTATTCATTTCAAAATACATAAAAAACAAAAATTTCTTAAAAATCACAAGCTAGTTTAAAATCATATAAAACACAAAAAGTATTTTATTCTGCTATTTTGTTATTTTTACTATTTTTGAAAAAAAATCCAAAGGAGCCTTTGTTTCTTTTATTTTATTTCTTTTGTTGTTTTCTTTTTAAAACGAAAAAGATAAAAATTTATAAAATTTAAAATCATTAGAAACTAAAAATCAGAAAATACAAAAACTTAACAATATTTAAAATCCATAAAAATATAAAAAGAATTAAAAAGTCATAAAAACAACAAAAAAGTAAAAAAAGAAAAGAAAAGATTTACTTGATTAATTAGCCTTAATTAAATAACTCTTGAGTATGTCACCCCCTTGAGTTCGTTCTTGAATTGTTATACATGTAAAATAATAGCGCTACCATTTCAATTTATTTCTGTTAGATAAATAATTTTGTTTTCAGACGGTTTTGGATTACGCCAACACACTTGTTCATATTTTCATTTCATCTCATTAATAAATAAAGATCCATCGAAAACCGTGCTTCAACACATAATTAGACATATAGTAACACATCTATCTCCGGTCAGAGGGCGCATGCCTCTATTGTGACAGTATACGACATAGATCTTGGTTATCTCAGTCTTGTCAAGTCAACTCTTTGACCTAACTTATATAACACCTCCGAATCTCTATTGCTATGCAGAGGACTTGTATCAAGAGGTCAATTAGATATCAGCTTTTAGAGAAGGATTACCATCTCTTTCTTAGGTTGAAGATCCTTTCTTAACAATCATTTGACGGTGCTCGATGAGTCCTCAATCCGATTCTTTAGAAGTCATCCAAGCAGCAGCCTTTACGATTCAATATTTGAATCAATAGTTATATGCTCATTAAGATGGCCATGGTACATAATCTTAATTGTACAGAGGGACATATTAAGTAAATTAGTTATTCTTTATTTCATAATAGATAATGATTTTCAATAACATTTATTGCATAATGGCTCGCCGTGCATATCCAATAGATTTCTGATAGAGGTTGAAGGTGACCAATTGTAGACATGAACACTCAAATAGAATTTTTTTCTTCTCTAGAGAGTAGTGAGATTGTGTCGATTGGTGTGTCTTCTAACGTGGGAATAAGATTCCTTATATAAGGGTTTAAGAATTAAGCCACTGGAAATAAAATAGGTAACAAATCGATTAAGATTTGCAAGATCTGATCAATTAATGAACAAGTATACTCACTAAGATCAATACAATCGATTAGATTAATGTTATGGTCAATCATTTAGTGAACATTAGGGTACCTGATTTCAAAATATGATAGAACATAAATATAGGTTGGTCGATCATAGATAGCTGATCAATGGAAATAGATGGTCGATCAAGGCAGTTCGATCAATAAGGAAGATTAATCGATTAATGTTGAATTCTTTGATGACCTTGATTTGGAAAGTTTTGAAGATAAAATAAAGCTAACGATGTTTCCAAATGCAATGTAAATACTGCAACAACCTCTTAATCAACACAAAGAGACTTTATTTGCAACTTCATTACCGAAATTCACATTGTAGAACTTTAGATGTTGAAAGAATATCCTGTCTTGTAAAAAATCACATTGTTGAATGATTGTGATATATGCGTTTATCATATTTGAAATAAACTTGGAGAAACAAAGAACTAATACCTACTTCAAGATGTCACCTTGAAGATGGATATCTCTCTCACTTGAACTAGAAGCCTCATTGGTGGGAGATCAACCTTCTCTAAATGAAGTTGGGGGAGGGGGTTTATAGGTGAATTTCCAGTTCACGTTTCATGGGATTTGGGTCTTTACATGATAGGGTTTGAATGGGTTTTGATCTGAGTTTATTGGGTTGTTGCTCATTCATCACAAATGCGCGATTCATGATTTGAATGGATCTTCAAAAAGACAAGAGTTGCTTGCATGAAAGGATCAAATGATGACATTCTATTCTTAGGTTTGAGTTATTGATGTAGAGGGTAATCGGGCTATGAAGATGCTTATCTCATAGGTAGATGGTTGTCTGACCTTGGGTGACTAATGAGGGGTACGAGTCTTCATGTAAAGGAGGGTACACTTGTAGATAGAGAAGAGAAAAATGGAACAAGAAATATGAGAATGGAGGAAATGCTGATCGAGGGGTCAATACTTCTGGAGTAGATGAGCTAGTGTGCTCTTAGCCTTGATATGAAGTGTCAAGAAGAGCATGTCAACAATATTTGATCGAGGTTCTTATGTACACTATGCTACATAATATATACATAAGTAATTCAAATAATTCAAATAAATATAAAATAAATAATATGAAATATAAAATAATATTTAGATAATATATAATAGGTAATTTAATTATCTTTAATATAATAATATAAACATTAGATCAATCTTAGATATTGGTCTCTAATACATATAGAGTAGTTATATATATATCTTTTTAATTTGATATATTGAGTTTAATTTGTATATTTTATTAATTAATAGAATAATTTAATTATATCCAATTATATTTTTATGGGAAAATGGAACTTACACCCTGGGGTGCAAGCAACTCCATCCACTCGCTCCTTTTTTTCACATTTTTTGAATATTTAAAAAAAATATCAGAGCAATTTACATAGTATATTGAGTGGAATCTGTGTTTCAAATTTAATGCAAAACAAACATTCTTAACATGTTCATCTAGAAGGATTTGATTATAAAAGTTGTGAAATCTTGTAAAATTTTATAGTCTCGATGGATATGATAGAAGTCTCAAATTAACTTGAATTTGGAATGCCACAATGGTGACATATGGTGATCTAATTCACCCAAAGACTTATTTCAAAAAAAACAAAAAAAGAAAAAAAGGAAAAAAAGTTAAAAAAGGAGCGGATGTAGGGAGTTTTCTGCACCCTAAGATGTAGGCTCTTTTCCCCTATTTTTATTATATTTTTAAGACTTGATTCATAGGTCTAAAATAAATATTGATGTGTTTTTCACAGGTGCTTTAAACATGTATTATATCTTCCTCATTTTATTCTAACTATTTAATAACACTTTAATGTTGATTATTTTATTGAATAGTATACAATTTATAAAATAAGATAAAAGTACAAGTTTGTAAAATAATACAATATATGTACTGGTAGAAACTGTTAAACCATATTGTACATATACCATATCGGTCCCAAAATCGAACTTTTGAATATTATCTTTGATTTTAATGAAAATGCTTTCATTAGATAAGTAATTTCATAAGTTAAACTTTAAAAGTAAGTTGGGTCAATTTAGTGTTTGTACAAGTGGCAATTCAGAAAAGAAGGTGGACTTTATGATTATTTCATTAGGACTGTTAATTGAATCGAATACCTTTGTATCCACCTGAATTCATGTTCATAATAAAATTTTCGAATTCAAACTCAAATCAAATTTCAATTGACATCACTAATATAGATTTAAATTCAATTCATTATAAGTTTTGAATATTCAAATTCGATTCATTTATTTTGAATCAGGACGTAAATTAAAAATTTAACAAATATAAAATAATTTTATATAAAAGAATATTATAAGTTTAAAATAAAATAATAGACTTCAAAATTCGATTTTGTGAAAATTAACTAAGATACATAAAAAAATCCTTAAGATAAAGGGTAAAATTCAATAGATAATATTAAATGCAATAAATTACCTAAATGTTGAAATTCATGTAGCTGTGCATGTTTGATGCAATCCTCATTTTCTCTTTTTACCTATTATGAGTTAAATAAGTAAATAAAAAATGTTTAGATTAGAATTACCAAAGAGGGTGGATATTATGGATGAAATAATGAATACATTGTAATTATCTTCACGTGTTGATGAACGACATGACCAAGCTTGTACAGAAAATACTACAAATTGATCATGTTATTTGAAACAGAAATATTAGCAACAAATAGTTTAGCACTTCGTGCATAGTAAATAAGAAAAAATAAGTTGATAAAAAGGTAAAAAATCTTATTTCTCACTTAAAAATACTTCAGATTACAAAAAATACGATATGCCATAAACATGGACTTTTAAAAGTTGAACAAAAAAGAAATAGACACATTCCTCTTAATTTTTTTAAAGAAAGTAGTCTCCAAAAATCAATGTTGCACAAATATGGACTTTCAGATTCCTCGTTTCATGCCCATGATGTTAATAGAAGCCTAAAGAGTGCACCTACACTTCCACATCCTTCACATAAAGTAAAATAATTAGAAACAAAACTACGCTAGTAGAAATTGGATTTATATGTAGATTTGATCCAAGTACTAATCTTCCCCATAAGAAGTCTTGTCTATTATGGAATCAAGTTTTCATCTTGACAAACAACATACTGAAATTAATTCAAAATCAGCAATCATGGTAACTATGATATGCATGAAACTATTTCAAGAATGGTATTCTAACATTTGAAGTTTGAATAATGTCTTGAGTCACTTCACTCGAATCCAACCAGAGCTTCGTATAAGAGCCTCAACGGTTTTTAGGAAATAAAGAACTACTATAATTAGTGAGGACTCTCCCTCAAGTGTCGAAAGCTGACTCTGATGCAACAAAACTAATATGAATTGATAATATATCATGAGACATAAGAGAAAGCATGGGAAATGTCAAAGCATTGGTTTTCCACCAATCCGCAACATCAAAGGTTGGATCTTCTTTTTTAGATCTCAGTGTTAGCTCTTCCAAGTATCTCTCCAAGTCAGATTTCCAAGAGGTTCATTCTTAACATTATCTAGATAATCATTCAATCCAGCTTTACTTGACAATGTAGAAGGAATCAATTTGAAGAATCTTTATTTTCACCAAAGTTTTGCTTCCATCATTTTGTCTGCCAACTCTTTGCAAGTAGAAAGAATATATTCTTGATAATTCTTTCTTCAATTTTAGCAACTGTTCTTGAGACACAATATACGTTTAAATCTTATAAAAAAATAAATTCTATAGAATTCAATTTATATCTTAGATAAAAAGGGCAAGTAATAGACATTAAAAGGTTGCAACTTTTCCAATATCTATCGCACTTCATTTTCATCACAATGGCCATTTCTTTAATGAAATCTTCCTTGAAAAGTATTGTCTTTCAAAATTTATGTTACTCTCCAAATTTTTGGAAGAAATAAATTTGTTGTAGGAAACTTTGTACTAAAAAACTTGTGTCAGTTCAAAAACTTGTTTCAAAAGAGGGCAGTTTTTTCGACTTTCTACCACTCTTGTTGGGATCACAACCGCTTGTAATTTTCATCTCTTATAACATAATTTTGATTTTTTTAGAACTAAGTGTAGAATCAAGCATGGAAAATTTGGAATCCCACGAGGGGGCACATACATGGAAAGCCCTCTTAAAGTAGAAAGATTCAATTGCTTTGTAAGATCTCCAAATATCTTAAAGCGTGCACTGCTTTTTTTGATCTACTTCATACTTTCTCTTATGTTAGAAATAATATTTTCTAATTCACGAAGGCCATCTTCAACCTTAAGAATGAGTATATGTACACAATATCTCACGTGAAAGAGTTTTCCTTTACATAACAAACATCCTCTTCTAGCAAATGTGTCTTTCCATGTTCTAACCACCACATCATTAGTAGTAGCATTGTCTAGTGTAACACTTTTGATGCGCACAAAGGTCAAGGGCACCTAACATTCGAGCATGGAGAGTCAGCCATGTCCGACAAGTCAGATCCGACAATCGTTGTGTCGGCTGCTCTCATGACATTCGGTACCAGATCAATGTGATGTCTACAACAATCACACCACGATGTATGATAAATCAATGCAAATGTGTGAGTCAATATTTATTTTTATTTTAACTCTACAAAATATATATAGTGCAAGTATTTAGAGTATCATACCACAGAGAATAAAGGGGAATAGAGACAAAAATGTATAGTCTACCTAGGTAATTTTTTGGTGTGTTGTTTTTCAAATGTTTTTGTGGGGTTTTCTAATTATATATTTTTTTGTATTTTTAATTTTACAAATATTTTTAATTTATTTTGATGTTAATAATATAAATATAATATATATGATAAATATATGTACATAATTGGGATATTTAGGGGACATGGAGCCTGCACCCTGGGGTGTAGGTAACTCCCTGCACAAACCTATTTTTCTGTTATTTTTTTTACTTTTTTTAATGAAACCTTGGGGGTATGTAATTAATATGTTGGGTGAAATAAATATTTCAAGTTTCGTGCAAATTAAACATTTCTAACATGTTCATCTAGAAGAGGTCAATTTCATCAATTCTAAAACCGTTAAAATTTGGTATCTTGATGGATATGATAGAGATTTCAAATTCAGTTGACTTTGGAATCACACCATGGTGATATATGGTGATATAAATCCCCTAAGGTTTCATTTCAAATAAAATAAAAAACAATGAAAAAATAGGGAAGGTGGAGGGAGTTACGTGCACCTGTTGGTGTAGGTTCCTTTTTCCCATATATGTGATAAAATAGAACTTGACTTTTTTTTGAAAGTTTAGAATATCAAAAAAAGTAAAATATTTACAAATAAAATCATTTTGTGCTTTTTAGATTTTCCCTGTTTATAATTATTTTTAATGAAAATTTGAGAATTTTTATGGATATCTAATAATAGAAAACCACAAAATAGTGCAAAACGGAAAATAAGAGAGTTGAAATGGCCTTAACAAATATCTAACAAATTAGATGAGGCCCAATCAAATTTCTTGTAAACTATACAAAATAAAGAAAATTTAGAAAGTGAAAATACTATTTTTGGATTTTGAAGGAATTTTCTGTGATTTTTATAAAATATTCAATGTATTTCAATTTTTAGGGTTTTAGTATTATATTTTTATGGATTTTGGATTTGTATTGGAATACTGCAAAATACAACTAATATATATTTTTGGGGTGTATTTGGATTTTGAAATTTTTACAATTTTTCTAAGCCAAAATAGAGAAATATGTAATATTTTTGGATAGCATAAATAGTATAATAATTTAATTACTCTAAGAAAAATATATGTGATAAAATAAGTTTCCAAGCAATTAAGGTGTTTTTTCTACAATATTTAGACACAAAATGCTATTTACAACACCTAAAATATATAAAATAATTTAATTCAGAAATTAAAGGACTTAAAAGTAATTTTCAAAAAGTTTCAATTCATTTCATAACAATTTATCAAAGTTCAGCAATAATCTTGCAAATAACCAAAATATATGACATTAAATAAGCATTAACAGGGGTATTTTTATAGTTAAAATAACTTGTAACACTGAATATGTAAATTTCACAAAAGTCTTACACGTGATATGCAACTTTTGGTACAAAAAATAAGGCAACCTGGGGGGGTCTCCTTGAAAAATACCCAAGTACCTCACGTGAAGAGCCACGTGAGGTGACCTAGCAACATACCAAAGTGCAATTTCCAACAAGTTTAGGGATCTAGATGCAAATAATTCAAAATAAAATAATTTACACTGTTGGGAAATGATTAAGTACTAAATAGCAATCTCAAAAGCGGAGGGTCTTCAGTGAAAATATCCCTCACGTGCATGTTTATGGATGACGATGCGCTCTTCATTTAAGTGGATCGTGCAGTTCAGATCAAGCCATACCGCTTCGCCGATGAACAGGTAAGACCAGATCCTGGGCACGATCCAATGGATGATGGCATTCATAGATGGATGGCTGCTGTTGCTCTTGGTACGAGTTCTTGATCGGACGTTCTTCGAGGAGCTTGGAATAACAGACGAAGAATTGGGTCTTGGTGACGAATCTCCAGTTCATCACCTTTATTTTTTCATTTTGGCCTTTAAACCCTAGCTAAATGCCAGTAAATATCACTATTTTGTACAAATTAACATCCATTATTAATTGTATAATTATTGTAAAAATTACAATGTTTAAAGCCAAAATAAAAGAATAAAGAAAGAAAAGAAAAAGAAATAAAATGCCAAAGGTATTTTATGACCCTAAACCCCGAGACCAAGTCAAGAATTGAATTGGTCGACAAGGAATAAAATAGGGGGAGATTAGAGCCAAATATACAACAAAAACTCCATTCTTTTATTCATCAATAATTCATTTTTGGGATACATTTTATTACTGATTATTTATTAATAAAATCAATAAACTTTGTACATGAAAGTTGTAGATAATAATACATAGAAAAATACAAAATTGAGTTTACACAAAAATAATGCATAATGTACATTTTATTCTCAAAATAATAATCCAAAATCTTAATTTCCCAAATCCATATCTCCTATATAAAAACTCAAAATGCATCAAAATCTCCTTAATTATTTATAACTTTTTATTACTTATTAAACGAAATGATTTCACTCAATTTGAAGTTAAGGGTTGAAAGTTAAGTTTTGGACCCCTATTATACAATATACCCGAATAAAATATTCATTTTACTTATTATTTTTAATTTTTTACAATTTTATATTTACATAAGTAAATATTATTTATACTATATTTACACATTTAGAATAGAATAAAATCATATATAAAATACAAAGATAAAATAGTCTATTGACATTCATAAATGAAATACCTATACTTATACCTATATAATATATACCTATACTTATTTAAGTGTACATATTATCCCAGAAAAATATAACAAAAATATATTTGTGTATATTAAAATAAGTTATAAATATGTAAATTAATAAAATAAAAATATAACATCAAAAATACAATATAAAAATAAAATATACAAAACATAAGCCAATACATGTAAATACACTTGTAAAATGTAACTTGTAATAAATTAACTCATAAAAATAAATAAAAATCATATTAAAATACTACATAAAATAATAAATATTTTTTGTTTTATAATACAAATTTTATAAAATCATTTACGATTTTTAATTCATTTATTTTTGAATAATTGCCTTGTTTTGTCGTGACTTGGTCCTGTGTGGACCAATCATGTGGCGAGGTTTCTTGGCCTCTGGTCAATTGCCTCCCCTAGTCACCTACCCCCTTCATAATGAGAAGACACATGTCTTCTCCCATTTTTCCCGGGCTTCTCATCACTCAGTTCCAAGTTGATCTTTCACCAAACTCTTCTATGATCATCCTAATCCATGCCATACCCTATAAACCTTTGTACATATCTTTGATTCATACACAATCACCAGTCAATAAGGGATCATCTCCATGCCTATAAATAATACCTCTCCTCCTCTTTCCCCGATTTATCCCTCTTGGAGCTCTTGATCACGTCCCTGTGTGTCCATAATAGGTATAAGAGTTGCGCACCTTTTAATTTCTAGGTAGATTTTGATACTACGATTTTAATTTCGCACTTAGATTAGCTTTGGATTCAGTATATTAGCTAGGTTTCCAGTTAAAGCGTTCTCTAGAGACGCTAAGGCTCTGGCCATTTCATTGTGATTCCAACCAGTTCTGCCTCTGCCTTCCATCTCATTTCATTATTCAACACGTTCTCCATCTGATTGACTCATCCAAACCCCTTGGTCCTTGTTGTATCTGCGATTCGGGGCCCTTCCGCCATTGCTCGTCGGAGCCCCCCTCATCCACCTCATTTTTATGCAACACAACTTAATCCAGATTCGAGCAACTTCGCCTCAAGCCCTAGTACCACTTCGTGCTGGTTCTAGGTCAAATGGACCCCTCCTGGGTCTAAATTGAGCCTCTTGAAGACCATCCAGGTCCCCTGCCTCTTCGTCCTACCAGGACCCACTCACTGGGTTCTGGACCTTATGGAGTGCACCTTTTGCCACGGAATTTCCCCTTGGACATGGAGAGCCAAAGAACATCCAAAGAGCACAATGGATGAGTGAGTAAATGACGATCTATGGTCGGGGGAAGACCTGTTCTTCCCCGCTCTTCCTGAGTTGTAGATACCATCCAATCCAATGACAAGCCCCAGATCTAATCCCAAGCATTGGATTCAGAGCGAAACGATGCGTGTCAGGACCGTTGGATGCAGTTAAGTGAAAAGATCCAGACTGCTCCATCACATGCCTATTAGGGTTAAATTGCAGAGCTTCCCCCTGCATTTTTTTGTTTTATTTATTTAGTCCTGTAATTAAATTCTGTAGTTTAAATAATTGTGGAAATATTACATAGAGACCCCTGAACTTGTTTATATTGCATATGGGTCCATGCCAGGTCACCTCACGTGCCGTCCCACGTGAGGTGGCCATTTTGTAAAGATACCCTTGTGGGTTTTTTTATTTATATTTAGTCCTTAAATTGTGAATATTAGTTGTATATTTTTGGCTTATTTGCATGTTACCCCTGATCCTTATTTTTAATTGTAAAATGCCCTTTCCAATTCATGTATTTTTGTGTTTCTATTTCATTTATTTAAAATAGCATTCATTCTCCAAAAATTATGCAAAATAGGTTAGATGCCTACTAGCAGAACTTCCATGTAAAATTTTTATTTTTGCAAGGCATTTTAACTATTTATTAAAACTCAAATGAGCATGTTTATAAACATTTTAACTTAAACATTACAAAAAATATAAAATATTTTTTAAAGATTACAAAATATTTACATTTCATTTATTTTAGTATAGTGTATCTTCAGACCAAAAATCCCTAAAAATAGAAAAAGAAAAAGCATAAAAATTTAAAAGCTCCAAAATCCAAAAAAAGATATAAAACTCACAGAAAACCCAAAAAGTATTTATATTTATCTGTGAATTTTCTTTATATTAATATCTATTTATAAATTGATTTGAAGAATTTTTGACTCTAGTTGTTATTTTTAATCTTCAATTCAATTCGACCCATTTAATTAATCCCTAATTTGGGATACTTTTTATTTTAAAAATACATAAAAATATGCAAAATTTTTAGAAAAATCACAAAAGACATTAGAAATTATATAAAACCTAATAACATTTTATGTCATGTATTTTGTTTATTTTTTATTAGCATTTATAATTATATTATCCTATAGTGTATATATAGCCTTATATAATCTTATATTATCTATTTAAAAAGAAAAAAAGAAAAAGAAATAAAAAATTCAGAAAATATAGAAAGAAAATTAAAAAGTATAAAATTAAATACATTAAAAATATATAAAATTTAAAACCAATATATATAATTCTATTTGTATTTGATTTTCTCTTTTCTTTCTTATATCCTCTCCTATTTGTAAATACATTTATATATACGCTATATATATATATCTATATTATTAATATTTTTAAATTATATATTTATATTCATTATTAATTTACTTAAAAAAGGAGAAAAAGAAAAATATAATAAAGACCCACAAAAACAAAAAGACAAGTATGCACATAATACCATGATTAGAAATAATCATAGACAACCTAGTTTTGCTCTCTGCGGATAGATCACTGCACACTTCCATGCTATACACTTGTGCTTGTAGAGTATACTAAATTGCGCCTCACTTTAGTGGATATTCATTGCTTATTATTGTATTATGGGTACTTGTTGATTGAACGAGAGTTTTCTTGTGGGTCGCCTCAGCGACACTTTTGTCTTCGCTACTCTTCTAGTAAGGATCATTCTTTTAGACCCGACAACAGTGCCATTTGATGAACCAATTTCATATTGTGTTTCTATGGATCTAGATTAAGGTTCAAAGATCAAGTCCCACGTACCTGTGCAAATTTTGTCATATATGTCTCCTCTTTGACCCCATGCTCGTTTCAAGCCTTTATACTATTTTACACTCCTTTTTATTCCTTGTTGATCACCGTATCCTTCTTCCTACATCGATCTTCTCTTGCTTCACGATGTCGATCCATGGATGGTTTAGCAGGGGCTACATTGACACCCACATCGATTCCATGGACTCAACATCGTTAATAATTCAAGGTGATTCTCAAGAACCCGGTTCAGACCTTGCTAACTGATCTCCAGACTCCTTGTTTTCTTTTCCACTTCCCATTATCTCCTAATAATCTGGGACACTCTTGTCCCACCACAACCTATTGTGAATGAAGGTCGATTTCAATCTACATCTTTTTCTCCATTCACGACCATCTGGGATTGACCGTAATCTCAGATTCATCATGACAACTGGTATTCAAATTCAAGTGGTCTGATTGAGATTCTCATACATTGCAGATAGAAGCCAGTCTCAATCTTGGATCATAATACAGAGTTCATCTCCTT
Organism: Ottelia alismoides; assembly: GCA_037367405.1. Classification (NCBI taxonomy): domain Eukaryota; kingdom Viridiplantae; phylum Streptophyta; class Magnoliopsida; order Alismatales; family Hydrocharitaceae; genus Ottelia; species Ottelia alismoides. The sequence goes on along the minus strand of JAZKJV010008319.1, from coordinate 138,822 downwards.
AGATTCAGATCGATAATGGCTCCCTAGGGAAAGGGAAAGGGGTAGCAGCTGCCCTAGTCAGTGCATGTCCATGCGCTCGACCAGAATCAAGTAAACGATCAACTGCTGGCCTCCATCCAGGCCTTCCATCAACAATTGACAGAATAGGCCCTTGTGCAGACTGCCTTTCAACACATACTGAATGACATGAGTAACCGACCAGTAGTAGGAGGAGGTGGTGAAAGACCCCATGATGAACCAGAAGAAGAAGAATAGGAACCAAGGAATGGGAACCCAAAGCCGATACTAAAGGAGACATATAATCTCGGAGATAGCCAGATGACCGAGTGGATTTGCATTCCTCTGGTCCATGCTCACTTTGAGATCAAGCCCCAGTTCCTTGCGCTCCTACCATCATTTCACAGGAATACCAATGAGGAGCCCTACATTCACTTGCAACAATTCTCTCACATTTGCACACCTACTACCCTAACATTCCGTTAGGTGTAGTTCAGATGACTACATTCCCCTTCATCTTACAGGATAATGCCTTATACAGGGTCAATCATTTGGAAAAAGATCATGATAACCTAGGAGGAACTCAAATCTTTGTTCCTTCACAAGTGTTACCCTCTCTGTCGGCTCAAACAGATGCGCGCCATGATTTGCAACTTCATTCAAGCTACTCATGAGTCAATTCATGAAGCGTGGGAGCGATTTACTGAGCTGCAAGAGAAGTTCCCCCACCATGAGATACCGAAGACCAGTTTGGTCTAACACTTCTCTAGGGGCCAAAATGCAGAGAGCCAAAGACTAGATGACACTGCCTATGGGAGATCCCACTTTAACAAAGATGAAGATGTGGTATGGCACATCTTTGAAGAAATGACCAAAGGAGAGGGCACCCCATTTTCATCACGTGCTTATCAGAGATAGCCTCAGGTCCTCCACAAGCTAATCCATATGGTAGCATCCCATGAGACAGAGAGAGATGAGAGCTCCAACCTCGGCACCATTGGGGGCCATCTCTCTAAGGTTGAAATTATCGAGAAGTGGTTAAATGATCTTGAAAAGCTCATTGTGATCGAACAAAGGATGTAAGATTTGGATAAGATGGACCAAATAACAGTTAGAGCTGCTGGTGAGCACCATCAATTCATGTCAGTCGGCGACACCATCATTTGAGACTCCTGCTGAGAAGAAAGACGAACCATCACCGCCACAATAACCTCAGCCGAGTTGGTATCAACCAACGATTCAACAAGTCTACTACGTGCAGGCACCTGAGCAAGCCCCGCTGCAGCAACAGATGGTGGTTTACCAGCCATACTTCCTCCATCTTCCGATCCAACATTCTTGCCACCACCCCTTATAGAGGAAGTCAGTGGTGTCTGGAGCAACGATGCGCAACTAGCCCGTCCTGTTGGACAACCCAGGGCCAGCCATCCCAACCAACCTTACCACTAACCTCAAGGTGGATGCTTTACATAGTCCTCCCAGCCTCACCCTCAATATCTGCATCATCAGTCTTCACAATATCACAATAATTGGGACAGTCACATCAGCACCCACATCTGCAATACCGTCTGCACCCGCAGTACCAACAGTACGCGATTGCACCTCAACAACAACATCCTCCCCTCCTCCTCCATACCATATGTATCATCTTCCTCCACCTGCTTAGCACTATCAATAGTCTTGACTCAACCTCACCACCAGCAGCCACATCTTGATAACACGTTGAATCTTCTGAGGCAGTTCCCGTGAACCCCAACCTTGAATGCTTGGCCCAACTCGTAATGGGTCTAGCAGAGATGACAAAGAATCTAGGTGACCTGACAGAAACAAAAACTCCTATCTCAGCTCAGGTCGAAGCAAATCCCAATAATTTCAAGAGAAAAGAGCAGATATAATGTGATGTTCCGTTTGTGCCTGTAGAGTCAGATGCTTGTAATTTTACCTTGTCTAATGTTGTTACTCTCAGGAGCGGTAGGACCTTGCCTCCGTTTTCCGTGATCAAAGGGAAGAATAAAGCTTCAACAGGTGAATCTTCATCTTCTACATTACCCATGACAACTTTATGCTCGGGTGATGAAGAAGGAGGAGAAGGAGCCATGCCAGTTGCCAGTAGCCATCACCTTCATCCACAAAAAGAACACAAAAATCAGAAAAATAAAATATAAAAAATAAGATAACAGTCGAAGTGAAGCCGTGCCAGCCATGGAGGAGCTAGCACCAACAACCAATCCAATGCCAGCCGACAGAGCGGAGACCGTGCTTTTTGCATGTCCACCACCACCAACAACATCATCTCCGGAATGTACACCTCTCCTTGCCATTTATCAACCAAGTTCTAGAGAAATTAGCCGGCAAGGAGTTCTTCTCCTTCCTTGATTGGTACTCCAGGTACAACCAAGTGGCAATCGCCCCAAAAGACCAAGAGAAGTCTCTCTTCACTTGCCCGTTCGGTACCTACGCCTTCCAGAGAATGCCCTTTGGTTTGTGCAATGCAACTACTACATTCCATAAATGCATGCTTGTTATTTTTGCCGAGATGGTTGACAGTTTTCTTAAGGTGTTCATGGATGACTTCTCTATCTATGGTGACAATTTTGATGCATGTCTTGAGCACCTGGACAGAGTACTTCAAAAATGCAGTGAAGTTAATCTCATGTTCTCTTGGGAAAAGAGACACTTCATGGCCATATAAGGAATTGTGCTGGGTCACATCATTTCCTTGCGTGGCATGAAAGTTCACCTGGCAAAGGTCGATGTTATCATCAACCTTGAGCCGCCTCAGAACATCAAACAAGTGAGGTCATTTCTAGGGCATCTGGGTTTTTACAGGAGATTCATTCGAGATTTCAGCCGCATCGCCCGACCTCTCACAGAGTTGTTGTGCAAGGATCGAATTTAATGTCGATCAATAGGTTCTCCTTTCATTTAATAAGCTAAAGGAGCTAATATCTTAAGCTCCCATCCTACAACCATCAGATTGGTATCTCCCTTTCGAGATCATAACATATGTGTCAGACTTAGCAGTTGGGGCTGTCCTAGGACAAAGAATAGATAAGGTGCCATCTGCCATTCACTATGTCAGCAAAATGCTAGATGAAGCACAGAGAAATCACACTATCACAGAGAAATAATTGCTGGCTATGGTATTCGCCCTAGAGAAGTTCAGATCCTATCTTCTTAGATCTAAAGTCGCCATCTACACTAGCCACTCTGCTATTTGATACTTACACCAAAAGAAGGATGCTGAGCTTAGACTAATCAGATGGATCCTTCTCATCCAAGAGTTTGGCTTGGAAATCAAACACAAACCTAGGGTTTGGAATGTGGTAGCAGATCAACTCTATAGAATTGAACAATAAGAGCCTCCACTGAGCAGTGCACCCATAGCAGACACCTTTTCCAACGAGTCAATTCTGGCCGTGGATTCACTCACTCAGTATACCGATATTGTGAACTACCCCATCTCCGGTGTAGTCCCACAAGACTGGACAAAAATTAAGAAGGACAAGTTCTTGTCCACCATCCATTTATACCAATGGAAAGGCCACTTCTATTTAGGAAGGAGCAAATTGCATTTGGAGCTGGTGCATCCCTCATGAGAAGTATCATAGTGTCCTCGAGCAATGTCATTCACTTGAATCTAGTGGACACCACTCTAGAGATATAATGAGAGTGAAACTACTGCAATGTGGCCTCTGGTGACCGACACTAATTAAGGATGCTGTAGCATTTATAAAACACTACACTGACTGTTAGAGATTGGGAGGTACCATTACAGCTAAAGATTCCATGCCCTTGAACTTCATTCAGATCTCAAATGTATTCGATGTTTGTGGCATTGATTTTTCATGGGACCCTTTCAAAATAGTCAGGGATACGAGAACATCCATCTTGCCGTTGATTATGTGAGTCATTGGGTTGAAGCTATCCGCGCCCGAGCTGTAAACAACCGTACGGTTTGTCGGAGAGAACATCATATCGTGGTTTGGGATTATGAAGATATTGATATCAGACGGGGATAGTCACTTCATTGATAGAGAGGTCAAGAAATTAACAAAGGATTACAGAATCGAGCCCGAGTTGCATCTCCTTACCATCCCCAGACCAATGGCATGTCTGAATTGTCAAACAAAGAGATCAAGACGATCATGTAGAAGCTTGTGAAGTCGGATAGAAAGAATTGGTCCCAACTCTTGAACTCCATCCTTTGGGCATACAAAACTGCTTGCAAGTCTCCCTTGGGCATGTCTCTCTATCTTCTTGTTATGGAAGTCCATGCCATCTACCGGTGGAACTGATCCACAAATAATTATGGGCAGTGAATATCCACAACTTGGACTCACTAAAAGGTGGTCAGAAAAGAAAAGAGGATCTCAACAAGCTCCTGGAATTCTGAGAATATGCATATGATAACACTTTGATGTACAAGGAGAATGTTAAACGCTGGCATGACTGGCACATTAGACGAAAGACCTTTGAGACTGGATGGAAAGTTTGGCTATTTGATGCAAAGTTGAAGATATTTCTAGACAAATTAAAGAGTAAATGGAAAGGGCCATTCGGAGTGAAACAAGTGCGTGACAACGGAAGGATTGTGATATCAGATTTATCGCCTGACACACAACTATTCGTTATCAACAGTCAATTACTGAAGCTGTACTTTGAACATGACACTTTCTTGGCTGTTGTTGATTATGTCCAAGTGATATGCAATGAAGAAACAACCACAACCTCAACATCATCGGAAGATTCAGATAATGTTACTAAAAAACTCTTCCTTTAGTTTTATTCTTTTCTTCTTTTCTGTCGTGTTTTATATATTCCGCTTTGCCTTCCTCATTCATTGCCTCTATACATAGGATATACTTCATCCTGAGTATAGGGGGCATGAGTGACTTCACATGTTCATTCCTTGTCTCACCACTTGTCTTCTCTCTTGTTGATATTCCCGTCAATAGTTAGGGATATCTTACCCTAAGTATAGGGGGAGATATGATGAATCATTGAGTTGTTCATTCCCACCCTCGTCCCTCCTTGCCTTGTGTACAATCTGCTATACTTAGGATTATTTGATCCTAAGTATGGGGGGGGGGTCAACTTCTCACACTAACGTTCATTTTTTTTAGTCGTTGCAGTATAAGCTCTTTTATATTTATACGAGTTATGTCTTTTCTTCTCCCTTCGATCTATGGGGACATAACTTAAGCGAAGTACAGCTGGGTCGTATATACTATGTATATACTTTAGCCATAACTTGTATTTTTGGATTTTCAAATAAGTATGGCTAAAATACAACTAAGCAAAGTTAAATAACACACTTACACATAAAACATTAAAATCCATTGTATATACCAATTAATATATCAGGTAAAAATGTTTTACAAAATGTTTGAAAAGTGGCTTGGAAAAATATTTGAAAAATCTTTTGAAAATTATTTGGAAATTGTTTTATAAAATGTTTTCTACCTTTGTAAAAATGTTTTGTTTGTAAAAATTTATTTTCTTTGTTTGAAAAAAAATATTTTGAAAATCTATTTACAAATGTTTGGAAAATAGTTGCAAAAATGGTTTGAAAAATCTAAATATACTGTTTGAAAAATCTTTGCAAAATGATTTTTTCAAATTTTGTAAAATACTTGTACAAATTATTTATTGAATTAGGTTGTAAAATAAAGTTTTCAAAATGTGTGCAAAAATCTTTTCAAATTATTTTGAGAACCATGTACATAACTCGAACAAATACATATCCATTACACACTTTGTATATATACACCTTGTAAATTCCTACCACTCGACCCTTGTAAATAAAAAGAGTCATACACATGTAAATATCTGCACATACTCCCTTTGTTTCTGTTCAAAAAAGCTTTTGTTTTTGAAAAATCCATAAAGTTAGCAAAATCCAAAATCCCAAAAACATTTGCCAAAATATTTTTCAAAAATTTTATAAAAACTTGCAAAACTTTTGCAAAATTCTATACAAAGTTCCAAATTAGAAAATTGCATCACAAAATATTTTTGCATTATACATAGCATTTGCATTTTTCAGAATAACCTAGATAATTGAACAAGTCCAATTACAGTCTGAATATTAGAGATTGGAAGAGAACTTAACACACTTAATTTTGGAGGAGCCCATTGAGGACTTGAAGTGGAGATGTTTCATATCACCTTGACTTAATTCTTTAGGTTCCATAAGACTATGTTCATGTGTCAATTAAATGTGCATAACTAGGACCCTTCATATCTCCGTAAGACTTTTGAGACAGTGACTTAACTGGAAATCTCGCACCTAGCATTTAGCTCAACTTAGATGGACTGTTCAAAAATCTTGGAGTCAGTAGGGACAATGCAAGGTCGCTTCTTCAAGGGTGTCTTAGGAACCATTCTTGAGGATTGCCGACACCGGTACTCTAACCCACTTCTTCCTGTAACAATGATATCTAAATACTAGAGATAGATTGAGATAATACTTCGGATGAGGAATGGTCTACCGATGCAACTTTTTCCAAGACCCCAAAAAATTTAGGTGGAACAAAAAGATGCTATATCTGCCAGGGCACAAGGAAGAATACAAAAGCTGTACAAAGCCAAAGAAAATATCCAAAGGAGCCTACACTAAAAATTCCACAAAAAATTGACCTTCAGAAAAATCCTACTTCTTGGTGAAGAATCGTTAAACTGACCGACTTCACAAGGGAATGAAGAATACACCAGTCCATTCCCACTTTTTCCCCATTCTTCTAACTTCTCCCGCATTCAGTTATAAAGTCTGAGAGCACCTGACCTTAGAAGGGAATATCTGTCTTCACAAGGATGAGTTACCAGAAGAGCAAACACCTTGATGGTTCAATGATTTTGTCTGTGAAGAGCTGAACAAATTCACACACATGGTTCTATCATTGCAAGTAGAAAGAGTACGCGACTGAGAGGACGGTTCTGACCTGGCTATGAATTGTACTGGATAATAGGAGTATGGAATCTAAGGCATGTTATGTCACACTTCCCGACTTCCATATTGTTCTAAACAAATTAGTAATCCAAAGGCCTTCTCCAAGCTCCAAACTTGGACTTTATTAAAGACTAGTTTAAAAGTCAACAATTATTCCAAGTAATTTCTTTTCCTTTTCTTCATCCTTATTTCTACACTCATTGCATAAGAGTTTTCTAGGGACTAGCAAAGGAAAGTATAGGGGGGTGATGAATCTCTAGTTCATCATCTCCATTCTTTCATTTTGGCTTTTAAACCCTAGCTAAATGCATGTAAATATCATTATTTTGTACAAATTAGAATCCATTATTTATTGTATAATTATTGTAAAAATTACATTGTTTAAAGCTAAAATAAAAGAATAAAGAAAGAAAGAAAAATAAATAAAATGCCAAAGGTATTTTATGACCCTAAACCCCTGGACCAAGTCAAGAATTGAATTAGTCGACAAGGAATAAAGTAGGGGAGATAGGCCAAATATACAATAAAAACCTCATTCTTTTATTCATCAATAATTCATTTTTGGGACCCATTATATTCTTAATTATTTATTCATCAAATCAAAAAACTTTGTACATGAAAGTAGACAATAATACATATCAAAATACAAAATTGTGTTTACACAAAATAATGCACATTATACATTTTATACTCAAAATAAGAATCCAAAATCTTAACTTCCCAGACCCATATCTCCTAAATAAAAACTCCAAATGCATCAAAATTGTATTTAATTGTATATAACTTTTTATTAACTATTTAATGAAGGTTTCACTCAAAATGCATCAAAATCATTTTATTTTTTTATTTTTTTTACAATTTTATATTTATATAAATTAGTAAATATTATTTATAGTATATGTACACATTTAGAATATAATAAAATCATATGGGAAACACAAAGATAAAATAGTCTATAGAAATACGTAGTTTAAATACCTATACTTATACCTATAGAATATATACCTATATTTATTTAAGTGTACATATTATCTCAAAAATATAAAAAATATATTTATGTGTATTAAAATAAGTTGTAAATATATAAATTGATTAAATAAAATAATAAAATAAAAAATACAAAACAAAAATAAAATATACAAAACATAGGTTAATATACCTATAAATACACTTGTAAAAAGTAACTTGTAATAGATTAACTCATAAAAGTAAATACTAATCATATTAAAATACTACAAATAATAATCATTTTTTTATTTTATACTCAAAATTTAATAAAATCATTTACTATTTTTAATTTATATATTTTTGAATAATGGCCTTGTTTTGTCGTGACTTGGTCCTGCATGGACCAATCACGTGGCGAGGTTTGTTGACCTCTGGTCAACTACCTCCCCTAGTCACCTACCCCCGTCAGAACGAGAAGACACCGGTCTTCTCCCATTTTTATCAGGCTTCTCATCACTCAAATCCGAGTTGATCTTTCACCAAACTCTTCTATGATCAACCCCAATCCACGTGTACCCTCTAAACCTTTGTACATATCTTTGATTCATCCATTATTGTTAGTCAATATGGTCTCTTCTCCATGCCTATAAATAATACCTCTCCCTCTCTTTCACCGATTGATCCCTCTTGGAGCTCCTGATTGTGTCCCTATGTGTGAGTGTGAAGGTGCAGTGACAGCGAGTCCTTCCCTCATGCTCAGAGGCGACAGAACAAGGAAAGGAGCAGATCCACGAGGAGCCCTGACTGCTCTGCTCCTTGTCTACCAAAGCAGATAGAAGGGTTGCACACCTTTTAATTTCTATGTAGATTTCAATACTACGACTTTAATTCCTCATTTAGATTAGCTTTGGATTCAATATATTAGCTAGTTTTCCTGTTAAAGCGTTCGCTGGAGCCCCTAGGGCTCCGGTAATTTCACTTCAATTCCAACTAGTTTTGCCTCCACCTCCCATATTATTTCATTCCTCAACACGTTCTCCATCAGATCGACTCATCTAGACCCCCTGGTCCTTGCTGGATTAGTGATTAGGGGCCTTTCCGTCACCGCTCATCGGAGACCCCTCATCCACCTCATTTTTTATGCAACACAACTTCATTCTGGTTCGAGCTCCTTCGCCTCGATCCCTAGTACCACTTTGTGTAGGTTCCAGGTGAAATGGACCCCTCCTGGGTTGAAATCAAGCCTTGTAAAGATCCTGCAAGTGCCCAATCATCTTCGACCTACCAGGACACCAGAATTGGGTCTTGGACCTTCTGGAGTGCGCCTTCTACTGCAGAATTCCCTCTTGGATGTGGAGAGCCCAAGAACATCCAAAGTGCCCACTAAAGGAGTGAGGAAATGGCAATTGAAGGTGAGGGAAGACCTGTTCTTCTCAGTTCTTCCTCAGCAGCAGATACCGTCCGATCAAATGGCGAGCCCCAAATCTAATCCCAAACATTGGATTCAGAGCGAAACTATGCGTGTCAGGATTGTTGAATGCAGCTAAGTGAAAAGATCCGGACTGTAGCTTCGTGCGCTTATTAGGGGTAAATTGCAGACATTCCCCCCACATTTTTTATTCGTTTAAACTTGTAATTAAACTTTGTATTTTAAATAAATGTAGAAATATTGCATAGATGCCTCTGAACTTGTGTATATTGCATATGGGTCCATGCCAAGTCACCTCACATGCCATCCCACGTAGGGTGGCCATTTTGCAAAGATACCCTTGTGGGCTTTTGCATGTTACCCCTGATACTTATTTTTAAGTGCAAAAATGCCCTTCCCAATTCATGTATTTTTGTGCTTCTATTTCATTTATTTAAAATAGCATCCATGCTCCAAAAATTATGCAAAAATATGGTTAAATGCCTGCTAGCATTTACTTCCAAGATAAATTTTTATTTTTTCATTTTTGGTATTTTAACTATTTATTAAAGTCAAATGAGCACGTTTTTATCCCTATTTAACTTAAAAATTACCAAAAAATATAAAATATTTTTAAAAAATTCCAAAAAATATATTTCATTTAATCTTGAGATAAAAAATCATTAAAAATAGGAAAAGAAAAAGCATACAAATTTAAAAGCTCTAAAATCCAGTAAAAAAAGGTATAAAATTTACAAAAAATCCAGAAAATTTTCTTGTCTCTGATTTTTCTTTATATTAATATATGTCTATTAAATATGATTTAAAGAATTTTGGGCTCTATTTTCTATTTTTAATCTCAATTCAATTCCGCCCGTTTAATTTATCCATGATTTAGGATATTTTTTATTTTAAAAATACCTCAATATATGCAAAATTCTTGAAAATCATAGAAACATTAGAAAATTATATAAAGCCCAAAATCATTTTATATCATGTATTTTGTTTAATTTTATTAGCATTTATAATTCTATTAGCCTATATTGTACATATAGTCTTATATAAGCTTATATTATCTATTTAAAAAGAAAAACAAGAAAAAGAAATTAAAAATTCAGAGATTTTCTCTTTTGTTTCTTATATCCTCTCCTATATGTAAATACATTTATATATAAACTATGTATATAATTAATATAATTTAGTTATATATTTATATTTTTTGTTAATTTAATTTAAAAAGAAAAAAGAAAAATAAAATAAAAAACCCACAAACAAAAAAGACAAATACATGCATAATACAATGATTAGCAAAAATCATACGCTACATAGTTTTTCTCTCTGTGGATCGATCTCTACATACTTCCATGCTAAAAACTTGTGTTTGTAGAGTATAATAAAGCATGCCTAACATTTTTCGCTATTAATTGTTATTATTGTATTGTGGGTACTTGTTGATTGAACAAGAGTTTTCTAGTGGGTCTCCTCAACGACACTTTTATCTTCGCTAATCTTCTAGTGAGGATCATTCTTTTAGACCCACAAGGAAAAATTGGTTCATCACCCGATGAGCTTCAAATCGGGTGCACCTTCATCTCCAAGCATCCTCACGCGTAGCTAGATGGTGCAACAACATCCCGAAAGCCTTGCGCAATTCCTCTAAGCGTTAGAAGAGTCCAGGTCCTAGTGTTGGGGACCTGGAGGTCAAGATGGTGGTGCTTGACATGAAGTGAGTCTTGGACTCCAAATACCTCCAAATGAGGTCCTCCTCTTACTCCAACCTGAAAGGTAGTTTTGGGCTCGAAGGGGAACTCCCTCGATCGGATATTGAGTGAAACATGCAGCTTTAAGCGTGGAACGAGTCGATCTCAGGCAAAGATGAGGTGTGAGATCTGAGGGATCTGATTCATGCTGAATCAAGGTGAGAGGAGTAGTCTGTAGAAAGAGAATGTGAAGAGGTGCAAAATGGGATGTTGAGCAAGTGGAAATGGTGGAGTTTGACAGAGAACAGAAACTGGAGCTCATGAGCTTCCATGTTATAGGAATTTTTTGGTTTTTTTATTTTTGAATTTTTTTAAGGGAATTAGACTCAGCTACACTAATAATTAAAATGCGAAGGAAAAGGATATGAAATGGATCTCACTTGGCCAAGGAACAGGGTCATGGACCCTCATGGTGGAACTTCGTCGAAGAAGGATTTGAATCGCCTCGAAGACCCTTCTCACTTAGAATTGATTGGTGTTCTTCCTGTCATGAAGAACAAAGTCTTGGTATGATTCTCAAGCGATTACTATGTAGTTCATAAAATTCGAATGAAGCTTGAAGAAGAGGTTAAATAGGGAAGGAGAGAGGCGAATTTGCAGAGAGAATCTTGCACTTCTCGATGAAGATTGATCAACACTAAGGTTAGGGCATGAATAGTGGAGAGCTAATCAACAGATTTCATTAGAGCTCAAGGAATTTTGATTATTGGATTATGTGGGAAAAAGGGAGGAAGTTAGGGACTTGAGGTGCTCTAACTGGTCAGAGGAGGCAGAGGGGTAGTTGATCTAAGGTCAACAGACGTAACTCATTGATCCACATCAGAATAGATGATGACAAAACATGGGAAAAAGAATAAATAAATGAAAATAAACTAAAAATTAATTAATTATGTAAAAGTTCAATAATAAATATTTATTATTTTATGTACTATATTATATGATTTTTATTTATTTCTACAACCTTATTAATTAGGTATTTATTTTTACAAGTATACTTACACATATGTTTTGAGGTATTTTATTTTTATTTTGTATTTTATTATATGAATATATTTTATGCATTTATAAAATTTAAATACACATTTACATATTTTTACTTTATTTTCTGACTTTATTTACATATTTAATTAAATAGGTGTATTTACGCTTTACGTATAATATACACATATATTTTATCGTATTATTTATTTCAATGCTTTTAGATAGTTTTATTATGTATATATTTTCATGTATTTCAACTAATATTTACAAGTATTTAACAATATAAGAGAAGTAAAAATATAAAGAATAACTTGTATGAATAAAATATACATGTATATAGTACAATGGGACCCCAAAAAACAAGCTTTTGCATCTTAAGTCAATTTTTAATAAACTACCTTCATTAGATAGATAATTTAGTTTTAAGAACAATAAAGGCGAGTTTGGTTCATTTTGAGTTCAAATGAAGGAGATATTGATCATTGAAGTTTTGTTTTTGGCTTTTTCGTATGCATATCCCTAGTGCATTGTGTACTATTTTTGTGTGCAAGTATTTTTATATTTTTCTATGTATTTTTATATACAAGTTTCATGTTGATAATTTTATTATTTGAGGTGTATAAAATAAAAAATAAAATAGTTTAAAAAATGGTTATTTTGAAGAATGAAAACTAGGGTTTTGTATAACGTATTTGACCCTTATATCCCCCTACTTTATTTTTGGTCGACCAAGTCAATATTGACCTGGTCTCAGGTTTAGGGTCAGTCAGTATTTACAATACTGCCTTTATTTTTCTTTTCCTTGTTCATTTATTTTGTAGTTAAATATATGTATTTATGTACTTTTTATAGATGACAACTGATGTGTTAGTATGTACAAGTTAGATGTATTTACATCTATTCATCCTGAGATTTAAAATAAAATAAAGGAATAAAGATGAATGAATAGGTATTCGCCACCACCCATACTTAGATTTGCTAGTCCCTAGAAGATACTTATTAGGAGAATAATTGGTGCAAAAAGAGAAAATGAAGAAAAGGAAAATAAAGAATGGTAGAATGATAATGATTTTTAATTGTCTTCACAAAATCCAACTTTGGAGCTTAGTTATGACCTTTGGATTATTTATTTGTTCGGAACCTAGTTCAGGTTAGGAATCGTGACATAACAACCATTGGGTTTCATGTTACTCTATTCAGTTCAACCCAATAGCCTGGTCAGAATTATCCTTTCAGGTGTATACTCTCGTAACCATGAAATGACAAGTACCATGTGTGTGAATGGTGTTTGATCTTCCCAGATAAATAACTGAACTATCAAGGGGTCCCCTCCTCTAGTAACTCGTCCCAAGGGAGATGGATTTTCCTTCCGAGTTCAAGTACATGCTAGTGCACAATGAAATAAGGAAGAATCTAGAAGAAAGAGAAAAGAAGTGGAGACAAATAAGTGTAGTCACATTTCCTTGTAAACCTCGACCAGTATGACCAAGTCTTCACCAAGAAGCTGGCATTTTCTGGAAGCTCAAAATTTTTGGAATTCTTGGTGTAGGCTTCTTTTTTGGATATGGTCTCTGTTTTGTCATTGCTCCGCATTCTTGTTTTGCCCCAACGGATATAGAATCTTTAATTCTACTCATGTTTCGGGGTCTTAGAAAAAGTTGTGCTAGCAGACCATTCCTCTTCTGAAGCTTTATTTCAATCCATTCTCCGGTCATGAGATGCCCATGCTACCAGAGGAACATGGCGTCGAAGTACCGATTTCGGCAGTCCCAAAAAATGGTTTCTGAGCCACCCTTGACGAGGCAACCTAGTATCGTCCTGACTTAGACTCCAAGATTTTCAACAATCCATCTTGGTTGAGCTACGTGTTAAGTGTGAGGTCTCAAGCCAAGCTATTGTCTCAAGAGTCTTACAGATGACATGAAAGGTTCTAATTAGACACATTGAATCAACTAATGTACACAATCTCATAGAACCTAAGAATTAAGTCAAAGTGACCTGAAGCGTCCCAATTCTAGTCCTTAATAGGTATATCTGAAATTAAGTGGATTAGGGTCTAGACCAAGCTCCAATCTTTAGACTTTATTTAGACTTGTTCAATTATCATTACCATTCTGAAAAAATGAAATGCAATGCGAGAAAATATTTTTATGGAATAATTTTATGATTTTGAACTTTTATGGATTTTTAAAAAAAGTTTGCAAATTTTTATGCAATTTTTTTAAAACATTTTGCAATTTTTTTGTAGGTTTTCAAAACTTTGACATTTTAGGGATTCTTGATAAAGGTTAGTGAATGGTATATGTACAAATATGTACACGGGAGTGAATGTATATTTACAATAATTAGGTGTAGATTTTACCCTGGAAATTAGTACATAAGTTAAGTGTTAGTTGTTATTCACAGATTTTATATACAAGAATTATATATATGTATATAGAATTTTATAATTATCTACAAGATTTTTAATATAATTTGAAAATGTTTTTACAGAAACTTCGAAAAATTTATTTTGCAAATAATTTCAACAAACACTTTGCAGACATTTACACATTTTGAAAGTAATTTCACAAAGATTTTCTAAAGGTGTAGATAGATTTTTCGAAGTAATTTTGCAATCATTTTCCAAATCATTTGAAGGTTAATTTTTAAAGCATTTTATTCAAACAAAAGAAACAAAATTTTGCAAATATTTACAAAAATATTTTACAAAAGGTTGAAAACATTTTACAAAAGTTATCTAAACAATTTCAAAAGATTTTTCAAGATATTTTCCCACACTTTTTCAAATCATTTTGCCTAACATTTTTAAATTAGTTTATTTGTCATATTTACAAAGATTTATGAAGAATTTTATACATATTTATAGTGTTTTCTTTATAGTTGATTTATTGTATAACCGCACCCAATATAGTATAATAGCCATATTATTGAAATTACAAAAGCACAGGTTATGGCTAAAGTACATACAATGTATATATGATCCCCATATACATAGTACAAACTATATCCTCTTAGTGTTTGACGAGAAATAAAGGAAGACATAACTCATGCTGAGTATAGAAATGCCTATACTACAACGACTCAAAGAATGTGAAGTCGACCCACCCCCATACTTAAGATTAACTAATGCTAAGTATAGTAGATTGTACACCAAGCAGGGATGATCGAGTATGAGAATGTACGAAAGAGTCAATGACTCAGTTTGTCCCCCCATCCTTAGGGGTGAGATATCCCTATGTAAAAATAATAAATATCAACAAGTTGAGAGAATAGCGAGAAAGTAAAACAAAGAATAATCCGAAAACATTCACCCCCTATACTTAAGATGAGGTATATCCTAAGCACAACACATATGAATGGGACGAATGAGATAACAAAAAAATGAAAGAAATGAAAAAGAAGAAAAGAAAAGAAGAAGAAAAGAAGAAATAACATAAAGGAAAACATATTTTTGATGCTCATGTGCCTGATTTTTTTAACTCTAGAAGCTCATCTTGAAATGCCACCTGTTGTTGACCTAGTTTTTTTTTGAGGATTGGTTTTTATTGGTATAAAGTCATTGCAATCCCCAAAATTCTCGGCTCAAACAAACAAAAATTTTTTCTTCTCAAGCTACAAAAATAATTACAAGAATAATGAAGCGAGAGAAATTTTTGCTACGTATTTACCTGTATAACAACAGGATCAAACTCATGCAGGCTACAATTCCCGAGGGTTCTTCAATTAATCGAAAAAAATCAATTAAAGATAAAGGAATCTCAATGGCAACCTATCTTGGTTTTTTGCAAGATTTTTTTATCTTTTTCATTTTTCATTTTTTAATTTCTATTTTTTATTTTCTGAGTTTCAAATTCTTAGTGATTTTCATTTTTCATTTTTTATTTTTCAAATAAGGACAAAATACACAATGAAATAAAGACGCACACCACACTCTTTTTGTATTTTTCAATTATATAAAAAATGCTCTGAAAAATCCAGAGAATTTGTTTTGAGTTTTAAAGGATTTGTAATGTTTTTGGGACTTTTTGTAGAATTTTCAGATATTTTTGTATTTTCTAATAATCAAACAGTGACAAAAATGTTAAACAGTGCATAGTCTGGAGTAAGTTGCAACTTAAAAAATATTTTAAGTGCCCAAAACTCCTGGAAACTAATTTTATGCTAAAATATAGACAAATATCTACAAATAGGAGGTAAAATCACGATTTTTTTATTTTTTAGATTTTTGTTGATTTTTCAAAGATTTTTGATATTTTTAAATCATTTGGGTTTTGAAAAGAATTAATGCACGAAATTTGCATAAAAATTAAAAGACAATGAAAGGAAGTTAATCTATTTTTTTTGAAATTTTTAGATTAATATTCAATCTTTTATGATTTTTTGAATTTCAGGAAGAGAAAAAAGACATTGTTTTTGATTTTTTTTGATAATAACAAATGAATTAAAAATGCAATGAAAATTTTATGCTAGAAAGATACACACATCAGGAGCATGGCATGATTTTTGGGAAATTTAGTGACCAACAAAAACATTTATTTCAATAAGAAAAGCAAGCAAAATAAAGGTCTTGAATTCAGGGACTAGTTTGCAAATAGTTTATTATTTTCTTAAAAAAATAACAAAAATAGAATGCAAGGAAAATGTCACAATTTACCCAAAAAGGTGTACGATGCACGTGACTGAAGGCTAGCAACGGGTCTTTACGTAATTTCTGAAATCTCCAAGGGTGTAGATCTACTTTCGCCCTACTTGAACTAGAAAGGGCTATTATGCAATTTCTAATATATTTCGGAGCGATTTAGAAATTTTTCTAATATTTTTGTTTTGAATACCCCTTAGGGTTTCTTCTCTATCCTTCATTTCTTCAAAACCAAAGAGGTAAAAAGGGGGCACAGGTGCGCTGCCTCCTCTTCGTTCTCTCCCAACAGGCAGGGCACCGCCGCTATCTGGTGGCGGTGGACGGTGGCTCCAAGAAGCGGTCTATAGAGGGCGGTGGTGCCGTGCATGGTGGTGGATGATGGCGGGTGACGGTGGCTGGCGCAGAAGGCATAGGTAGAAGACGGTCGGTGGAGGCGCGGTGGGGCGTGCGGTGCGACGTGGTTCCGCCGTGTGGCTAGTGACGGCGGAGCTCCTACAGAGGGACGAGGAGATGACATCGACCGCTGCAGGATCAAGCGGTGTTGGCAGTGCAGGCTTGCCAGGCCTCAGTACAGGTGCTCCTCGCGCAGGTGTACTCAGAACGATGGGTGGCCGACGGTTCTGGCGATGGAGGGCTGCAGAGGCTGGCGTTTTGTGGCGGCGGTGTGTGCGCCGCCGGTGCAGGGTGACGCATGTGTGCTGAATTATTTATTTATTAATTTATTTATTTTTGTTTTTGTATAAATAAAGAAAAGATAAAAAATGGTTTTTATTAATTTTTTGAGAAGACAGAATGACAGAAATTCTTTTTTATTTTTATTTAGTTTTTTAGATGATCATGCAAAATAAATGTTAGAAAGAAAGGCTATATATATTTTTGTTTTTTTTTTTATTTTTTTATTTATAAATAAATGATGACGCGAGCACAACAGCTCGGTCTTAATTATTGGAAATGCAACAAATCAAACGGGGATGTGAGTGAATGTAGATCCTTGTGATGTGGATCAAATGTGCGTCTCCGACCATCGTACGCGGCTGGAGTTGGAAGTTTGCGAGAGGTAGAATAAGAACGTGAATAGATTGAGATGTGAAGGTGAAAAATCAGATCGGTGTCAGATCAAATTGTGATGGATTCTAAAATCTAGAAAAAAAATGACGACAAAATAAAAAATGTGAGAAATAAAACTAATTTAACTTAGATTAAAAATAAAAAATTGTGGATCTCACCTTAGGAGCGGAGAAGACCGTGATCGCCTCGACGAAGGCCGACTCGCTGTCACCGGACGACTAAGAGGTTAGGCACTCTTATGTGACAAGATAGATCTCATAGGATGGGCTCCTCTCACCAAAGATTGATCAAGTTGAATGAGGGAGAAGGAGCCATATAAATAGAAAGAAAAGAATTTGAAATTCAAAAATTTGAAAAGAGATAATGTTATGGAAAAAAATTGAAATGAGATAAAGATAAAGAAAGAGATTAGTGTTAAAAATATTATCAAAAATTAATATTTTGTATTTTCATCACTTAATTAAGCTGAATAAAAAATGTTAAATTTTTTATTTTTGGTGGTGGTTATTTAAGAATAGCAACTATATACATATACTTTATACATATGGTACATTATATACATAGTCAAATAAGGAAATTAGTTTCTTTTTTGTTTTTTATTTTTGTTATTAATATTTAGTAAAAATATTTACAAATACAATATGTACAAATAAATCGGAAAATTGCACAATCCACCCTAGAAAACTGACTTTTCAACCGTAACTCCAAAAATTATGAAATCACAACCATTTTAAAGATAATTTAATTTAGAATACAATGGAAGTGATTTTGGTTCAATTTGAGTTCATATGGAGCCGGAATTGGTCTTTCAATTATCACTTAGTGTCTTTTTCCGAGTATGGTTGCTTTTATTCTGTACATGATTTGATTTTGCAAAATTTTTATTAATTAGGAAACATTTTTATTTACAACTATTATTTTGAAAATTATTTTGTCTGAGGTCAATTTATGTACCAATAAAATAGTGTAAGTATATAAATATACATAGCGTACATTTTTTTGGGAGTTTTTAATTAAGGACCCTATCTCCTCCTACTTTATTCCTGGTCGATCAGGTGAAGTCTTGACCTTCTCTTGGGGTTCGGATAAGCATGTATCTATTACATATATACAATCTTCTTTTTTTATTTTCTTTTCTTTATTTTTCTTTTCTTTCTTTATTTATTTTAGGTTAAAATGGTAATAATGTACAATATTTACACACAGATCAAGTTAGTAAGAATATGGAGTTAGTATTATTAACAAGTGTTTTTTAAGGGTTTTTAAGCTAAATTAAATAAATAAAGATGATGAAATGCATATTCATCATCCCTCGATGCTTTACCTTTGCTAGTCCCTTAGCAAACACTTATTTGAAAGAAGAAGTGATTAAAAATAAAAAGGAAGGAAAAATAAAGAAGTTAGGATAATATTGAGTATTAAACTTATCTTCATAAAATTGTACTATGGAGCTCTATAAGACCTTTGGATTATTAGTATGGCGGAACCTTAATTGGAAATGGATTTAAAACCTAACAAACTCTAAGTTCCACAAGAATCCTATTCAGGTCTCCTCAACAGTCAGGTCAAAACAAGTCTACATACACAAATTCCTATGACTATGAATCTTTACTTGTACGGTGTAAGTGAAATATAGCTCCCCATCTCAAAAGTAGCAAAGAAACAACCTCCCACAACAAGGTAACCCGATCTAGCAACTGTTTCCTTGAGGAGCGGAGATATTCCCTTCTAAGTTCAAGTACAACCAACTCAAGAAGAGGAGATGGAGAAAAGAATGGACAATAACCAGTGTAGCTACCTGTCCTTGGATGCATGACCGATGTAGCCAAGTCATCCAGCTGCAAGCTTACAAAAAATTCACTTTGAAGCTCTTATTATTTTATTAATCCTTGTATATACACTCCGGCATGCATTTTACTTTTCAATCAGGCCTGTCCACTTTTGGAGATTATGCATTTTTCCCTTTTTTTGGAAAATATATACAAGGTGCAACATGTACATAAGGAGTTTTTCCTCTTGATCTAGTAGACTATCCCTTTTTTAAGCATTATTACTATAACACAGCATCCTATCTTTAGACCTCAATGCAACCAGATCAGGTTGAGATGCACAACCCTCCCTAGAGGAAGATGAGAGGTTCCGCCAAGATATACTACCCTCGTATGCTACTCCAAGCCAAAAGATTCCGCCTCCTCACTACCTCCTCAATGAAGAGCTACGTGTAGAGTTCTTGTCCAAGATAAGCCACGGTCTCAAAGAATCATGCTTGTGTTGTTAAATGTTCTACTTAAATTAATCAAGATGACATGCAAACATATTATGGATTCAAAGAATTAAGTCACTAGGACCTGAAAACTCTTAACTCCAGTTCTTATAAGGTTCCTCTGAAATTAAGTGGATTAAGGCCTAACTAAGCTCCATTCTTCAATTTTATTCCAGACTTAGTTTAAATGTCAATACTATCCTGAAAAATGCACATGCAAGAAATATGTACAATGCAAAAAGAAACCATTTTTTTGAAACAAATTTTAATTTTAAACTTTTTATGGGTTTTTGGAAAAGAAAGGAAAAATGACGCACATGCAAAAATATTTTTTATGCAACTTTTTATAGATTTTTAGTTTTGTAGGTTTTTTTTCAAAAAGGAAAAAGAGTTAGTAAACTATATACAAGTATATACAAGGGTTTTTTATTTGTTTTGCTTGTTTTTTGTTTTTTTTGTTTTTTTGTGTGTGTTTTTTTGATTTTTTTTGAAGGTGATCAAAGTCTACATACACACACACACGTGGATTTTACAAATTTATATACATATCCCCAAAAATAAACATTAAATGTACGTCTTTTGTCTAAAGTATGTATACAATATATACAACACCCCCTATACGTAGCTCGAACTATGTCCTCACAGTGATAAGAGAGCGGCAAAGGAAGACATAACTCGTATTAAGTATAGAAAAGTGAAAAGACTCCTATGCTACAACGACTCAAAGAAAAGATGAAAAGAATAGAAGTCAGTGATGCCCCCTATACTTAGGATCAAGTAATCCTAAGTATAGAAGACTGTACAAAAGGGGAAAACCCGATGCAGAGAATGTACAGACTCAAAAATAAAAAAGATGATATGAACAACATCACCTCCACTATACTTAGGATAGAGTATCCCTATGTATAGGCAACAACAAGAGTGATGAACAGGACGATTATGAACAACACAAACCACTCACCCCCTATACTTAGGATAAATCACATCGTAAGTATAACATACACACACATACACAAAAAAGGGGTGAATGATAAAACATGAGAAGAAAGAATGAAACGAAGGGATATACTAAAGGAGTGGATGTACAAAGGTCAAGAAGGTCGAAAGCGAACCTTCTTGCGGGACCGCTGAGGTATGGATCTATCAAGGTGTAGGTCGATATTCGGGTCATCATTAGACATAAACTAATCTGGATCAACCAAGAATGTATCCTCAGCAATCTCAGAGTGTGCAGGCACGAATCAGTTATTGGAAGTAGTGTGGTCATGTCCTCCCTGGGAAGTCTCGCAAATATCAGAGTAAAAAGGCTCGAAATCATTATCAGAAAAAGTAGGATCAATTTAAGCCTGGAGAGCCTCTACTAGATCATCATCTTCATCAAAGGCCCAAATTCCTTTATAAAAGCAATCAAATCAAATTGGGCCTTATCGGTCTCATCTAAATCAGGGTGAATAGGAATGGACTCATCAGTAAAAGTAGTCAAATCATGTCCATCCTGTCTAGTCTCAGATTCTACCTTCCGCTCTAAGGTGTCTATCGTGTAACTCCTGCGGATGTCACAATGCATCTCCACATACCAGAAGGGAGAACTCCAAGGTCTATGCTTTCCAAGTCTTCCTCCTCGAAGAGGAATTCTTGGGTTTCATTATTATCCAACATACAACAAGAATCTCTAATATTATCATCGAGGTCAAATTCCTTGGGGTTGGCTAACATGAGCAAGCTCTCATGGGATGCAGGTTTCTGGTCATTAATGGGTGTCGTGATCAACACATTGCTCCCTACATCAGAACAGAAGCAAATCTCTCTAGATCCATAATCATCAACGGCTCTTGTAGAGGCGAGGAAAGGCCTTCCTAGGATGATTGGAGAGTGCTCCACAGGGGTGGAGGTCTCCATGGGCAGTACGACAAAATATGAAGTGAAATTCATGCACTGAATATGAATGACAGCATTTTCTGGAATACCTTTCAGCCTCTTGATAGATCCATCAACAAATTGAACTATCATCCTGGTTTTCTTGAGAGGCCCAAGATGAAGAGACTGTACCATAGAGAAAGGCATTATATTGATTGATGAACCTCCATCGAGGAGAGTGTTATCACAAGAATAGTCAGATATGGAGCAACTCACAAGAGGTGTGGTAGTGTTCCCTTTCTTAAAATATAGACGGTGAGAGATGGTGTAGGCAGTGGCCATGGTCAAGATGTGGCTCTTAGATCTGCTCCTCCGCTTTCTCTTCTTGTTTTGAGGAGGAGATAAACGGGTCATGGCCTGGTGAAGTGGGTATTTAATGATCCCGTGAATGGTGGCCATCACTTCAGGTTCAGTCAACATTTTTTTGAATTTTTGGACCTCTTCCATATAAGGGAGGAGATCGGAATCAACATATACACGAGGATTGCCAAGAGCAGTCTGTATAGTGGAATCCTTGGGGTCAAGGTTGGGACATGTGGTGGATGACTGTCTGGGAAAATGATTTGGCATGGGTGCCCTCTCCTCACAAAATGAACCAACAATGTGTTTCCCCGAATCTTTTTGGTTTTTTAAAATTTTCTCATTTTTTTTTGTATTTTGGGTGATTACAAGCTCTCATGATTATCCTCAAGTGAATCCATATCCTCAAACAGTGGAGCAACATTCTGGCTCTTATTTATGTTAAATAGATTGCCAATCCTCGAATTCATAAGCTCCATCATCTGGTTCAGGGTCTCAAGTGTGGACACCCTGAAAGGTGACTCTCCAAAATTCCAGGGTTGGGTAAGTGGAATGAGAGTGGGTGAAAATCATCATCCGATTCCTGAAATTATGGATTAGGCAGATATGTACAAAAAGCAGGGGGAAAGTCCTCCTAGAAAAGGAAGGTGGATCGGCTGGAGGGTATGAGGGATCCACAAAGATAGGATTAAAATAACTCCAGTCGTCCATCTTCAAAACAAAAGACGAGGATAGGGAGAACACAATAGTCAAGTCAAGCTATGCAAGGAAAAAGGCGCAAATGCACAGAAGGATCTAGTATGCACACAAGCAATCAAACACAATACAAACCCCCAATTCAACAACTCAACACAATGTGAAGACCATGAAGGTTCACCCAATTTTCTTGTCAATTTTTAGAGTTTGGTGATAATGCAATCTATCAGAGCGGTTAAAGCGAGCTGTTAGGAACCCAATGCTCCAAGGAGACTGTACCAATCCCACAACTTGTTTTTCCCAGCCAGTATGGGTGCCAACGTTTACCAGCTAAACGATCTGCCCACTCTTCTAAGGAAATCCGGGACTGATTACCGGCTACCCGGTGAAGTCCTCATTGGAGAACAACTAATCACAAGACATTAGTCTGAAAAGAGTTCGGGCGTCATTCTATCCTAGTGTGCAGGTCTCTCTCTCGCTAAAGATAAATCAAACAATATAGGGGTTACTCCCTCCAAAATAATTTTTTTTCCTTACGTTTATTTTAGGGTCGAGTTTTCTTTAGCAGTCCCAAATTTTAGGCAGTTATAACTTGGTTTGATGATTTCAATGAATCACCTACCGAGTGTCCAATTTCCTTTTTAACTTATATGAGTGAAAACAAGGAAGGAGATCGGAAATGCCAATGTGCGATTAAACACAATGATGCATGCAGGGGTTAGAGATGTGTACAATGTCGCCAGCACTCTACATGGAAGTGATCCGTGTAGAATTGAAATATAGAAAAATAAACCAACCTATATGCAAATGGAAGTGAACCATCCTAATCAATAGCTTCTATTAATGGGCAAGAACATGGTAATTTGAGTAAGTCCAATTACGCTCTATTCTATATGTACATAAATTCTTGTTTAAGGTGTTTGGGCCTAACTAATTACCTGGATCAAGCAAATTACTTGAAGCAATCAACAGGTAGCTCACGAAATTCGTGTGAAAAAAAGAAAAATAAGGCGATAAAAAAAAACCCATTGAGGGCCTCCAAGTGCACCAGCACTTGGCGAAACAGACCCCGCAACAAATGCATGTCTGTTTACTAGGGTTCAAAAGCTAGAAAAAAATAAATAAAAAAGTCTTATTTTTTGGGTCTCCTTCACTTCTTCTCCTTCTCTCATGCTATCCTGCGGCTCGGTGAAGAATCAAGCCGCCTCCGCTTCGCTTGGGTGCTTCGGCTCTCCTAGGATCACCTCCTTCGCTCAACGATCCCTCGCAAGAAAAAGAGTAGAGAGAATGTGTAAGAAACATAATTATCAAATATGAGCAAGATAAATGAAATAAATGCAGTGAATTTGAATAATGGAATAATACGACAAAATATATTTACAACCAAGAATAGCAGGTTAAAAGAGAAACCTAAGTACCCTCACCATGCTCCTCGGCAATGGCTTCATTTTGTTGGCACGGGGTTTTTCTTCGAGGATTGGTTTTTATTGGTCTAAAGTCGTTGCGATCCCCAAAATTCACGGCTCAAACAAACAAAATTTTTTTCTTCTCAAGCTATAAAAATAATTGCAAGAATAATGAAGCGAGAGAAATTTTTGCTACTTATTTACCTATATAGCAACATGATTGAACTTAGAGAGGCTACAATTTCTGAGGGTTATTCAATTAATCAAAAAAATCAATTAAAGAAAAAGGAATCTCAATGGCAAACTTTCTTGGTTTTTTTGTGAGATTTCTTTATCTTTTTAATTTTTTTAATTTTTTAATTTCTTTTTTTTTATTTTTTAGTTTATTTAATTTTTAGTGATTTTAATTTTGCCTTTTTTTAGTTTTCAAATAAGGAACAACATGCACAAGGAAAGAAATACAAACACCACACTCTTTTTGTATTTATCAATTATATAAAAAATACTTAGAAAAATATAGAGAATTTTTTTTGAGTTTTAAAGGATTTGAAATGTTTTTTGGAATTTTTATAGAATTTGTAGATGTTTTTATATTTTTCTAAGAATCAAACAGTGGCAAAAATGATAAACAGTGCAGAGCCTGAAGTAATTGGCAACTTAAAATGGTTAGTTGACCTAAACTCCTGGAAACTATTTTTATGATAAAATATAGACAAATATCTGCAAATAAGAAGTGAAATCACCATTTTTTGATTTTTTTAGATTTTCTATGATTTTTCAAAGATTTTTAATATTTTTCATTTTTTTGGATTTGGAAATAATTAATGCACGAAGTTTGCAAAGAAATTAAAAGACATTGAAAGGAAATTAATCTATTTTTTTGAATTTTTAGAGAAATATTCAAAATTTTCTGAATTTTTAAATTTCAGGAAGAGAAAAATACACTGTTATTGATTTATTAATAATAACAAATGAGTTTAAAATGCAATGAAAATTTATTCTAAAAAGATATACACATCATGAGCATATCATGATTTTTGGGAAATTTATTGACCAATAAAAACATTTATTTCAACAAGAAAAGCAAGCAAAATAAAGGTATGGAATTCAGGGACTAGTTTGCAAATAGTTTATTATTTTCGCAAAAAAAACAAAAATAGAATGCGAAGGAAATGTCACAGTTTACCCAAAAAGGTATACGATGCACGTGACTGAATGCTGGCAGCGGGTCTTTATGCAATTTCTGAAATCTCTAGGGGTATAGATGTACTTTCACGTAACTTGAACTAACACGGGCTATTCTACAATTTCTAAAATATTTAGGAGCGATTTTGCAAATTTTCTAATATTTTTTATTTTGAATACCCCTTAGGGTTTGTTCTCTATCCTTCGTTTCTTCAAAACCAAAGAGGCAAAATGGGGGCACAGGTGCGCCGCCTCCTCTTCGTTCTCTCCCAACAGGCAGGGCGCTGCCGCTATCTGGTGGCATTGGACGACGACTCTAGGAAACGATCGGTGAAGGGCAGCGGTGCTGCGCACGGTGGTGGGTGATGGCAAGCAGCGGTGGCTGGCGCAGAAGGTGGATGCAGAAGATGGTCGGTGGAGGCGTGATGGGGCATGCGGTGCGATGTGGTTCTGTCGTGCGGCCAACAACAGTGGAGCTCTTGCAGAGGGACGAGGAGATGGCAAAGGCCGTTGCAGGAGTAGGCAGTGTTGACGATACGGGCTTGTCGGGCCTCGGTACGAGTGCTCCTCACGCAGGTGTACTCAGAATGGTGGACAACCAACGGTTATGGCGATGAAGGGCTGTAGTCCCTAGCGTTCCTTGGTAGCGGTGCCTGTGTGCTGAATGTTTTTGATTTTTTTCATTTTTGTAAATAGAAACAAAAGATAAAAAATGTTTTTTATTATTTTTTGTGAAAATAGAACGATAAAAATTCTTTTTTTATTTTTTATTTAGTTTTTTTGATGATCCCACTAATCAAATGTTAGAAAGAAAGGCTATATACATTTATGTTTTTTTATTTTTTATTTATAAACAAATGAGGATGCGAGCACAATAGCTCGATCCCTATTATTCGAAATATAAAAAATCAAACGAGGATGTGAGTGGATGCGGATCCTTGCGATGCGGGTAAAATCTGTGTCTCCGACCACCATACGCGGTCAGAGTTGGAAGATTGCCTGAGGTAGTATAAGAACACGAATAGATCGAGATGTGAAGGTAAAAAATCAGACCAGAGTCTGATCAAATTGTGATGGATTCTAAAATCTAGAAAAAATTGACGACGAAATAAAAAATGCGAGAAATAAAACTAAGTTAACCTAGATGAAAAATAAAAAAAAGTGAATCTCACCTTTGGAGCGGAGAAGACCGTGATCGCCTCGACGAAGGCCCACTCGCTGTCACCGGAGGGCTCGGAGGCTAGGCACCCTTCTGCGACAAGATAACTCTCGGAGAATGGGCTCCTCTCACCAAAGTTTGATCAAGTTGAAATGAGGGAGAAGGAGTCATATAAATAGAAAGAAAAGAATTTGAAATTCAAAAATTTGAAAAGAGATAAATATAAGGAAAAAAATTGAAATGAGATAAAGATAAAGATAAAGATTAGTGTTAAAAATATTTATAAATTTTTTTTGTATTTTCGTCACTTAATTAAATTGAATAAAGAAATGCTAAATTTTTTAATTTTTGGGTTGGTTAGTTAAGAATAGCAACTATATACATATGGTACATTATATACACAGTCAAATAAGGAAATTAGTTTTTTTGTTTTAAAATTTTTATTTTTTTATTTTTGTTTTAAATTATTAGTAAAAATATTTACAAATATTTACAAATATAATATGTACAAATAAATGGTCAAATTGCACAATTCACCCCGAAAAACCGACTTTTCAACCGTAACTCCAAATTTATGAAATCACAACTATTTTAAAGATAATTTAATTAGAATACAGTGGAAGTGAGTTTGATTCAATTTGACTTCATATGGAGCCGGAATTAGTCTTTCAATTATCACTTAGTGGCTTTTTCCTAGTATGGTTGCTTTTATTCTGTACATGATTTGATTTTACAAATTTTTTATTAATTAGGAAACATTTTTATTTACATCTTTTGTTCTGAAAATTATTTTATTTGAGGTCAAGTTATGTATAAATAAAATAGTGTAAGTATACAAATATACAAATCACATTTTTTCTGGATTTTTTAATTAAGGACCTTATCTCCCCTTTATTCCTGGTCGATCAAGTCAAGTCTTGACCTTCTCTCGGGGTTCAGATAAGCCTGTATTTATTACATATATACAGTCTTCTTTTTTATTTTCTTTTCTTTATTTTTCCTTTCTTTGTTTATTTTTTATTTTAGTTTAAAATGGTAATAAGTGTACAATATTTATATACATATGCAAGTTAGTAAGAATATGGAGTTAGTATTATGTACATGTGTTTTATAAGGGATTTTAAGCTAAAATAAAATAATAAAGATGATGAAATGCAGATTCATTACCTGTATAGAATCCACCACGGACAGGAATGCATCATGTTCGATATATGGCTTTAGCAGCTATCTGTTTTCTACGAATGGTTGTGCGCCAGTTGATAATTTGAATATGATGACGCTGCCAATGCCATATACATTTTTGACAATAAATGGTCCTAACTATTTCCTTTTTAGTTTGCTTGGAAAAAAAAACTTTGCATCGAATAACCACACATTCTGATTGGGCTTGAAAGTCTTTCGTCTAGTATGCTTATCATGCCATCTTTTGACTTTCTTTTTATACATGAGGCCATTGTCGTAAGCAGTCTTTCTCTTTATCTACGACAAGCAAGTGGAATTCCAACAATCGGTTCAGGTATAACATTCGGTTCTTGCCGACTTTCTCTCTATCTAAGTTGCACTACCTATAATGATTTGTGAATGAGTTGGACGGGCAAGTGACATGACTTTCCTTGCACCATACGGTAAGGAGACATGCCTAAAAGGGATTTGTACACTATACGATATGCCCATGGAACTGAGAAGCAGTTGCGACTAGTTATTCCTATCAAGACGCACAAATTTCTTTAAGATAGCTTTGATCTCCCTGTTTGAACATTCGACTAAGCCATACGTTTTTGAGTTGCAAGGAGATGTGGCACAATGTTCTATGTTGTACTCGTTCATGAGTGTCTTGACTTCTTTGTTGATAAAATTGCTAACCCCATCGAAAATGAGAATCTTTAGAATCTCGAATTGTAAAATGATGTTATCTTTAAGGAATCTACAAATGGTGCGAATGTCGGAGGCTTGCGCGGGAACAACGTCCACCCATCGCCTGACATAATCTACAACAAGCAAGCCGTACTCAATACCCTGACCATTTGGAAATGGGCCCATGAAGTTAATACCCCACGCATTAAAGACATATGATATCTGAATGTACTTGAGAGACGCAGTATCTTGAGAATTGATGATACTGCCCATCTTCTGGCAGTTAGTACAACTTTTAGCATATTCCATAGAATCTTTAAAAAGAGTTGGCCACCAAAGGCCACATTGAAGAACTTTCCCTGTCGTGCACTTACTAGAATAGTGTCCACCAAATTCCAACTTGTGGTAATTCTCTAGGACATTTGTGTGCTCCTCCATAGGAATGCACCTTCGCTGGATATAATCTGTACCCGCATGAAATATATATAGATCCTCCCATTAGTAAAAATGTATTTAGGACATGAAATTGTCCACTTTCAACTTAGGGCAATCTTGTGGATATTTCTTGGAGACAAGGTAGTTCATAATATTAGCATACCATGGGAGTGAAGTGATTGACAATATCGCTTTATCTAGGAATGTCTCAGTGATCAAACTGATATCCTTCTCAGGGGTCTCTATCTATGTAATTCTGGTAAGATGATCTGCCACAACATTCTTGAATCCAGATTTATCTCGAATTTCCAAATCAAACTCGTGGATTCGAAGGATCCATCGAAATAGACATGACTTAGCATCCTTCTTGCTTTGCAGGTACCATATGGTAGATTGGTCAGTGTATACAGTAAATTTTAACCCAAGCAAATGTGACATGGACTTTTCCAACGCAAAAACTATTGATACTACATCTTTCTCAGTGATAGTGCAATTTTTTTGAGATTCATCTAGTGTTCTGCTAGCATAATGAATTGCAAATGGCAATCCATCCCGTCATTGTCCCATCACATCCCCAATAGCATAATTAGAAGCATCCCTCATGATCTCGGATGGTATAAACAAATCCGACAACTTTAGCACATGAGCATGGGTAATGATTTCTTTCAACCAATTGAAGGCAATGAGGACTCTATCATCAACAATAAAACCGGTTTCCCTGCCTAAAAGCTCTGTCAGAGGCCTGGTGATTCTGCTGAAATTTTTAATGAATCTTCTATAAAAATCCACATGCCCCAGAAATGACCTAACCTTATCTAGTGATGTAGGATTCTCGAGCTTGGAAATAACTTCCACCTTTGCCGGGTCAAACTTCATGCATCGCTTGGGGAGGATGTGGCCCAACACGATTCCATCTGTCACCATGAAGTGACTGTTCTCCCAATAGAGTACCAAATTATCCTCACAACAACGTTTAATAGACTTGGTCTAGTTATGCTTGACATTGATCAAAGTTATCTCTTTAGATCGAGAAATGGTCCATAAAGACCTCGAGGAAAAGTCCGCAATGTTGGAAAATACAACAAGCATACATCAATGAAATGTATAAGGGCATTACACAACCCAAACGACATCCTTCAAAATGCGTAAGTCCCAAATAGACATGCTAACGTAGTCTTCTCTTGGCCATCGAGGGCAATAACAACTTGATTATACCTCCATTACCCATCCAAGAAATAGAAGTATTCCTTTACGGCCAACCTTCTTACTATTTGGTCGCTGAAAGGAAGCGGAAAATGATCCTTCCTGGTAACTAGATTAAGGTTTCTATAGTCCACACAGATGTGCCATGAAATTAGTACTCGAGTCGAAATCTCCTCTGCTTTATCATTTGTCACAATCGTAATTCCTGATTTCTTAGGAACCACATGTAACGGACTCACCCATTTAGAATATGAGATGGGATATATGAAACCTACATTGCACCACTTCATGATTTCTTTCATTACAACCTCTTGGAGGTTAGAGTTTAGACGCTGCTGAAATTCATGAAATGGCTTGTTGTCTTCTTCCAAAAATATGCGGTGCGAGAACAATGAAGGGTAATCCCATGGAGATCTGATATTTTCCAGCCAATCGCTTTGCAAATTCTTTCGATAACAACAAGAAGGCGAGATTCTTGGTTTGCTGTCAGCTACGCATTGATAAAGACCCGGAACATGTTTGGTTCGCCCGCAAGGAAAGCATACTTCAACGTTGATGGTAACTACTTCAACTCTGGAGGGGTTTGAATCGACTCAGTGGCGACCTCTACAACTATGTTTGGTGTAAGATCGATTACCTGTTGATAAATATGTGATTTATCATTTCTATACTCCCTTATTATCCTCGAAACACAAGAGCTTCATTGCATATCTTCATTAATTCCACATCTTTACTAATAAACTATATTCCTATAATTAACCCTAATTATTGCCTATAAATTAACTCTTTTATTTTCTTTATTTCATTTCCTATTAAAAAACCTCAAAAAATTAGAGTAAATATTTTAGATATTTTGTTTTGGCTTTAAAAAGGAATTAAAAATACAAAAAAATCTCAAAGCAATTAAAGGCAGTGTTTTTATCTATTAAAAATTCTTATCTAAAATATTTCTGTGTTTTTTATCTCTTTTGACTTTTTGGTCAACATGAAACTTGTAGATCTCATCGAGATCTACAAATTTTTGTGTTTTTGCTAATTTATATTCCTTTTATTTGTTTTTGAATTTCTCCTTATTTTCTCTTTTTTGGATATCAGATTGGGCCACGTGGTGCCCTCTGGGATGCCTACATGGCCCTCTCCTTTGCGCCACCTGCCACCCTTTTTAGCCCTTAGACCCCCTTTGTTCTCCTTCATCTTAGCCGCCCCTCACCCGATCTTCCTCAACCATCAGATCCTCATCCCCGGCTCAATATGGACATCCCTTTTGCACCCTATCCTTAGCCGCATTGTCTCCCATCCAACGGCTATACTTCTTCCATGTCACCCCTCTTTCCTCACCATTGGATCTCGCTCCCAAACTCCATCGTCACCGTTCATTCTCACCATACTCCTAATACTTAGATCAGATCTACTTATATGATCAAAGCATTCATTCGTGCCTCTCTCCTAACCGTTGTATCTCACAATCCAACGGTCACTGCTCACCGTCCTCCTCCATCTTACTCTCCCACGCAAACATCGTTTGGTGGACCTCTCGCCCCTTCCACTTTTAGCCGTCACCTCAGCCATCTCCTTCGCTCCCAAAATGCTCACCCACGTAGCCTTAACTCCCCTCATTCTCTCCTACCATCATTTGTTCCATATCTGGTCTCCACGACCAAATGCCAACCATCACAAATCTACTCACCACCTTTTATATCTGATCGGAGCCTCTCCTATTTAAAGCCACCTCCGCATCCAGTTATCATCATCCACAACTTCACGGAGCTCCGCCTAGACCCTCTTCCTCTCCTTGTGGCCTCATGACAAGAGGAGGTGGAATCGAGGGGCCAAGATGGCTGAATTTTCAAGATGCTATCCTTGGATGTCATGCCATGCTAGGACTGTCCTCCGTCAACGTTGAGATCTGTGATCGGAAACACACATCAAGCGATGACCCGAGGATCAACCAGGTCCTCATCCCAAGGCACCACCTCCATATTCATGCCTTAGGTCTTCAGTTACTTCTTTATTCATTTTTTTGTGTTTTATTCCTTTTAATTAGGTAACTTCAGCCACTTTGCTGCCATTTGGACCCTCGAACATGACCACCAGTCACCCATCATCTTCGTCATTGACCACACTCATTTCCTCCCTCCCCTCGTGACCTTACCAACTCCAGGCATCTTCCTCTACCAGAGGTGGAGGAAGACTCGCTTTAGACACCCTCTTCTCCACCCGATTCCCTCTGCTTCACCTCACTTCGCTCATAAAGCATACATTGGCTATCAACTAACACCCTTTATAGGTAAACCCCTCAATGGTCGGAGCTTCTGACATGTATACGGTCTATAGGCTTTCCTCCGACGAGCCCTCATCGATGAGCACCTCCTGGTATCAACAAAGCTCTGACTATCGCTCCTAATCTTCGTGTACCACTACTAAAGATGGTTTGCCTTTGGGGGAAGATCTAGAACCATGAGAAGGAGTCCTAGGCCCGTCGGAGCACAGTCTTCTCACCTCCATGTGAGGAGGAGCTCGACCCGATGAAGAGAAGCAAATACCGTCCGTTCAAATAGATCGGATGGTATGAGATGAACCCGAGCCGTCTCCACGAGCCACTACCCTCGGTGGACCCAAAGCACATGATGAAGCATCGGGACTCGACATGTGTCCCGTACCTACACCGATCCCGCCTCTCCATCTAAGCCTCCATCCACGTGCGATCCACATGCCTACCCCAAAATATTGCACTCATGCCCTGACATTTTCTAGAATTTGCAGGAAGGTCCAACCCAAGCGTACGTGCTTGTTGTGTTGCGACAGGGCAAATTGCACACAGTCCCCTCCAGCTTTTGAAAATTGCAGAAATGCCCTTTCAAGGGACCATATTGCATATTTATCTTTTTTATTCCTCATGTTTTTCTTGCATTTAAGCCCTTGCACTCTACTTATCATATCTTGAGCATATAATCTTCGTTTTAGTTAATTTCACTTTCATTTTGTCACATATTTTATTCTCTATCTAATGACATTATTTATTCTTTATTTTGACACTCAATTAAACATACTAAATTTTGATATGTATAGTGTCACATTATTAATCATTTAAATGCCATTTGTGTTCACTTTGATTCAATTTAATGCATAAATTGAACCTAAATCTAAGCTTATCTTTTATTGCTCACTGATTTGAATAATTTGGGACATCTAGTATTTTACTTATCCACTTGTATACCATTGTACATGCATCTCATTTAATTGATAAAAATAAAAAAATTGCATGGTTCTCCTCATTGCACCATATTCTCATTAGATCATGCACCACATTCATTTTGCATAAAATAAAAATGCATTATAATTCTGGGATTCATGGTCTTGTATCATGTCCTTGCATCACATTTATTTTGTCTCCACATATTCTTTGCAGTATTCATTATCTGCATATTATTTGAGCATTATGTAATATGTGCATTGATACTGCATATGAAGACCTATATCATTACATGTATTCACTCATTTTAATAGATAATTTCTAATAAATATATGAGGAGACTCATGTCCTTGGGTTAACCTTGGTAAAATTACCAAGTAAAAATCTCCACATATCCACAAGTGTGGTTTTAGCTGGATCGACATCAGTCTCATGTACTAGAACCATAGATAGTTAAAGAGACGGATTTCACATTCATCAAATGGCGTCGTTTCTAGGACACAACTTATCCTTATTTATTTTTGGATTTTGTTGTGATATTTCTGACTTGATTATTTTCAAAACAATATGTCTTCACATTGTGTCTTTATTTGCATCATCTTTGTTTATTATCTTTCTTGATATTTTTCTGACATGTTTCTTTTGATGCAGGGCCTGTGGAGAAGGAGGACGCTATCATCATGGAGGCATGGAGTTGGGAGCTCCCGTTGTGAGGAGTCGTAGAAGAAATTCAGGAGAATTCTAGGAGTTTAATTGACATTTTTTTCATGCATTTGTTGTGTAAAAAAGGTAACATCTGCATATCCAGCGATCCTTATTTGAGGGCTCGTGTGTGTAAGTTGAATTTGAACCTATGCATGTGTTGTGTGGAGCCTATTTCACCCTTATCCGGGAGGGGCTCCTCTCGAGTGTTCAAACCTAGGGCTTGGCACACGGCTCTTCGAGCTTCTTTATTTTTCTATCACTTGTGCTTGCATATTAGGATAGGACACACATTATGGATCGAGGAGAGTTCACTTTTTCTCCTTGATTTTTTGAGACACACGTAAACATCGACTACATAGCCAAATTGAAATCCACTCCTTCCCACTAATAGAAGCATGTTAGGTTGTGGTTTCTTCGACTTGCATGCATTTAATGTAAAAAATGTTCAAATACAATCTTGAACGTGCATGGAGATTGCTTGAGGCACTGTAAGCTCTCTCTCAAGCATGCATCATGGTTTTCACGAATGCATCAGTTTTTCTCGATCTTCCTCTTGATTTATCACTTGTGATATTAAAGGTAATTGGGAATGGTCGATTAGACAATGTTTGCTTTATTTGTGCTCACATTAATATAGTGGTAACCTCGGTCTAAAATTGGGACTCTAATGCAAGTTAATGAAATAAAATGGAATAAAAATCATTCTTGGATTATGGGAGAGCAAACCCCTGACATTTTACACATGATGTCTTTATTGTTGAGATGTGAGGATGTATCCCCACGATAGTGCTCAAAACCTAGTCATTAAACATGTCTAATGGACTTCAATTTTGGATGATCAGCAATAAAATGGACAAGATAAATGGCAAACCCTTGTTGGTCTTCACATGTGAGTTGGTGAATCAATGGTTAATATTTGCTTGGTTGAGCCTGAATGTGTTCTAACCTAAGCATCTTATAACCCTAAATGATTACACCCACCATCCCACCCTTTCATCTTTGTAAATCCACCCCCTCTAACCCTAACTAATTACCGGTTCCCCATCCTTATTTCCAGATCCAAATACTTAGGCTACTCTTCAGCCTTAGTATAGGGGAAACCTTGTAGAGTCACTGATTATTCACCATTGGTCTCTCTACCCTAATTGATGATCCACTACTTAGGCTATGCACAACCTAAGTATATGGGGCCCGATGCATTCATCCTTCCCTCTTCTTGTTATTCTTATACTTAGCTTATTTTGACCAAGATATAGGGGTAGCATCTGCGTCAGTTCTACCATATCACCTAGTATTTAACCTGAGCTATGGCTTCATATCACTTTGTGATATGAGGGCATAACAAAAGTTAACTATAGGGGGGTATACCGTATATAATGTATATATACTGTAGCTCATATGTTGAAATTTTTGGAACTTTTTGAATTTAGGGTATAAGTATTTGTGAACTGGTTTTTTGTAAAAGTTTTTGTAGCTGCTTTGAAAATTTACTAAATATGTGGCTCTGTTTTGAAAAATATTTGATAGTAGTTTGAAAAATGGTGTTTGATTCATTTTGAAAATCTTTTGAAAATCCATATAGTATGTGAGATGGTTTGGAAATGTTTTCAAAATCTTTTCAACATTGAGGGACTAACTATTATGTAATTATTAACTATATTCAAAAATCCAATAAAAATATAAAAAAATCAGAACTTTTCTTTGGCAGCAATTCTAACTACTGAGCTTAATAATGAGTAGCCATTTCTCAGTGACAAAACTGTGGTCTCCCTTTGCAGAGTGGGTGGTTAAAAGACAATGGAATGGCACCGTATTGAAGTAATATGGGTAGCCGTTTGATGGTCCTTACTTACACCCATATTGGTTGGAAATGGATGAAACTATTCATATGAGCTCAGTCCAATCGTTATTCCTCTTAAGATTCAAAAAAACAAAAAATCCAAAAAAAATGCAAAATTCAAAAATCATAAAAATCCACTAACTCTGGAGTTTGTGTATTCTTGACCAATCCACTATCACTCAAGGCTTGGGGATTTGAGGTTACCCGGTTTTTGAGATCTTGAGAATATGAGTTAACCAACCTTAGTCATTAGTGTTTGAAACTTAATAATCTACACTTCCCTAGTTTGAAATATTTGAGCATTATATTGTACTCTTCATCTCTAACTTTTAAGAATATGATCAACACATCACGTTCACAACTGCATAAATGATAAGATGAGTTGAGTTATCACCTAAGGAACTATGACTGGGGATTTGAGAGACCTGATTTAATGATACTTGATGATGGGATAAAGTCAATGAAGGCTTCAAGAAACCTAAGTGTCAACAAACCCTATCCAGTTTGTGAACAAGTTCACATACTATCTTTTGATATTAACCTATGTGCCAGGGTGTGATGAAATTAAATAATTGTTGATCTGTGTGCGCCAACTCTTGGCAAAAGCAGTCGAGCTAGCCTACCAGAAATAAAAGAAAGAAATATTGAAAGACAATCTCTCTTCGTTCCAAGTCAATTATCAAAGAGCTTACCCCACACTTGGACCAAAGCTACTTAGGACCAAGAAGTTGGGCTAGCACCCAAAAAGGAATCTGCATTATAAATGCTACAATTCTGGGTGTAGAAGGTATATTAGATACCCAAAAAAGACAAACCTTGGTGTATTCCCAAGAAAACACGTGCTGACGACTCCCAATTCTCTTGATGGACAGACTGATCAACAACCAAAAATACATATGTTGAGTAATAAGGTACTTGAGAGGATCCTTGTTCCAATGTAAGGGAGAGAAGAAAATACACTATCCTATGCCCTCCATCATTTGGACTTCCATCTATACTTTCAAGTCTGACAAACTAATGAGACGGTGGATTGAAGGCAAGAAAGACTTATTCCCTAGTGCTGAGGATTAGGTCTAGAGGAGAGTCTCCTAGACTTGGACCTTAAGTGACATCTCGACTCGGCTCTCATGATTGTAGTACACTAAATATTATATATACAAAGAGAGATTCTGATAATTAGAGAAGTTGGATTCCTTTTGACTAAAGCATGGTTGAGCCCACATTTTTAGGATAACTCAAATTAATGTCTTCAATGAATTGAGCCTAGAAGTTTCACATGCACTATCAGGAATTAATC
The DNA here is from genome assembly GCA_037367405.1 of Ottelia alismoides. Taxonomy (NCBI): domain Eukaryota; kingdom Viridiplantae; phylum Streptophyta; class Magnoliopsida; order Alismatales; family Hydrocharitaceae; genus Ottelia; species Ottelia alismoides. The sequence goes on along the minus strand of JAZKJV010008319.1, from coordinate 101,613 downwards.
CCATTCATTCATTCATTAGATGCTCGAGGATGAGCATAGTATAAATATAGGGGGATGATGAATCTTTGATTTATAATTTCTACATTCCCTTGTTATCCTTGAACCACAATAACTTCATTGCAATTCTTCATTAATTCAACATCTTTATCAATAAGCTATCTTCCTATAATTAACCCTAATTATTGCTTATAAATTAACCATTGTACTTTCTTTATTTTATTCCCTATTAAAAACCCTATAAAAATTAGAGTATTTATTTTATATATTTATTTTGGCTTTAAAAAAGAAATAAAAAATACAAAAAATCTCAAAGCGATTAAAGGCAGTGTTTTTATCTATTAAAATACTTATCTAAAATATTTCTTTGTGTTTTTAATCTCTTTTGTCTATTTGGTCAACATGCAACTAGCAGATCTCATCGAGATCTACAACTTTCGTGTTTTTGCTAGTTTTGTTTAGTTTTATTTATTTTTGAATTTCTCGTTATTTTCTCATCTTTAGATATTCTGATTGGGCCTCGTGGTGCCCTTCGGGGCACCCTCGTGGCCTCTCCTCTTTGCGCCACTGACACCCTTCACAACCCTTAGATCCCCATCTGTCTGCCTTGATCTTAGTTGTCACTCACCCGATCTCCCTCAACCATGAGATCCTCCTCCCCAGCTCAATCTGGATTGCCCCTAGTGCCTTAAACTCAGATGCTAGATCGCCTCCCATACAATGACATACTTCTTCCACATCACTCCTATTTCCTCACCATTAAATCGTGCTCCCAAACACCATCGCCACCGTTCATTCATGCCATAGTCCTAACCTTAGATGAGATCTACTGGTCTGATCTAAGCATCCATCTGTGCCTCTCTCCTAATCGTTGGATCTCACGATCCAACAACCACTGCTCATCCTCCTCCTCCAGCTCACTCTCTCCCTGGAAAACCTTGCCTCGCAAACCTCTCGTCCCCTTCTACTTTAGCCGCCACCTCAGCCATCTCCTTCGCTCCCAAAACACTCACCCACGTAGCCTTAACTCTTCTAATTCTCGCCTGCCGTCACTCGCTCATATACGGTCTCTATGGCCAAAGGCAAACCCTCAGAATCTCCTAGCCACCTTCCATACCTGGCTGGAACCACTCCTATTTAAAGCACCTCTGCCTCCAGTTATCTACTTCCACCACTTCAAGGAGCTCCACCTAGAACCTCTTCCTCTCCTCGTGATATGAGGAGGTGGGATCGAGGGGTCAAGATGTTAAGGTGCGATCCTTGAATGTCATGCCTTGCTATGGCTACCCTCTGTTGTCCTTGAGCTCCGTGACCAGCTGCACACGTCGAGCGATGACTCGAGGACCACTCAGGTCCTCATGCCAAGCCACCACCTACATCTTCATCCCTATGATCTCCAGATACTCCTTTATTCATTTTTTATGTTTTCTTCCTTTTAACTAGGTAACTCCAGCCATCTCCACTACCATTTGGACCCTCAAACATGACCAACCATCATCCATCATCTTCATCGATGACCATACTCATCTCTTCCCTCCCTCCATGGCCTTATACACTCCAAGCATCTTTCTTCGCCGGAAGCGGAGGAAGACCCGCTTTGGGCACCCTCTTCTCCACCTCGATGCCCTTTGGTCCCCCTCACTTCATGCATAAAGCACGCCTCGGCTATCAAATAACACCCTTTGCAGGTAAGCCTCTAAATAATCGGATCTTCTGACATGCCTCAAGTCTAGAGACTTTCCTCCGACGAACCCACACCGATGAGCAACTCCTGGTATCCACAAAGCTCCGGTTGTCGCTCCTCATCTTCACGCACCGCTACTGAAGATAGTTCGACCTTTGAGGGAAGATCTAGAACCCGTAGGTGGAATCTAGGCCCACCATAGCACAATCTTATCACCACTGTATGAGGAGGAGCTTGGCCTGATGAAGAGAAGTAGATACCTTCTGATCCAATATATTGGACGGTCTGGGATCAACCTGAGCCATCTCCATGAGCAACTAGCCTCAGTGGACCCAAAGCACATGCCGAAGCACCGAGACTTGACACATATCCTGTACCTACGTCGACCCTCGCCTCACCATCTAAGCCTCCATCCGTGTGCGATCCACATGCCTACCTGGAAATATTGCACTCATGCCTTGACATTTCCAGAATTTATAGGAAGGTCCAGCCCAAGCGCGCGTGCCCGACGTGCCGCACTTAGGCAAATAGCATACATTCCCCTCTGTCTTTTGAAAATTGCAGAAATGTCCTTCCGAGGGACCAGATTCATATTTATCCTTTTTATTCCTCATGGTTTTCTTGCATTTATGCCCTTGCACTCTATTTGTCATATCTTGAGCATATAATCTCTATTTTAGTTAATTTTAGTTTCATTTTATCGCATATTTTATTCTCTATCTAATGTCATCATTTATCCCCTACTTTGACACTTAATTAAACAAGCTAAGTTTTGATATGTATATTGTCACATTATTAATCGTGTAAATGCCATTTTTGTTAACTTTGATTCAATTTAATGCATAAATTGAATATGAGAATAAGCCCATCTTTTATTTCTTATTGATTTGATTAATTTGGGGCATCTTTGTATATAACTTATCAGCTTGCATACAATTACACCTGCATCTCATTAATTGCTAAAAATCAAATACAAATTGCATGGTTCTCCTCATTGCACCATATTCTCATTGGATCTTGCACCACATTTATTTTGCATAAAATAAAAGTGCATTATAATTCTGGGATTCATGGTCTTGTATCATGTACTTGCATCACATTTATTTGCATCATATTATTTTGTCTATGAATAATCTTTGTAGTATTTATTATCTACATATTATCTGGGAATTATGTAATATGTGCGTTGAATCTGCATATGAATAACTATATCATTGAATTTATTCACGCATTTTTAATCGATTATTTCTGATAAATATGAGGAGGATCATGTCCTTGCGTTCGACCTTAGTAACTTGCCAATTAAAAAATACTCCACATATTCAAAAGTGTAGTTTTTGCTGTATCGAAATCCATATACAATTAAAGAGATGGATTTCGTGTTCATGACTAGCACACTGTCCACCAAGGTGACTTGAGGTTCTGATTGATCCTTAATCACCCTAGTTAATTGTTGCAAATTAATTATTGTATATGATAGTCAAGAAATCAGAATCAATCAAGAAATAACCACAATTAATCAATTAATTAATGCAATGGTGGTTTATTATTTATTTAACCTGGGCAAGTCCCAGGGCCAAACTCAAGGAGGCAAAGGAACAACCTAGATAAATGTCTACCGGATTTTGAGCACGAGTCTGATTTTTTGGTATTTTTTTCATGCAATATAAGGATGCAAATGCAAAACCAACAAATTCTCAGAACTAAAATACAAACGTTTATCAAATGTGGTTTAAAAGTTATGAAATCCGGATGGAGAGAATGATGAAATGAGCATACTATACTTTTTTTGATGCAAAATAAATAAATACTAAATTAATGAATGTGAATAATATGAATCTAAGTAGTTAATTATGATAAAAATAAAACCGACTTATTTTAAGGGAATAAATTTATCTAAGATATGTCACTATATTTTCTATCTCAGAAAATCCTAAATGCTAAAAATGTGGAGTTTTATATCTATTAAAAATTAATTACCGTAATACACAAAATGACTTGTACAGAGCAAAGTATGCATGCAAATGTAGTGATTACTAAGCACAATAAAGAAATCAACTAAATTTAGAAAAAATCTGAATTTTTGGCAATTTTAGAGCTTGGGTTAATTTTATATGAATTTCAGAGCACATAATGGGTACATTATACATTTTTGCCAAAATATTAACAATGAATTAACCACAGATAATAAAAATATAAACCACATGCCATAATGTAATGAAATAGTTGATGATTAAAGTGACTATTTTTAATGAATAAAAAAAATTATGTGCAAACGGTAGAAGGAACACATGGTTCTCAATGCAATACAAAATACATAAAAAATAAATGAAATATGCAAATGGATGCAATTATCGAAACTCGAATTGATGTTTGTGCAATTTTCTAAGAGATCACGTGCCACACACATGCTATGGTTGGCAGAGTCCTTCACGTGAAGAGGTGAGTGGGGGCTTCAAAGTGATTGGTTGAATGTCTGGGGGGCTGATGAAGGGGATCTGGCGAGGGACTAGAAGTCTCACAAGGTAAGAAATCAAGTCAATGCGGTGATCGCTCACGAAATCCCGATCAATCAACAATTAACCCACAATAAAATAATAACAATGAGTAGCAAAAATATGTGGAGTTAACATTTATTATACTCTACAAACCTAAAATGCATATCAAGTAAGCATGTAGAGGTCAATCCAAGAGAACAAGTTAGGTAGCCTATGATTATTGTTAGTCAATGTATATTACGTATATGAGTTTCTTTATTCATTATGTGGGCTATTTTTTATATATAAAAACCTATATATAATATATATACATATTTATACTACTACTAATAATATATCTCTTATATATATTTTATTAAATATATCATATTGGAATACATAAGGTTATATATATAATATGGATTAATATAGATATAAATACAATAAAAAATAGTTAAAAATTACATAATTAAATGTTTTTGGGTATTTAACTATTTTTTACTTTTTTGTTAATTTTTAAGTATTTTTGCTAATTTTTATGGATTTTTAAAGTGAAAAATATTTCAAATTAGGGAAATAATAAATAGGCCGAATTGAATTGAAGTTTAAAAATAGCAAATAAAATTTAAAATTCACCAAGTCAATTTTTATAGGTAGACAATAAAATAAAGAAAATCCAGAGACAAAAATAAATGTTTTTAGGATTCTTGTGATTTTTATAACTTTTTATTGGATTTTGGATCTCTTTAATTTATAATTTTTTTCCATTTTTAGGGATTTTTGGTCTAGAATGAAAGCATACTAAAATAGACAAACATGTTTTTCTGGGATTTTTCAAAACATTTTTCTATTTTTGGTATTTTATAAATTAGGTCGGGATAAAAATGTGCTCATTTGATTTTTTAATAAATAGCTAAAAAGACTAAAATGCTAAAATAAAAACAGGGCATTAAAATACATGTTAGCAGGGATCTAATCCTATTTTGCTTGATTTTTAGAGCATGGCTGGTATTTTTCATAAAGTCAAGCAAAAAAATACATGAACGTGGAAGGGAATTTTTTCAAATAAAACAAACATCAGGGGTATGCGTGTAATTTTCCCAAAAATATACAACGTATATTAAATTTTATTGGACTAAATATAATATAAAAACTATTAAGGGTTGACATGCAATATTTCACCACCCTTTCGGCTGACTGGACTAGGACCAAAGTGCTATATTAGATAAGTCTAGGGTCCGTCATGTAAAATTTCTGTATTTATTTACACTATACAGTTTATTTATTACGCTAATAAATAAGTACAAAAAATATTGGGATGAAATATTCAATTTACCCCTGATTAGCACGTAGATGAAAAGTTCGGATCATTTCATTTGCTGTATGTCCACCTTTCCACGTCGATGATACTTCGACAATGAAGGGGCGCAATTAGACTTGGCCCCTAATCTGACGGTGCTGCGACACCAAAATCGCATGATTGTGATATGCAACGCCTTCTTCATCCGACGGTAGCTGCTGTGGATGATGAACAGTGAAGAAGATTCTCCCCTCCGATCTTCGTTCCATGATTCCTCCTCTTTCCAATGGTCTTCTTCTATCATATATAGCTCTACATGAAAAGGGAGGTTGTCCGCAGCTGATGGTGCCCTTTAGAAGGTCCAGGACCCAGTGATGGGGTCCTGGCACGTCGAAGAAGATATGGCACCTAGTGAGTCTTGGCCAGGATCAAATTAGAACTAAAAGGTGTCCGTTGAATGCAAAACCTGCATGAGAAGATACTAGTGCACGAGGCGAAGTTCCTCGACCCATTATGAAGTTGCAAAGCACGATGGTGGGAGTGGGCAGAGGCTCTAGCGAAGGGCAGAAGGGGAGCATCGAGTCGTCGATACAGTGAGGATCGAGGGGTCTGATGGAGTGGTTGGATGAAAAACACGATAGGAAGTGAAATGGGGTGTAAGCGAGGTCGCAAACTGTCAGGAAATATGATGGAACACGACCCTCGGTAAGGGAATTAACCTAAGCAAAGCTACTGACATGATTAAAATATGGAATAAAATGCAGAAAACTAAGACAACAAGCTACACCTATGTAGGAATGATGAAAAGACATTGCTCATACCTAAGGGTTGCTCAGGGAGCAGAGGTGGCTGGAGTGCCACCTTGGATCACTCCGCCTCGCCCAAAGCTCGGGGATGCTTGAGCTATCACCAGAAACACACACACACTATGAGGGGACTCAAGGCTCAGAGAAGGATAAAATTGGATATGGGGGAAGAGAGGTTTATCTATAGACAGAGGTAGAGACCCTTATTGACTGGCGACTTAGGAAGAATCAAAGCTATGCACAATAGATTTGCGCATAGGCATGGATCAGGGATGATTGAAGTTGAGCTGTGCGTGAAAAATCAATGAAATTAATAGATGAGACGCTTAGGAAAAAGTGAGGAAACACAAGACTCGAGGATTCTTAATGAAGCAGAGCACCTAGAGGTTGAGTTGACCAAGGTTCAACAAACACAACAACGTGATTTTGCCACGTTAGGCACTACAGGACAAAACATCCAATTTTATTCAAAATTAATTAATTAATCATAGTTAGTAATTTCATTTATTTTTTATTATAAAATAAAAAATTATTATTTTATGTAATATTTTATTATTATTTTTATTTATTTTTTTCAAGTTTAATTTTTACAAGTTAATTTTTAGGGGTATATTTATATGTATATTTATCTATGTTCTGGTTACTTTATTTTTATTTGGTATCTTTGATTTTATTATTTTATTTTCTTATTTTATATATTTATAACTTATTGTTATGTATACAAATATATTTTTTATTTTATTTTTATGATTTTATTTGTATACTTAAATAAATATAGGTATTTATTATACACGTTTAAGTATAGGTATTTCATTTGTGTGTTTTCATATACTTATTCTATTTTGTGTTTTCTTTATGATTTTATTCCATTCTGAATATATACAGATGTTATAGATAATATTTAAAAATTATAAAAAATATAAAATTACACAAATAATAAAGATTAATCAATCTGTATATTTTAATCAGGTATATGATACAAGAGGGGTCAAAAACCTAACATTCTCACCTTTACTCCAAAAAATACGAAACCATCTTTATTAAGGAGCTTATTAAAAGTTATATACACTTAAACATGATTTTGATGCATTTTGAGGTGTTATTTATGAGATATCAATCTAGGAAGTTGAGACTTTGGATTTTTTTTTGTGTATAAAATGTAAACTTATTATTTTTGTGCAAATTCAATTTTGTACTTTTCTATACATTATTATCTATAACATTCATGTATAATGTTTCTTTATTTGAGTTATAAACAATAAAGAATAAAATGGGTACCAAAAATGCTTTATTAATGAATAAATAATTGGATTTTCATTGTATTTTTGGACCTTATCTCCACCTACTTTATTCATTGTCGACCAATTCAATTCATGACTAGGTCTTGGGATTTAGGGTCATAAAATACCTTTAGTATTTTATTATTTTTTCTTTTCTTTCCTTTATTATATAATTTTGGCATTAAAGATAGTATTTTATATACATTAATTAGAATAAATAATGAATGCTAATATCTACAAAATAATGCTATTTACATGCATTAGCTATGATTTTTAAGGCCAAAATGGTAGAATAAAGGTGTGAAATGGAGATTCATCACTACCCTATACTTGTCTTTGCTAGTCTCGAGCAAACACTTTTGTAATAAGTGCGGAAACTGGAAATAAAGAATAAAAAAATAAATAACTTGAAATAATTGTCAACTTTTAAACTAGTCTTTAATAAAGTCAAAGTTCGGAGCTCTGGAAAAGCCTATGGATTAATGGTGTGTTCAGAACCTTATTGAAGCCAGGAAGTGTGACATAACAACCTTCAGATTCCATACTCCTACCATTCAGTCCAATTCACAGCTAGGTCAGAACCATCCTCCCAGTCGAATACCCTTGCTACCTTGAAATGATAGAACCATGTGTGTGGATTTGTTCAGCTCTTCCTAGACACAAGCATTGAACCATCAAGGCGTCTGCTTTTCTGGTCACTCGTCCTCGTAGAGACAGATATTACCTTCTAAGATCAGGTACCCCTGATCTTTACAACCTAATGGGGGAAGAAGTCAGAAGAATGGGAAGAGAAGTGGGAATGGACCAGTGTAGTCTTCATTCCCTTGTGAAGTCAGCCAGTGTAACTGATTCTTCACCAAGAAGCAGGCTTTTTTTTGAAGCTCAAATTTTTAGTGGATTTTTTGGTATAGGCTTTTTTGGATATTTTGTTTGACTTTGTACAACTTCTGCATTCTTGTTTATGCCCCGGTGGATATAGCATCTTTTGTTCCACCCATTGTTTTGGGGTCTTGGAAAAGTTGTGCCGGTAGACCATTCCTCATCTGAAGCATTGTCTCAATCCTTATCCAGTCTATAGATATCATTATTACCAAGAGAAGTGGGTTAGAGTACTGGTGTCGGCAATCCCCAAGAATGGTTCCTGAGCCACCCTTGACGAAGCGACCTTGCATCATCCCGCCTTAGACTCCAAGATTTTCAACAGTCCATCTGAATTGAGCTAAGTGCTAGGTGTGAGGTTTCCAGTCAGGTCACTGTCTCAAGAGTTGTATGAATGATATGAAGGGTTCTATTTAAGCACATTGAATTTAATCATGAACATAGTCCTATGGAACCTAAAGAAGTAAGTCAAGGTGACCTGAAACATTTCCACTTCCAGTCCCCAATGAGTTCCCCTAAAATTAGATGTATTAAGGTTTATTTTAAGATTCAATCTCCAGACGTTGTTTTGACATGTTCAATTGTCTATTTATTTAAAAAAATGCGAATGCTATGTACAACACAAGGAAATCTTTTTGTGATGCCATTTTCTAATTTTGAACTTTTTATGGATTTTTGAAAAGCTTGCAATTTTTTATACGCATTTTTGAAGAAGATTCTTGCAAATGTTTTTGGAATTTTTGTATTTTGCAAATTTGTAGGGTTTTTTTCAAAACAAAAGACTTTTGGCACAAAAAGGAAGTTTGCACAGATATTTACACAGGCGTGCTCTTTTTATTTACAAGAATTGGGGTTGGGAGATTTACAGATCAAATGCAAGTTATTTTTATAGTAAATTTACACAATTTGTAGAGTTTTTGTAGGATGTTTAGATTCCTCAAACTTATTTACATGGTTTTACAAAGAATTTTGAAAAACATATACCAAAATAAATTTTGCAAATAACTTACACAAATATTTACAAGTACTCAAAAATCTTTTTGCAAAGGTTTTTTGAATAATATATATTGATTTTTCAAATATTTTTGCAACTATTTTCCAAACCATTTGCAAATAGTTTTCAAAATATTTTTTCCTATAAAAAAGAAATTTTTACAAACTAAATATTTATAAGAAGGTTGAAAACATTTAACAAAATATTTTTCAAACAGTTTTCAAAAGACTTTTCAAATAGATTGTCAAACTATTTTTCAAACATTTTGCAAAACATTTTTACCTGATTTAGTAGTCAGTATATACAAAAACCATTTGGGGATAAATATGTATCTTTTTATTAGTTGATTTAATGAATTGTATGTATTTGTATAGTAATTTAGCCATATTTATTAAAAATACAAAAGTATGAGTTATGACAAAAGTAAATAGAGGGTATCTACGACCCCTATACTTATCTTAAGCTATGTCCTCATAGGTCGGAGAGAAAAAGAGAAGACAAAACTCGTACGGAGTATAGAGAAGGATAAACTACAATGACTAAAGAATAATGAATAAAAGAGTCCAAAGACTGAGAAGTCAGCCGTCCTCCCATACTTAAGATCAAATAATCCAAAGTATATCAGATTGTATATATTTTTAGGGAGGGTCGAGGGTGGAAATGAACAACTCAACGATTCAACCTGTCTCCCCCTATACTTAGGGTAAGATATCCCTAAGTATAGATAGGAATATCAATACAAGAATAGATAGGGGTTGGGAAGAATGAACAAGTTACATCACCCATCCCCCTTATATTTAGAGTAAAGCATATCCTAAGTATAGAAGAAATGAATGAGTAAACAAGGCAGAAAGTACAAAAGAAAAGATCAAAATAAGAAAATAAACGAACTAAAGGAAGAGTTTTTGAGAGACATTATATGAATCTCTCGATGTTGCTGAGGTTGTGGATGCTTCTTCGTTGTATATCACTTGGACAGAATCGACAACGTCCACAAAAGTGTCATGCTCAAGGTAAGGCTTTAGTAACTGACCATTGATGACAAACGGTTGTGCGTCAGGAGACAATTATGATATCACAATGCATCCGTTGTCACACATTCTTGCATTTTGAATGGCTCTGTCTGTTTACTCTTTAATTTGCTAGGGAAGATCTTCAACTTTGCATCAAACAATCATACTTTCTGTCCAGTCTCAAAGGCCTTTTGTTTGATGTGTCAATCATGCCAGCGTTTAACCTTCTCCTTGTACATCGATGTGTTATCATATGCATAGTCTCAGAATTCCAGGAACCTGTTCAGATCCTCTTTTCTCTTCTGACCACTGTTTTGTGAGTCCAAATCACAAATGTTGATGCCCACAATGATTCATGAATTAACTCCATGGGCAAAAGGCATGGTTTTCCATATACAAGACGGTAGGGTGACATGCTCAAGGGAGACTTGTAAGCGATTTTGTATGCCCAAAGGACGGAGTCAAAGAGTTGGAACCAATTCTTCCTGTCCGGCTTCACAAACTTCTGCAGAATCATCTTGATTTCTCTGTTTGATAATCAACCATGCCATTGGTCTGGGGATAATAAGGAGATGCGACTCTATGCTCGATGGTCTCCTCTTTCGTCAATTTCGTGACCTCGCTAATAATGAAGTGACTACCCCCATCTGATATCGGTATCTTCGGAATCTTGAATCGTAAGAGGATGTTCTCTTTCAGAAAGCGACAAACTATACATATGTTTGTGACTCGAGTAGAGATAACTACAACCCAATGACTCACATAATCAAAGAAAAGAAGGATGTGCTCGTATCCCTGACTGTTGCGGAAGGACCCTATGAAATCGATGCACCAAGCATCGAATACATATGCAATTTGAATGATTTTCAGGGGCATTGAATCTTTAACTGTGAGGGTACCTTTCAACCTCTGACAGTCAGTACGACACTTAACGTATGTTGTGACATCCTTGAATAGTGTCGGCCACCCGAGGCTGCATTGTAGTACTTTTGCTGTTATTCTATACCTAGAATGGTTTTCACCATATTCAAGTAAATGACAATACTCCAGGACACTACGATGCTCTTCCTGTGGGATACACCTGCGTTGAATGCAATCTACCTCTTTCTTGAATAAGAAAGGATCTTCTTAATGGTAGAAATGGATATTGGACAAGAACTTGTCCTTTTTGATCTTCATCCAATCTTGTGGAACTACACCAGAGATGAAGTAGTTCACAATATCGGCATACCATGGAAGTTAATCCACGGATAAAATTGACTCGTCAGGAAAGGTGTCGGTGATGGGTGCACTACTCAGTGGAGCATCTTGTTGCTCAATTTTAGAGAGGTGATCCGCTACCACATTTTGAACCCTAGTTTTTTCTTTAATTTCCATGTCGAACTCCTGGAGGAGAAGGATCCATCTGATCAGTCTAGGCTGGGAATCCTTCTTCTGCTATAAGTATCTGATAGAGGAGTGGTCAGTGTAGATGGTGACTTTTGATCCAAGCAGATAGGATTTTAACTTCTCAAGGACAAAAACTACAACCAAAAATTCTTTTTCTATGATAGTATAATTTCTCTGAGCTTCATCTAGTGTTTTTCTAGTATAATGAATGACATAAGGTGCCTTGTCTTTTCTTTGTTGAAGAACAACCCCAACTATAAAGTCTGACACATCCACCATGATCTCAAAAGGGAGAGACCAATCTGCAGCTGTAGGACTGTAGCTTGAGTACTTCAGCTGATTGAATGAGAGGAGAACCTGCTGATCAACATTAAACTCGGTCTCCTTGCATATCACTTCTGCGAGAGGTCATGCAATATGGCTGAAATCTCTAATGAGTCTCCTAAAGAAACCCACATGCCCCTGGAATGACCTCACATTTTGGATAGTTTGAGGTGGCTTTAAATTAGCAATTACATACACCTTCATCGGATCGACTTCCATACCACGTTTGGAAACGACGTAACCCAACACAATCCCTTTTGTGACCATGAAGTGGCTCTTTTCCCAAGATAGGACGACATTGACTTCATGACATTTCTTAACTACTTTGTCCAGGTGCTCATGACAGTAATCGAAACTATCACCATAGACAGAGAAGTCATCCATAAACACCTCGAGAAAACTAGCAACCATCTTGGCGAAGACAACAAGCATGCATCTTTATAATGTAGCAGGTGCGTTGCACAGACCAAAGGGTATTCTCCTATTAGCGTAGGTACCGAACAAGAAAGTGAAGGTCATCTTCTCTTGGTCTTCTGGGGCGATTGGCACTTTGTTGTACCCAGAGTACCCATCTAGAAAGCAAAAGAACTCCTTGCCGGCTAGTCTTTCCAACACTAGATCAATGAATGACAAGGGGAAGTGGTCCTTCTTTGTTGCTATATTGAGATGACGATAGTAGACACATACACACTAGGATGTTAGTATATGAGTAGAAATCTCCTCTCATCTATCATTGGTAATCACGGTGTGCCCAGATTTCTTTGGCACTACATACAGAGGGCTCACCCATTTTGAATCGGAGATGGGTTGCGTCACACCACTTCATGATCTCTTTCATGACGACATCTCGCAGGTTTGGGTTCAGTCTCATTTGAACTCTCGTGATGGTTTGGCATCTTCTTCTAAATAATTATGGTGTCAGCACATAACAGAATTTATCCCATGAAGATCTGAGACATGCCAACCAAGTGCCTTGCGGTTCTTTTCAAGACCCTCGAGAAGTTGAGATTCTTGATCCGTAGGCAACCTGCTATTGTTGATGACCAGATACATGTTCTCTGCACCCGCAAGGAAAGCGTACTTAAGGCCTACCAGAAGTGGCTTTAATTCTGGTTCTGATTTGGCATGCTTCTCAATCACTTCAGTAATTGTCCTAGTTGGCGGATGATGTTCGAAGGCTTGAGAACTGCTGCTCACCTCAGCGGCTTGCTATTCCTTTGACAATGTGCCGAACATATCTGCAATGAATTCATCATGTGCAGGCTGGCAAGAATCATCTAAAACAAAAAGATGCATAAAAAATTGGATTCTGTCTCCCAAGTACCATCGTAGAATGTATCGACTGTGCTTTCCTATTCCTCCTCTGGAGAGAGGATTTCTAGGGTCTAAATGTCATTTAAAGAGAGTTCTGTATCTCTTATCTCTACGATAAAATCACAATCTGCTTTAGGCAGTACTGTATGACTTTTATCAGATACGACTTTAGGCTTGCTGACCATGTCTATAGTAACTCGATGATTGGTCGAGCTGAATGTGATCTTTCCAGACCCATAGTCAACCATGGCCTCTGTGATGCGCAAAAATGGTTGTCCAAGGATAATAGGGATATGAAGTAATGGTGCAGGTGAGTCCATAACAAGGACCACAAAGTCAATTGGAAACTGCATATCCTGCACCTTTACTACCATGTATTCCAACAAACCTCGAGGTTGCTTGATGGATCAATTCACGAACTGTAGGATCATGCATGTCTTCTTCAGCAGACCCAACCCGAATTCTTGCAGTAATGATGAGAGCAAGAGGTCGATGGAGGAACCACTGCCAAGAAGGGTTTGCTCGAAGACTTGGTCAAAACTGTCGCATCTGAGCAAAGCTGCTCCTTTGTCTTGCTTCTTTTGTGGGAGATTGTTGATGGCTGCTACTCTAGCCATGGTGAGGACATGCTTCTCAACTTGTTAGAGTCTATTGTTATAGGTTGGTTGATGCTTGTTTGTACATGCATCCTTCAAGACCTTTTCTACAGCGGACATGTATTCCATGGCTTTAATCACATGTATCTCAACAACCAAATTGCAAAGAATATCCACAACTCCAGGATCAGATAATGCACTTCTAATTATACTATTTTTTTGGGTTTTCTATGGCATCTAGAAAAGGAATAAATACATAGCAAAAATCAAAAGCAGAGTTCTTATTTACAACAAAATTCTTGTCCACAATATTTTGTACATCGGGATCGCAAAAAGGTGTACATGCTGGAGATGAGGGTTCTACTGTTAGTGGACAAATAAAAAGCGCGATCTCTGCTCCATCGGTTGGTGCTGGATCGGCTATTGATGCTGGCTTCTCTATGGCTAGCACAACTTTACGTTGACTGCAGTCATCTTTTTGGTCTTTTTGGCTTTTCTTATTTGTTCTTCTTTTTATTGGTGGAGATGGTGGTGGGTGACAACTAGCATGGCTCCTCCTCCTTCTTCCTCACCCGAACTGGTAGCTGGCGTTGCTGATGCAGAATATGATGATTCACCTGTCAAAGCTTTATTCTTTCTTTTGCTTGCGGTAGATGGAGGCAAGTTCCTATTGCTCCTGAGAGTAACAGTATTAGATAAAGCAATAGTACAATCATATGTCTCTACAGGCACAGACTGGACATCACATTCTACCTGCTCTTTTTTCTTGGAATTATTGGGATTTGCTTCGATCTGGGCTGTGATAGGAGTTTTTGTGGCCATTAAGTCGTCTAGCTTCTTTACCATCTCAGTTAGACCCTTTACTTGTTGGGCCAAGCAATCCAGGTTGGGGTTCACAAGAGATGCCTCAAGAGATTCAGCGTGCTAGACACGATGTGACTGCTAGTGGAGAGGCTGGAGCTGAGGTTGCTGGTAGTGTTGGGGAAGTGGAGGAAGTTGATACGGTTGTGAGGAGGGGAAGGATACTGTTGTTGCGGTACAACCGTGTACTGGTGATACTACGAGTGCGGGTGATACTGCGGCTGAGTGTATTGCTATGATTGTCTCTAATTGTGATATTGTGGAGACCGGTGGTGCTGATATTGAGGCTGAGGTTGGGAGGAGTGTGCATAACGACCACCCTGAGGTTGGTGGTTAGGCCGGTTGGCTGGTGGCTGGCCTTGAGGTTGTCCTACAGGATGGGTTAGCTGTGCATCGTTGCTACAAATACTGTTTACTTCCTGGATCTGGGGTGGTGGTGGAAATGCTGGATCAGAAGATGGGAGATAGTCAGGCTAGTAGACCACCATCTACTGCTACAATAGGGCCTGCTCGAGCACCCACACGTAGGTGCTGGATGTCCGGTTGCTGCTGACTCAACTGAGGCTAATGTGGCGGTGATGGTTCATCCTTCTTATCATTAGGAGTCTCTGATGATGGTGTCACCGACTGAACATAACTGATGGTGCTCATCAGCAGCTCCAACTGCTTGGTGATTTAGTACAACTTATCCAAATTTTGTGTCCTCTGTTTGATCACAACAAGCTTCTCGAGATCTTGTGACCACTTCTCGATGATGCCAACATTTGAAAGATGGCCCCTGATGATATTGAGGTTGGAGCTCTCATCTTTCACTGCCTCATGGGATGCTACCATGTAAACTGACTTCTAGAGGTTCTAAGGCTGTGTCTGATAAGCACATGATGAATATAGGGTGGCCTCTCCCTTGGCCATTTCTTTGAATATATGCCATACCACATCTTCATCCTTGTTAAAATGAGATTATCCACATGCAACATCCACTAATCTTTGTCTCTCTACGTTCAAGCCCCCGAAAAAGTGCTGGACCAAACTGGTCCTTAGTATGTCATGGTGGGGGCACTTCTACTACGGGTCTATAAATCACTCCCAGGGTTCGTGGATAGACTCGTGGGTGTCCTGGGATAATTGTTGATCCTGGATCGCATCTGGTTGACCGCCCGAGAGGGTAGAATTTGTGAAGGAACAGAGATTTGAGTTCCTCCCAAGTCGTCACAACCTTTCCTAACTGATTGACCCGATAGAGGGCCTTGTATTGTAAACTGAAGGGGAATGCAGTCATCTTCACTACACCCAACGGGATGTTCGGTTAGTGGGTCATCTTTTAGATGCGAAATAACTGTTGCATGTAAATGTACGACTCCTCGTTGGTATTCCCGTGAAATAAGGGGAGGAGCGTAAGGAATTGGGGCTTGAGCTCGAAATAAGCATGGATCAGTGGGATGTTGATCCATTCTATCATCTGGCTGTCTTCAGGATTGTATGTCAAATTCAACATATATTTAGGGTTCCCATTCCCTGCCCCCTCTTCTTGGTATGGATCATCATAGGGTATTTTTTCACCACCTCCTCCTCTCGGTCTGTTAATGATATCGTTCAACATATCCTGAAATGCAGTCTGTGCTAGGGCCAGCTCTATCAGTTGCTGCTGTATGGCTTGGATGGAAGCCATTAACAGAGCATTCACCTAGTTCTGATATGCCATTTGCCACTGCTCTGGTTGGGGCAACTACTGCCCTTTGCCTTTCCCTTGGGGAGCTATCTCCTAGTCTGAGTCCGAGGAAATGATTTGCGGATTAGTATCCAGGACTGGGGCTGGCTTCTATCTGCAATATGAGAGAATCCTAATTAGACTACTTGAAATTGAATTTCCAGCTATCGAGATAAGTCTGAGATGTTAGTCAATCCCAAATGGTTGCGAATGGAGAAAAAGATGTAGACTAAAATCGACCTTTATTCACAACGGGCGATAGTGGGGCAAGAGTGGTCCCGATTTATTGGGGATAAAGGGGTTTGCAAAGTCAGAACCGAGTTCTCAAGAATACAATACAAAATTAGGTTCACCAACTCATGCCATGTGAAGCCGTAAGAGAGTGACAATTTATTATCTTTTTATTTGTAGAGTTGTTATTTCAGGCATATCTTATAACAAGTCCTTAACCTTCTAACCCTATAGAAGAGAGAGTACTTCCAGAAAAGTATCCCATACTTGTTCTCCTCCTTTGTAACCTGTAGTCTGCACTTTTTGAGGTCCTTATAATCATTTCTGGATCCCTACTCAGCCAAAGAAATAGAGAGAGGAATCCGATAGGTGAAAACACTAGTTTGGGCCTTACTCGTGATGGAAGCACTCGTGGTCTGCAAGGACCTACTCAGACGCAACTCGATGAGACATACACCCCCACGAAGGCATGGACTAAGCTCAGTACTTCAGACCTAGTCGATGTTCCACACAAGCAGGGAACACCATCACTAACAAGGACATACTTGATCATGTACGATAGAAGCGCCACTACTTCAGAAATCCAAGCGATACACAAGGTAGTTATAGACTGGGTTTTTAGCTCTAATACGTAGCACGCCATGCCTCGCTCATGGGAGGGGCTTTGGTCCCCTCCGAAGGTAGCTGAAAACAATTCGGGCTTTATGAACCCATGGCAATGCAAGTCCATTGCAAATTTTAATTAAGGTCAATGTTTATTTAACAATCCCCTTATATTAGTTTTTTTGGGTTTTCACTTTTTTTGGATATTTTTCATACAAGCGCCTAAAGATTTTGTTGATTTTCATTTAAGTCCTAGTTGCTCAAAATCATAGGGAGATAGCAAAAAAGCCATGCAAGTTGATTCAATGATGGAAATCTCACCATTAAATCTAATGATACATGCTGAGTTAGAGGACTTGCAGTGCTTCCCAGCTCTCTCTGTGTGGTATGTAAAATAGAATTTTTAAACCTATCTACATGATGGTGTGCATTTGACAAAATTGCCCTAAACATTAGATGCTATTAAACGTGGAGACCGTATATTTATTATTCAGAAGAGGGACAAAAATTCCGGTCTTCAATGCCACTCGGTGCTCACCAAGACGGGTCTGATGAATCTCGTATTCATCATGCTAAAAATCACTAATTAAACCCCTAGCTTAAATAATTCAATAAAATTCACTAATAATTCCTTATTATTATCCTGTATTATATTGTATATAATTAACCTATAATTACTGTATTTATTTTATTATTAGAAACCCCTAAAAATTAGGTTGATTAATTGTCTATAATGTCCCTAATCCTTAAAAGGACTAAAAACAAATACCACTCAAAACCCAAAAATTAGTGTTTTTAACCCCTTAAAAATACCCCCCCAAAAAAACACTTTTTGTAAAATGACCTCTTTTGGCGCTTTGTCCAACAAGAAACTTGTAGATCTCACTGAGATCTACAACTTTCATGTTTTTACTTTGTCCTAATTTTGCTTAAACTAATTCTTTTATATTTTTCTTTATTGTCACATTTCTGAATTTTTTGGTGCAGCCATGTGGCGAATTCTAGGCCGCCCATGTGGCTGCCCTTTCTTCTCGCCACCCGACCCCTCCTGGAGTCGTCTAATCCTCACCTCCCGCTTCAATCTTGGCCACCCAAACCTGATCCATCACCAGCTATCTAATCTGATCTCAGATCAGATCCTCACCGCTCCCTAGCGCCTTCCTCACAACTATCTGATCGCCATCCCATCCTATGCCGTTCCTTGCGCCACATCAACCGCCTCATATCCACCGTAGGATGGAACTCCATGCCCTTTCTAAGACGCACAACACCGCTCACCTTGCCACAGCTGGATCTGATCTGATCGATCAGATCATAGCCCTCCAACTGTTCCAACACCTGGGCAATTGGATTGCGAGATCCAGCGACTCGATCTTCGTCCCCTACCTCCATACCCCACTCTTCAACCGTTTCAATCGCCACCAAGCCGCCTCTTCCAATTATAACGACCACCTTCGACCTCCCCTCCTCGTCGTAATGCCACCTCTAGGAAGCACTTTCCTCCTACATCCTCGACAACCCATCAATTGCCCCCGGCGTAACTCCACACCATCAAGATCCTCATTTCAAAACGTCTCACCACCACCATAACCGCTTTCGACCTCTGCCTATAAATCCCTCCACCATGCCCTTGATGAATCCATGATTCATTAACTTTTCTGTCACATTTTGTCTTAAAACCCTTAACAAATACATGTAAATACCCATTAATTCTCATATTTTAACAAAACACCATTCATGTGTAAATATTCACTTTTAACCACTAAAATCATGTAAATAAATAAAGAACCAGAAAAATAAAGAAAAAGGCAGATTGAATATATGTATATATATACAATATGACTTAAAATATAAATATAGCTGTAAGATATATTTATAGCCCAACCCCCGAGACCAAGTCAGCATGGATTGGTCGACAAACCAATAAGTAGGGGGAGATAAGGAAAGAAAACCAAAGAAAAATAATTTAACACATACAAATACACCTTTCATTATTTATAAAATAAATACAAAACTTCAAAGAATTTTAATTTATTTCAAATGAACATATTTTTCACCAAACTCTTCTCCTAATTATTCCTAAAAATGTATATACAAATATAAAAATAAGTTAAAAATATTACCCTGTATATATGCTAAGAAACCCAGTCTGGAAATTGTCAAAATCTCAACTTCCGAACATCATAACTTCCTTATACGAACTCCAATTTCACTCTACTCACCTTTAAAGTTCATAAAATAATATTCTCTAATTAATAAAGGTGATTTCATCGAATTCGGAGTCCGTTTGCAAAAAGTCGGTTTTGGGACCAAAAGACAACGGGGTTTCTGGGCTATTTATTTTATGTAACACACACTATTTATCATTTTCTTAATTTTATAATTTTTAAATTATTTCATGATCTTGTAATTTCACCATAAATTATTTCATATTTTTTGGAGACTATTTATTATTTTAATAAAATCAAAAACCCTAAAATATAGGTATAAATGACCTATTTAGATACTAACCCTATTTACTAAAATACGTAAATTAATTTCTAAAAATCCATAAAAATTCATATAAACCTTATTTAATATTCTAACAATTAAGAAAATATAAAATTAATTTTTACTTATTTATTTATTAAATTAAAAATCTAAAACCTATTTATAAATACATACTTATTAATATAATATTTATATTTTAAATAATATTTATTATTTATTAAAAGTAATTATGCCATAAATTAGAAAATTAATTTATTAACACTTCTTGTATTTACACTTATTTAAAAAAACATAAATTACTATTTTATAATTAATTTATAAGCAATTTAAGCTCCTGGACTAACCAGGTGCTGACACTTGTCAGCACCTAGGACCTTCTTCCCCAAGAAGTAGTTCTGTCGGAGTTTGTTCGGCCGACCGACTTTGCCCATTTTTCCCGCGCCCATCCAGAAGCTTCCAACTGATCTGAACCCTCCAATCCCTTCCTCCAACAATCCTCTTCATCGCCACCATTCATCTAACCTTGGAGCCCACGCCAACTGCCCTATATAAAGGCTCCAAGGTCGCCATTAGAGCTCAACTCTCCTAGCTGCCTGAAGCCCCAGCTCCAGTCTACCCGATCCCCCACCTTCTCCACCTCGCTCCGCCTAGCTCCGGTGGTGACAGCACCCGCAAGCCAGCTCGCGTGGAGGAAGCAAGATCGGAGGAGGTTCCAAGGTAGCCACGCCACCTTGCATCGCCGCGTACGCCGCGTTTCGCTCCGGCCAAAGGTCGACCGTCGAGCACGTTTTCCAGGTAATACACCTTGATGTCCTAGACCTTTTCCTCCATTTCATGGTTTTAATTCTCGATAGTCGTGCCACGATTAGCGTGGCTAATCGCGCAGTTAGATAGATTGATGATCCGTCTTTAACGCACATTCGAAATCCCCATTCGGATCGCTTCATTTCATCTTGAATTTCATCTCAAAACATCATCTTCTTCACATATCTGGTTGTTTGGCTGGAGAATTGAGCATTTTTTCTCATCTTTGGAGCTTGTGATCTCTCATTTGTTGGCCGATTCAATACGAATCGAGCATACGATTGTATTATCTGCAGATTCAAGTTCATCGCGAGGCATTGATTCTCCACTGGAAACCCTTGATCGCCTTCAGGAATCGTCGCCAAAGATAGACCACCATGACTAAATCACCACCGAGGATCTGAGACCGTTGTCTTCGACGCCAATTCACCGCCGCTCGGAGCAGCGCCAAGCTCCATCCTTCAGCGGGCGAGCTCGAGGGGTGGAGGAGCCACCCCTCTGGCCCCGCAGGTGTGCCAAAGACACTGATGTTTGGCCGGAGTAATTCCGAGAAGAGAGTCCGGTCATCTGGAGATCAACCGCCCAAGAACAGAGGAAGCACAGGTGCGCGATACGTGGCGCACCCGTGACCTTCCGATCGGCGCGCAAATTTCTAATCTCAGCCGCAGAAACCGAACCGGTGGGAAAATTGCGTACTAAATCCAGCCAACTTCCAGTTCTTCATCTCCGCACCCCAAGTTTTTCATATTTGCATTTAGGTCCCTCCGTAGAACCTAAATGTAAAGATTTGTGTACTTTTTCTTCAGAACAGTCCTTGAGGACTGAATTGCAAACTTTTTAAATAGTTTTTCTTGCGCTTATGCCCCTGGGCTGTAGGGGTTGTTTCTTTTTCTTGTGACCTCGGATTTTGATGATTTCTTGAGGGTAGTTACACAACTACCCCAACTACCTAATATAAAGATTTCGTGGCTTTTTGACGAGTTTTCGACGTGTTTTGATTTCATCGAAAGTTGTCTTGATTTGTTTTGATTTCTTGTGTAGTTCGAGCTCGCGGCTCGAACCCCGTTCACCATACACTATAGTATCATCTATATAATATTTACCTATTATATAATAAGTAAATCTTTTGAAAAATTCCCCTATTGAAAGTTAAATAAAAATTTGAAAATAATAAAATAAAGTAAAAACAATAAAAATAAAAATCAATAAAAAAGAGTGTTTTGACTTGACCACTTAGAGAAGAATTAAAAATAAGATTACAAGGACAAAAATCTAGGGAGTTTATTCTGCCTCCTTGAGTTCGACCCAGGAACATTTGCCTGGTAAAATATTAGTGAACGATTTTCCGACAGAAAACCGTAATTGTTTGATAGGTTTTTAAGGATCGAACTTGTTTCGCGGCTTTCGGCTACAACCGACTACTTCCTTCTTCAATAACAAAAAGAAAGCCGCGAAACCGATTCTTTCTGCCTTATCAGCCCTCCGATCAACCCATTCACCATTTATGGGCTTTCACCCTAGCCGCCTTCCCCTCCTCGTGACTGGAGGAGGCAGAATTGGCCGACGAAAATGGGTGATTTCCTCGGTGTCGACCCATAGCCACCATGGCTATGCTGCAGTGGCTTTGCCCTGCTGAGCACCTCACAATCAGCTTAGTGAGTCCTGCGATGACCCGAGCTCCAATGGATCTCATCCCAAGCCTCCCCGACCGCCATTTTCTCCTCCTGATCTTCAGGTACTTCCTCCCCATGCTTTTCTTTCGTTTTCTACGATAAACCATCGCAAACAACATCATTCACCCTCACCTGACCATCCATTAAGCTTTGCCTTATAACCACCACATTCATTGACCACTCCGCTTGCCCTTCTCCTTCTCCAGAACCTCCATCGTCCCTATCCCCCTTCTTCTCAGTTCCGCCGGAGAAGAAGCACTTGGCCTCCGCCTCCCATCGCTCCAGGGCCTCCCATTCACCTACAACTCCACGCACAACACGCCTCGACTAAGACTAACCTTGCAGGATCTTCATTGACCAGAGCTTGGGAGGAGACAAGTTCTGCAGCATCGCCTCCGGCGAGTCTTTGTCGTTAGCAACACCGAGCTTTCCTCGCATCGTCTCCACCGTCAGAACTTCAACGGAAAGGCTTCCCAGAGCTTCATCGACCATCGGAGGAGCAGCTGGGACACTGAGAAGCCACACGGAGCTTCATCGACCAACGCAAAGGCACAAAGTGCAGGCACTGTTGGATGGTGCCCTTGTGGCGACCATCCAACGACCTGGAGAGTGCCACGTCGCTAGAACTGAAGCTAGGGGCTCGGGTCAACCGATCCATCACCCGAGCAACCATGAAGCACCACGTGGCCTAAAGTTGCGACGTCTCCTGAACCTAGTCCTTGCACGTGTCCAGCACGTGTAGGGCTGGGTAATTTGCTTCTAAATCCCTGCAAGATTCTGAAATCACATCTTGGTCCCTAAGCGTGTGCCTCACGTGCATGCTTGGATATTTTATATAGATGCCCTCATAGGTTTTAGAAATTGCATTTTGGTCCCTTCCGCATTGGGAAAATTGTAATGAACCCCCATTGATTTTTGTTTATTGCAAATATGTCCCTCCAAGGACCAATTTATGATTAATTATCTTATATTTCGTGCATTTTATTTACATTTATACCCCTACATTGTTTTCTTCATAACTTGAGCATCATAGGTCCAATTTGCATGATTTTAGTGCCGTTTTGTTCCTTGTTTCATCCTATATTTCATGGCATGTTTATTTTCTCATCTGACACTATTTTGAATATGATGAATTTCTAATGTTAGACCATGTCTCGCTCTACATGTCTTTGCCCTGAATTGATGACTACTTATATTTTTGTGCTCAATTCGACTCTAATTTCGTACCCTAATCTGTTATTCAATTTAAGTGATATTTTTAGGAATATTTGTAATTAACTATTTGCATGTTTATTCCCTACATTCATCTTTGCATTATTTTCATGCATCACTCTAAAATTGCATCGAAAAAAAATTAAAAATACATCCATCATTCCGCTTAATTTTTAGCGGGCATTTGCATTAAGATCTTGGAATTTAGAATTATTCACACATACACTTAATTGATCAAAATTCGATAGATGGATAGAGTAGCTCATGTCCCTGTGTTCGACCTTGGTAGACTTGCCAAGTATAAATTTTCCACAACATTTAAAAGTTTGTGGTTTTTTGCTGATCAAAATTCGTCTCCTATACTACGATAATTTACCTTTATTAAAGAGGAAAAAATCCGCGTTCATCAAAAGGCGTCGCTGTTTGGGACATGGCTCAACTTTATTTATTTATTGAATTTTGATTTATTTCTATGTTGAATGGATAGGTCTTATTTTCATGCACTATTTTTGCATCATTTCTACTGATTAATTTCCTCTATACTTTTCTAACATTTCTCTTTTGTGACAGGGTCCATGAAGATCGAAGATGCTTGATCTCCATGGAGGCACAGAGTTGGGAGCTCCCACTGAAGAGGCCGCAAATTATTTGGCAAAGAATTTTAGGAACTTTTATCAATCTGCTTGCATTTGCATATTGTAAAAAAATATTGCATGTGCATTTTTAACAGTCCTCATTAGAGGGCTCGCATGTTTTTTTTTAAAAGATAGTAGATCACTAGATGATCTACCACCCCTCACACTTGCACATATACACCCACACCCCCCATCTCCGTCCTGTCTATATATTTCACAATCACCCTCTCTCCCCTCTTGCGCCTTAATCTGTACACATTGTAACCCCCCCACCCTTCACATTTTCCTCTTACTGTAGAAACACACCCCTCCTCCTCCTTTGTATCTTAGTGTAAATGCTTCTCCCAACACAGACCCCCCCAAATTCTGATCCTTTACTTAGGCTGATTTTAGCCTAAGTATGGGGGGACCCGACTCATTCACACCCCTCTCAGTGTCTTCTTGTACTTAGGTCATGTTTTGACCTATGTATAGGAGGACCCTCCTTCTCAGTTCTGTTATATCACCCTATATTTAACCGAGCCATGGCTTCATATCACATATGCTATGAGGACATAACAGAAATTAAGTAGAGGGGGGTATACCGTATATTACTGTATATATAACTCGTATTTTTAAAACTTTTTGAAAAATCTTTTTAGGCGTGATTTAAGTTAACCTGTGAACTGGGTTTTGTAAAAATCCTATAAAAATGTTTCTTAAAAATTGAGGGATTAACTTGTTGTAAATAACCCTATTTCAAAAAAAACTCCATAAAAATTTGAAAAATCCAAACCTTTCTTTGAATGAGACTTTGACTACTAGGCTTAGTAGCTACTTTCAGTGAGGGAACCTCGGTCTCCCTTAGTAGAGTGGGTGGTTTAGAGGACACTGTATATAGCTCCGTCCTCAAGTAACACGATCCGTCTAACGACCCGTACTTACACCCATACTGGCTGAGAGTAGATACTTCTATTCGTATGAGTCTAGGAAAATCATTGTCTCTCAAAAGGATTTAAAAAATGAAAAAAAATAAAATCCATGAAGATCTGCAAAAGCCAAAAATCACACAAAAATCACTAACCTAGGAGTTGGTGTATTCCTGACACATTCACATTCACTCAAGGATTGAGAATTTTGAGGACACTGGATTTCTGTTATCTAAAGAGTCTGAGCTAACATGCCTTAGTCATTAGGGTTTTCAAACTTAATTATCCACATTTCTCTGGTTAATTAATATTTTATCAGTGTAAAATATTTAATATCAAATCATGAAAAATTTGAATTATGGTTTGAAATTCATGGATTTATTTTATACGGGATCCTCAGTATTTTCTAATGCTATAATATCAACAATGCCATAAGCTTGGGCTTCTGCTGCTGACATAAAAACATCCCTTTTCCATGTCTTCAGATATAACCCATAATGGGTTTCCCATTCTTTGAAAGATTTGAGCACTATATTGCACTCTTCATCTCTACCTTCAAAAGAATATGATCAGTACAACCACTTTCACAACTGTATGATTGATGAGATGAATTGAGTTATCACTTGAGGAACTAGGACTAGAGATTTGAGTTTAGATCCAATCTAATGATATTCAAGGATGGGATAAAGTTAATGAAGGCTTCAAGAAACTTGAGTGTCAGCGAAACGTTAGCTATTATGTGAACAAGTTCACGTGCTAATCTCTTGATATTTACCTATGTGCCATGGTGTGATGAAACTTAAATTAATTGTTGATCAGTGTGCACCAACTTTTGGTAAAAGCAATGGAGCTAGCCAACAAAAGAAAAGAAAAAAAAGAAATGTTCAAAGAAAATCTCTATCCTCTAAAGTCAAATTACAAAAGCAGTTCCACCAATGGAGAACACTCCCAAACATTTTCAAAGCGTCCACTTGGACCAAGTGCTAATTAGGACCATGGAGTCTGACCGACACCATAAAATGACTCTGCATCGTTAGTGATACAAGTCGGGGTGTCGAAAGTATCTTAGATGCTCAAAAAAAGACACACCCCGATGTACTCCAAGAAAAATAAGTGCAGACGACTCCTAATTCTCTTGATGGACACATTGATCAACAAGCCAAAAATCTACTTGTGTTGAGTTAAAAGGCACTCGAGAGGCCCCTTGTTCCAAAGTGAGGGAGAGAAAAATAGACACAATTCTATGTTCTCCATCATCTGGTCATCCATCTACATTTCAAGTCTGACAAACTAATGAGACGGTTGACTGAAGCAAGAATAGACTTATTCCCTAGTGTTGAGGATGAGGTCTAGAGGAGAGTCTCCTGGACTGGAACTTCGAGTGATGCCTCGACTCGACTCTCATGAATGCAGTACACTAAAACTTATATCCTTATATTATATGTACAAAAAGAGAGTCTGAAAAATTTGAGAAGTTGTATTCCTTCTTACTAGAGAATGGTTAAGCCCAGAGTTTTAGGATTTCTTAAATTGAGGGTCTTCGAAAAGATTGAGCCTTGAAATCTTCATTTGCACTGTCAGGAATCAATCCGACTCCTTCATTCTTTAGATACTCGAGGACGAGCATGGTGTAAATATAGGGGTATGTTGAATCTCATATTCATCATGCTAAAAATCACTAACTAAACCCCTAGCTTAAATAATTCAATAAAATTCACTAATATTTCCTCATTATTATCTTGTATTATATTATATATAATTAACCTATAATTATTGTATTTATTTACCTTGTATTTATTTTATTATTAAAAAACCCTAAAAATAAGGTTGATTAATTGTCTATAATGTCCCTAACCCTTAAAAGAACTAAAAACAAAAACAAATCAAAACCCAAAAATCGGTGTTTTTAACCCCTTAAAAATATTCTCAAAAACTACTTTTTGTACAAATGACCTTTCTTGGCGCTTTGTCCAACATGAAACTTGTAGTTCTTATTAAGATCTACAATTTTCATGTTTTGACTTTTTCCTAATTTTTCTTCTAACTAATTCTTTTATATTTTTCTTTATTTTCTCATTTTTGAATTTTCTGGTGTAGCCATGTGGTGATCTTTGGGCCGCCCACATGGCTGCCCTTTCTTCTCGCCACTCGGCCCCTCCTGGAGTCGTCTGGTCCTTACCTCCTGGTTCAATCTTGGCCGCCCACACACGTTCCATCGCCAGCTGTCTGATCTGATCTCATATCAGATCCTCACCACTCCCTACCGCCTTCCTCACAGTAATCCGATCGCCATCGCATCCTACTATGTTCCTTGCACCACGTCAACCGCCTCATATCCACCGTAGGATAGAACTCCAGGTCCCATCTAAGCCACTCAGCACCACTCACCTCACCACCGCTGGATCTGATATGATTGATCAGATCATAGCCCTCCAACTGCACCAACACCTGGGTCATTGGATCGTGAGATCCAACAACTTGATCTTCATCCCCTACCTTCGTAACCCCCCCTTTAGCCATTTCAATCGCCGCCAAGCCACCCCTTCCAATTACAACCACCACCTCCAACCTCCCCTCCTCATCATCATGCCACCTCCACGAAGCCCTTTCCTCATACTTCCTCGCCAACCCATCAATTGCCCCTAGCGTAACTCCACACCATCAAGACCCTCATTTCAAAACGTCTCACCACCACCATAACCATCATCGACCTCCGCCTATAAATCCCTATGCCCTGCCCTCCAATCAACCCGTCCACCATTTATGGGCTTTCTACCTAGCCGCCTTCCCCCCCACGTGACAGGAGGAGGTGGAATTGGTCAACAAAAATGGGTGATTTCCCTGTTCTCGACCCATAGCCACCATGGTTGTGCTGCGGTGGCTTCGCCTCGTTGAGCACCTCGTGATCGGCATAGTGAATCGTGCGATGAGCCGAGCTCCAATGGAGCTCATCCCAAGCCTCCCCGACCACCATCTTCTCCTCCCAATCTCCAGGTACCTCCTCCCCATGCTTTTCTTTCGTTTTCTCCTATATAAACTATCGCACACAATGTCATTCACCCTCACCTGACCATCCATTATAATTCGCCTCGTAACCACCACTTTCACTAACCACTCCGTTTGCCCTTCTCCTTCTCCAGAACCTCCATCGCCCCTACCCCACTTCTTCTCGGTTCCACCGGAGAAGGAGCACATGGCCTCCGCCTTCCGTCTCTCCATAGCCTCCCATTCACCTCACAACTCTACGCACAACACGCCTCAGCCATGAATAACCTTGGAGGATCTTTATTGGGCAGAACTCGATCGGAGACAAGTTATGCAGCACCGCCTCCGACGAGTCTTCATCGTCAGCAACACCGAGCTATCCTCACGTCGTCTCCACTGTCAGAACTTCAATGCCAAGGCTTCCCGGAGCCTCATTGACCATCGAAGGAGCAACTGGAACACGGAGGAGCCACCTGGAGGTCACCGGAGTGCAACCTCTTCCGGTGGCCTACGGTGGGGCACGAAGTGTAGGCACCGTTGGATGGCGCCCTTGCGGCGACCATCCAATGGCTTGGAGAGTGCCACGTCGCCAGAACCGAAGCAAGGGGCTCAGATCACCCGATCCATCAGCCGAGAGACCATGAAGCGCCATGTGGCCCGAAGATGAGACATCTCCCAAACCTAGCCCTTGCACGTGTCCAACACGTGTAGGGCTGGGTAATTTGCATCTAAGTCCCTGCAAGATTCTGAAATCACATCTTGGTTCCCTAGCGTGTGCCACATGTGTGCGCCTTGGTATTTTTCATAGATGCACTCGTAGGTTTTAGAAATTGCATTATGGTCCCTACGCGCATTGGGAAAATTGAAATGGACACCCTAGTTTTTGTTTATTGCAAATTAGTCCCTCCAAGGACCTATTTGGGATTATCTATCTTTTATTTCCCGTACTTTATTTCCATTTGTGCCCCTGCATTGTTTTCTTCATAACTTGAGCATCGTAGGTCCAATTTGCATGATTTTAGTGTCATTTTGTTCCTTGTTTCTTCCTCTATTTCATGGCATGTTTAATTATCTCATCTGACACCATTTAGAATATGTTGAATTTTTAATGTTAGATGATGTCTTGCTCTACATGTCTTTGCCTTGAATTAATGACTTCTCATATTTTTGTGCTCAATTTGACTCTGATTTCATACCCTAATCTGTTGCTCAATTTAAGTGATATTTTTAGGCGTATTTGTAAACTATTTGCATGTTTATTCCCTGCATTCATCTTTGCATTATTTTCATGCATGACTCTAAAATTGGATCGAAAATTTAACTAAAAATACATGTGTCATTCCGCTTACTTTTTAGCGTGCATTTGCATGAAGACTTTGGAATTAAGAATTATTTACACATACCCTTAATTGATCAAAATTCGATAGATAGATAGATAGCGTAGCTCGTGTCCCTGTGTTTGACCTTGGTAGACTTGCCAAGTATAAATTTTCCACAACATTCAAAAGTTTGTGGTTTTTGCTGACTGAAAGTCTCCTATACTACAAAAATTTCCCTTTATTAAAGACACGGAAATCCGCATTCTTCAAGGTCCTGTCAGCACTGTATGTGACCTCTCTCGACATGCGATCTCAAGTCCAAATAATCAATATTTATATATTTAACTAGATCCAATCATAAGAAACTATAGGAGCATCCAATTCTAATTAGGGATGTGGACCTAATTACTGATAGAAGCAACCTACATGCTAAGGGCTCATGCATACAAAACAAATAAAAATAAGGCGGAAGGCTCAAAACATCGTGAAAAAAAATAAAAGAAGGCGGTGAAAAGATGGGAAAATAGTAACGAGGCCCCCAAGTGAACATACACCTAGACACTAGACCTTGTTGTATAGAGTAGTGTCCAAGTCTTTATTTATTACAAATAAATAAATAAATCTCTCTCTCTCTCAAATAAAAAATCTAATCAAAATCTATGCTAAGTAGCCTCTCCTTGCTACATTTGTTGCCTCTCCAACTAGTCAAAGCCTGAAAACCAGTCTCCACCAAGCTTGGCTGCATCAGCCTCCTAAGAAGCCATCCTCGTGTAGCGGGCCCTCACAACAAATTCAACAAGAGAGGCATATTAGCACAGATAATCAAATAATATAATAAATGTATCAAAATGAGTTTTGCATAAGTAGTAAATGAATCAATAAATATACAATCAATAATTGAATCAATAAATCAATAAATGAATAATTGAATGTACACAATAGGCTACACACATTGCTCCCCAGCACTGCCATTTGATGAAGGGTATCTAGCTAGGGTCTAAAAGTCTCAGAAGGCAAAAAATCAATTCGATGCGGTGACTGCTCACAAAATCCCGATCAATCAACAATTAACCCACAATAAAATAATAATGGTATATCAAAAATATGTGGAGTTAACATTTATTATAACTCTATAATCCTAAAGTGTATAGAAAGTAAGCATGTAGAGGTTGATTCACAAAGAAGTTAGGAAGCCTATGATTATTTTTAATCAATGTATATTATGTACATGTGTGTCTTTATTCAATATGTGGGATTTTTATATATAGATACCTATACAAAATATATACAAATTTATACTAATAATAGTATATCTCATATATATATATATATTTAATTAAATATATGATATATGAGTATAAGGTTATATATAGAATGTAGATTAATATAGATATAAATACAACTAAAAATAAATAAAAATTACAGAATTAAATGTTTTTGGGTTTCAACTAATTTTTAACCATTTTTGTGATTTTTAGGTATTTTTGCTAATTGTTATAGACATTTAAAGTAAAACATATCCCAAATCAGTGAAATAATAATAGGTTGAATTGAATTGAAGAATAAAAAAAACTAAAATTAAAAAATTCTCCAAGTCAATTTTAGTCGATAGACAATAAATTAAAGAAAATTCAGAGCCAAAATAAATATTTTTGGTATTGTTGAAGATTTTTAAAAATATTTTGTTAGATTTTGGAGCTTTATAATTTTCATGCTTTTTTTCTATTTTTAGGGATTTTTGGTCTAGAATGAAAGCATACTAAAATAAACAACATTTAAGTTTTTGGTATTTTTCAACACATTTTTCTATTTTTTGGTATTTTATAAGTTAGACATGGATAAAAACATGCTCATTTGATTTTTAATAAATAGCTAAAATGCCTAAAATTTGAAAATAAAAATAGGGCGTGAAAATACATGTTAGCTGACATCTAATCCTATTTTGCGTAACTTTTAGAGCACATGTGATATTTTTAATAAATGAAATTCAAGCACCGAAAATACATGAACTAGAAAGGGCATTTCTACAAATAAAACAAACATTAGGGGCATGCGTGCAATTTTACCAGAAACATACAACATATATTAAATTTATTGGACTAAATTTAAATATAAAAACTATCAAGGGTTTACATGCAATATTTCCCTACCTTGTCAGTTGACGTGGACTAGGACAAAAGTGTTATATCAGATAAGTCTAGGGTCCGACATATAAAATTTCCACATTTATTTACACTATATCGTTTATTTATAGCACTCCTAAATAAATACAAAAAATAGTGGGTGCGAAAATAGAACTTACCCCTTATTAGCATGCATATGGATGGTTCGAATTGTTTCACTTGCCACGTATCAACCTCTCTACGCTCGATGATGCTTCGACGATGAATGGGCGTGATTAGACTTGGCCTCATATTTGATGGTGCTACAGGGACAAGATCGTATGTTGTGATCTGATCTGGCAGCGCCTTCTTCATCCGACGGTAACTGCTGTAGACAAAAACCATGGAAGAAGGTTCTTCCCTCCGATATTCATTCCTTGATTCCTCCTATGTCTAGCAGTCTTCTTCTATCATCTATCGCTCTACACGACCGGGGAGGGTGTCCGCAGTCGATGGTGCCCTTCAGAAGGTCCAGGACCTCGTGATGGGGTCCCGGTATGTTAAAGAAGATATGACACCCGGCAAGTCTCGATCAGGATGAAATTCAACCAGGAGGGATCTGTCGAACGCAAAACTTTCATGAGAAGTTACTAGGGCTCGAGGCAAAGGCCCTCGACCCATTATGAAGCTGTAAAGCACGATGGTAGGAGTGGGCAAAGAGGCTCTGGCTAAGGGTGGAAGGTGAGCCTCGATTCATCGATCCATCGAGGATCGAGGGGTCCAGATAGAGTGGTTGGAAAATAATGTGATGGGGACTGATGTGGGGTGCACAACGAGGTCGCAAACAGTCGGGAAGCGTGATGGAACATGACCGGAGCTCGAGCACTCCGGCGAGGGAATTAACCTAAGATAAGCTACTAACATGATTAAAATCTAGAATAAAATGCATAAAACTAAGTCTATGATCTACAACTACCTAGGAATGATGAAAAGACACAACTCATACTTGAGGGTTACTCAGGGAGCATAGGTGGCCGGAGTGCTGCTTTGGATCGCTCCACCTCGCCCTTATCTCATGCCCAAAGCTCAAGGATGCTCTAGTTATCCCCAGGAAAACAGTTGCACACACGAAGAGGTGATTAAAGGCTCAGAGAAGGATCAAAATTGGATTTAGGGTAAGAGCGGTTTATTAATAGACAAAGGTAGAGACCCTTATTGACTGGCGACTTAAATAGAATCAAAGCTATGCACAATGGATTTGGTGCATGGGTGTGGATCGGGGATGATTGAAGTTGAGCTTTGCGTGTAAAATCAATGAAATCGCGAGACGAGATACCTACGAAAAAGGGAGGAAATGTGGGACTCAACATTTCTAACAGAAGCAGAGCGCTTGAAGGCTAAGTTGACCTAGGGTCAACAAACACAACAATGTGATTGGGCCACGTTGCGCACTATAGGACAAAACATCCATGTTTTTGAAATTAATTAAATATAGTAAATGATTTTATTAATTTTTGATTATAAAATAAAAATGTTTATTATTTTATGTAGTATTTTAATATGATTTCTATTTATTTTTTCTGGTTTATTTATCACAAGTTAATTTTTCAGGGTATATTTATACGTATATTCATCTATGATTTGGTCATTTTATTTTTATTAGGTATCTCTGATTTTATTATTTTATTTTCTTATTTTTTATATTTATAACTTATTTTTATGTACATAAACATATTTACATTTTATTGTTCTGATGTTATTTGTATACTTAAATAAATATAGGTATCTATTATACAAGTATAAGTATCGGTAATTCATACGTGTGTTTTCATATACTTATTCTATTTTGTGTTTTCTTTATGATTTTATTCCATTCTGAATATGTTAAAATGTTATTAGATAATATTTACAAAATTATAAAAATATAAAATTATAAGAATAATAAAGAATAAATAAATTGAATATTTTAATTATGTATATGATACAAGAGGGGTCCAAAACCTAACTTTCGCACGTTAACTTCAAAAAATTTGAAACCACCTTTATTAAGTAGATTATTAAAAGTTATATACAGTTAAAGTGATTTTTATACATTTTATGTTTTTATTAAGAAGATATGATTCTGGGAAGTTGAGACTTTGGGATTTTTATTTTGTGTATAAATTATGCACTATATATTATTTTTGTGCAAACTCAAATTTGTATTTTTCTATGCATTATTATCTGTATTTTTCATGTACAAAGTTTCTTTATTTGAGGCACAAACAGTAATGATATAATGGGTCCCAAAAATACTTTATTAATGAATAAAAGAATTGAGTTTCATTGTATTTTTGGCCCTTATCTCCCCCTACTTTATTCGTTGTCGATCAATTCAATTCTTGATTTGGTCTTGGGGTTTAGGGTCATAAAATATCTTTGGTGCTTTATTTTTTTTCTTTTCTTTCCTTTATTCTATATTGTTGGCATAAAATAAAATATTTTATATACAATAATTAGAATAAAAAATGAATGTTAATATGTATAAAATAATGCTATTTACATGCATTAGTTAGGGTTGTTAAGGACAAGAAGATAGAATAAACATGATGAAATGGAGATTCATGAGGGGCGCTCTGCAAATATCCACCCTCATGTGTGGGGCATGTGTAGGGATGTCTAGGGTAGCTGGGGTGCTGACCTAGAAGGCAGGGCTACTTGTGTGCGATCGTTGGAGGAAACCAGACGACACACAACCGGTGGTGAAGGTGAGCAAGAGGATGAGTCGATGCACGTGCCAAGGCAGAGGGAGGCCGTCGATGGTGAGGTTCAGAGGTCGATGGAGGTGAAAGCAATGTGAGGCTCCTCTCGGTCGACACACAACGTGAGTGGGATCTAAGAGCTGCTGGAATAAGAAGGTGGTGTTGTGCTGATGTAGCGAGGTGGCAACACACCGAGAGATTGGGAGCGGCTTTAGGTGATAAAGACTGGAGGTGGACGAGTCGCCCGTGGCAAAGGCATAGCCTTGGGCAGCCCACGATATAGAAGCATGAGAGGAGGTTCGAGTCGGCTCGTAGGTCAGTGATGAAGGCTACTGAAGAGGGGTCCTCCAGGGGGCTGTGGTGCTTGCGGGCTGGCAGATATAGACAGAAGATGGCCGACGATGAGGAAGGTGACTAGCAAAGAAGGTCCCTGTAGCGACGCGGGTGAATGGCACTGTCAACATGAGGCGATGTTGATAGTGCGAGTGGTAGTCGATGCATATGTGAGCAGAGGAAGGTGATTTATTTGAGGAGGTTTGATTGACAGAAGGGAAGGAAGATGAAGATGGAGCAAAGGATCAAGCGAAGAAGGCAGAGAAGGGAGATAAAGGGGATGAGGAAGATGGGTTACATGGGAAGTTTCGATGACCAAAGGAAATGGTCAGAGAAGGAGCAAGTGCTCGATGGAGGAGCATGCTACGTCAAGGCCTAATAGCCTTGGATCATGCCAAGGTGGAGGGTAAAGGTTCGGGTTGCCACACCGGAGGCAATCCTCTTGCAGAAGCTATTGTCGACGGATGGCGGATGATCAACCCTGGAGTGGTCGACGGAGTTAAATAGAGAGGGTTGTAGGGCTGAAGGGGTTGGAGATAGAGGAGTGAAGATCAGATAGGGCGATGAGGAGGTTATGATAAGGGTGATATGTTAGGTGGTTCGTCGGAGAGGATATGATAGGAAGAAGAGGTTAGGAATAGTTGGTGGTTGCGGCTGTAAGAAAATAAGAGATGACTGTCAGCAGAGGGGGAAAGGGGATAAGGTGGTGCTAGGCGATTTAGACTAAGGTGGTGGTTGGAAGAGGATAGAGGGGATCTAGAAGAGGGAGAAGCTAGTGCGGCGGAGCGACTCGGCGGAGTGGCTAGGGACCGGTGGAGGCGGTGGCAGAGGAAGGAGTGGACATCACGTGCAGGGCACATGAGGAGAGGGGGAAAGGTTGCCACGTGGCGCACAGGGGTGCGACCATGTTGGGGGTTTTGAAAAATTAAAAATTAAAATAACACAAAATAAAAAAATAAATAATTAAATAATTAAATAATATAAAATAAAAAAATAAATAAAATAAAAGAAAAGAAAAATGGGGTGACATGTGGTGACTCTAGGAGCCGCCATGTGTTACTCCTAGAAAAAAAATTAATTCAAAAGAAAAATAAAAAATAAATAACAAAGGGATCAAATCATAAAGTGGTCAACATAAAAGTTGCTCTTCCCGATGAGATCTATAACTTTCGTAAAGGATCGAAAATCAAAAGAAATCGTCTGTACAAAAAGTATTTATGGTGGTATACTATAGGTAAGAAATACCACATTTTATGTTTTATGATTTTTTGTCATTTTCAAATAAGATAAAAAATCAAAATTAAAATAAAAAATAAAAAAGACATATTTACACCTAAATCATTTTTTTTGTATTTTTAATATTTAAGAAAAAAGATAAATAAATAAAATAAAGGGGACATATGTACAATATACAATAGGGGCCCAAAACCCAAGTTTGACATACAGACTCTTGTTTTGTAGGTAATTGAACGTACATTAATTCAAAAGTAATCATGGGTTCATAGGAGATTGTATGAGCGAGATATTTACATTTTAATGCCTTTAATCTCGAACTTGGGTTTGGGTTTTATTGGCCAATTTTACAAGTTAGTATTTTTTAGTTTTTTTCATTTATTAGTTCAATTGGAATTACCATGAATTAGTTAAAAATGCATGAAGTTAGGTGAAAATGAATGGATGATTATGAATGCAATATGAAGTGTCAATTTATGCAAATTATTTACAGGTGCATGAAATTTAATTTTATGCAATTAACATGAAAATGAACCTAAATTCTCAGGACGAAGCTCTATTTTCAGCCAATTAGAGTGGTGAATCACAGATTCATCAACCCCCTATACTTAAACCATGATCATCCTCGAGCAACTAGAGAATGAATGATTTAGTCGGATCAACCACTGATTATGCATGTGGAATACGAGACACGATTTGTTGAAGGACTCTTGATTTTAGTGATTCCAAAATTCTGAGCTGAACCAAGCTTTAATTGAAAGGTATCCAACTTATCTAGTTATGGAACTCTCTTTGTTTACATATATAGTAAGTATATCACATTTAAGAGTGGACTGTAGTCACAAGAGTAGAGTCAAAACGTCACCCAAGGTTCTAGTCCAAGATATTTACAGAAGAACCTAATCCTCAAAACATATGGAACAAATCAGTTCTTGCATACAATCCACCATCTCTTTAGTTGTCAGTCTTAAAAGTGTAGATGGAAGGCCAATTGACAGAGGGCATATGTTTGTATAATTTTCTTCTCTCCCTTTCATTAGAACGTGGATTCTCTTGAGTGCCATATTAACTCAATGCATGTATTTTAGGTTGTTGACCAGGCATCCATCAAGAGAGTTCAGAGTCGTCTGCACATGTTTTCCTGGGAGTACACTAGGGTATGTCAATTTTGAGTATATATCATACCTTCGACACCCAGATTTGTGTCACTATACGATGCAGAGCCCTTTTTGGGTGCTATCATGACTCTTGGTCCTAATAGCATTGGTCCAAGTCGACACTTCGAAAAGGTTGGGAGAGATCTCCTTTGGTGGAAGCTCTGTGAATTTGTATTTATAAGGAGAGAGCTTTTATATGTATTTGAATGAGAGAACTTCTCTCGAAATATATTTTATTGATGGTTTGGCTAGCTCCACTCGTTTTATCAAGTTGGCGCACACTGATCAATAATTTATTTAGTTTCATCACACCCTAGCACATAGGTTTATATCAAGAGATTAGTACAAGAATATTGTTCTCATACTGGCTGAAGGTGCTGACTCTCAGGTTTAATGAAGCCTTCATCGATTTTATCCCATCCTTGAGCATCATAAAGTCAAGTCCAAACTCAAATCCCTTATCCCTATTCCTCAAGTGAAATGCCAACTCATCCTATCATAACTGTAGTCATGAATGTGTTTGTTGATCATATTCTTTAAGGAAGAGACTAAGTATGCAATATAGCACACACATCTTTTAAACTAGGCAAGTGTGAATAATTAAGTCGTAGACCTAATGACTAGGTAGGCTAAATCTGAATCTTAGAATCTTATAAACTGAGTGTTCTTTAACTTCTCAAAGCTTGTGTGGGTATGTAAGTGTCAAGGATAGATCCAACTAAAGAATGCATGGAAAAATGAGATGCTGAAAGAAGTAAAAGGGTACAAAATGCTTTTTTTCCAATTAAACGAAAGGATGATATGCATGAGTGAATCAGAAGCCCCACTTTTCTTATTGAAAGTTTTTTTTATATTTTACAAGTTAGTTAACCACCCTATAAATAAGATATAGACTTACACGAAAGTACGAGCTATGGGTAAAATATATACAAAGTATACACCCCCTATACTTAGAGAGTGTTATGTCCTCAAAGCATAAGAAGCAAAAAGAAGCCCTAGCTCAGGCTAAGCGTATGAGAATGAGAAAGAAAATAAAATAGAAGCTGGCTCACCCCCTTATACTCAAGCTTAAGTATAGAGGAAGAGCGAGACCGGGGCATATAACAACAGAAGTGGACGAAAAGAGTATGTACAACAGTCATCGGGCCCCCCTATACTTAGGCTCAGGTCAACCTAAGCATGCAAGATGGGGCAGGGGTCCGATGAGATATGGAGAACGCAAAAAGAGAATGAACAAGAGAATGTGTGAAGAATAAAGATGAATACGTACAGGTCATGTTCGACTGATTTTCTTCATGTAGGGTTATTTGATGTGTCTTCGAAGTGCTCGCTCTGCATGATGTTGATGAGCTTGACTTGGACTAACTTCTCTTTAGAATCAACATAATGCTTCAGTAGCTACCCGTTCACTGAAAATGTCTACGTGTTATCTCTGAGATATGGTGTCAACACTTCCATTGTTGTGAACATCTGTGATAATATAGGGACCTGTCCATTTAGATTTTAGTCTCCTTTGAAACATCTTCATCCTGGCATTAAACAACCATACCTTCTACCTAGGGACAAAGGTATTATGCCTTACATGCATATCATGTCGTCTCTTGACCTTGTCCTTAGAGATCACACTGTTTTTATACACACGTTTTCAGATTTCCACTTGCTCGTTCAGATTCAATTCACGACAGAGCTTCCCCCAGTGACAACTCCAATTAATCTTCTTGATCGTCCATTCTGATTTGTGAATTAACTCTACGAATAAATGGAATGGCTTGCCATAGATCATCCTAAAAGGTGAAGTAACGAGTCGAGTCTTATAGGTTGTCTTACATGCCCACAGAACTTGGTCCAAAAGCTGAGACTAGTTCTTCCAATCAAGACAAACCAAATTCTGAAGAATGCTCTTCATCTCTCTATGAGAAACCTATGCCAAGCCATTAGACCATGGGTGGCATGGATTGGCCATGCTATGCTTAAGTTTGTAGTCCTTGGCCAATTCTCTCATCTCTCTATTCAAAAACTGGCTACCCCCATCAAAAATCAATTTTTGGCACTCTGAACCTTGCAATGATGTGATCCTTGATAAACTTATAGACAATCTTGCTATTTGTAGTTCGAGTTGTGATAGCCTCCACCCACCTTGGTAGATAATCAACCGCTAGCAAGATGTACTCACACCCATTGTTGTTAGGAAAGGGACCCATAAAATCAACTCCCCATGTGTGAAAAACATTATAGAAATTCATTGGTTGCTTGGGAATCTCTTATCTTTGACCAACAGTCCCTCCCATTCTTTGACAGATCGAGCACGACCATACAAAGTCAATGGCATCTCTAAGCAAGGTCGGCCAGTAAAATCCACATTGGAGTACCTTGCGCACGGTTCTCTTTCCCGAATGATGTCCTCCAGCCTAGAGTGTGTGATAGTGTGTAAGGACACTCTGGTATTCCTCCTGAGGAATACACGTTCTCCAAACACAATCCGACCCTTCAAAGAAAAGCAATGGATCGTCCCAGTGGTATTTCCTCGAATCTGACTTCACTCGGTCAATACTGCTCTTAGGCCAACCCTAGGGAACCTGCTTAGAGAAAAGATAGTTCACCATGTTGGCATACCACGCGGTTGAGTCAATTGCACTACTGACTCGTCTGGAAAGGTCTCACGCATTGGTTCAATATAAGGATTATCATTATGCTCAATTCGGGAAAAGTGATCAATCACAACATTCTTTATTCCAGGTTTACGCTTAATTTCCAAATCAAATTCATGGATTAATAAGATCCATATAAGAAGACGCACCTTCGCGTCCTTCTTTTCCATTATGTACTTGATTGTTATGTGATCCTTAAAAATTATCTCCTTGGAGCCTAAAATATAAGGTCTGAATTTCGCTAGGGCCCAAACCATTGTTAGCATTTCCTTTTCAGTCACTGTATAATTCCTCTATAAAGGATCTGAAACTTTGCTCGCATATTGAATCGTGTGTGGCATTCCATCTCGTCAATGTCCTAACATGTCCTTAACATCAAAATCCTATGTATTAGTCATGATATTGAAGGGAAGAGACCACTCGAGAGCTTGTAAGATTGGCGATTCATAGATTTTCCTTTTATGATGCTCGAAAGCCTCTAGACAATTGTGATTGACAATGAACTCGATGTCTTGCTCTAGGAGCTTAGTCAGTAGGCGGGTGATCTTTGAAAAATCATGAATAAATCTCTGATAAAATCCAACATGCCCTAAGAATGACCGCTCTAACTTGATGTTGGTTAGTGTCTCTAGTTTCTTGATCACATCCACCTTGGTAGGGTCAACCTCCATTCCCTTTTGGAGATGATGTGCCCCAACACGATACCCTCCGTAAACATGAAATGACTTTTCTCCTAGGAGAGTATCAAATTAACTTCCCTACACTGCTGGAGGACTCGGTCCCAGTGCGCTAAACATGTATCAAATGAATCACCATGGATCGAGAAGTCATCCATGAAGACTTCTAGGAAGTCTCCCACCATTTCAGCAAATATGATGATCATGCACCACTGAAATGTGCCAGATCATTGCATAGACTAAGCGGCTTGCATCTAAACACGTAAGTACCAAATGTACATGTAAATGTGATCTTTTCCTAGTCCTCGGAAGCTACATGTACCTGATGGTAGACGGAGTACCCATCAAGAAAATAGAAGAATGCTTTCCCTGCAGGTATCTGAAAAATCTGATCAATGAATGGCAGAGGAAAGTGATCTTTCTTGGTCATGGCATTCAACGTCTGTAATCGACACAAATGCGCCACGACATGGGTACTCATGTCGCGATCTCTACCACCTCCTCGTTGGTGACCATATGGATTCCCGACTTCTTTGGGACAACATGGAGTGGGGCCACCCATATGGAGTTAGAAATAGGGTATATAAACCTTGCTTTGCACCAATTCTCAATCTCTTTCTTCACTATTTCCCGTTGATTAGGGTTCAGTCTCCTCTGGAACTCACGGGAAGGTGTCGCATCATCCTCAACATGTATGTGGTGCGAGCAGAGAGCGGGGTTAATCCCCACGAGATCTGACACTTTGCATCAAATGGCTTTATGGTTCCTATAAAGGACTTCTAATAGCATGGACTCATGTTATGCATTTAACTTCGAGCTAATGATCACATGAAATCTTACTTTGGATCCCGCTAGAAACACATACTTCAGTGTAGGAGGAAGTGGTTTCAACTCTGGCAAATCTTTATCATCAATATAGTCCGAATGAATGGCATTTGAATTCAGCATAGTATTGGAGGAGGATGGATCAAACTGTAATGTGCTGGCCATATGCTGAATGGTGAGTCAGATCATCAAATAAAAGCAGTAGTTAGTCCAAAGCCACGCCCGACTCGTCATATATGTCCCTTGATTGTTCTGAAAGAGGATAAACTGACAGATCTAACATGATATCTGAGTCATCAAGTTCATAGGTATCTGGGTTTCTCATGACATCATGTAACACCTGGCAAACTGCATTTTGCAATAATTCCTCTTCAGATGAGAGGGTTCCTCTTTATTTTACTGGATTCTATCTGCACATCCCAACTGTGTAGATCATCTTGGAGTATGCTTTTGAAGATTCCTTGTACTCGGTAGTGGATTCTGAATCAGGTCTTTGAAATTTTATGTACTTCATCTCTATGTTCACTTCTCTTCCTGGAGATCTGAACTTCCATCATTCCATGCCGTAATCGGATGTTGCCCTGACGGTCTGCAAGAATGGTCACCCAAGAATGATCTGAGTTCTCCAATGGTTGGGGGTCTCTATATAAAAGACAGTGAAGTCACTTTGTATTGTTGCCCTTTAATTGAGACAACGACATTCTTCATTTCTCCCTTAGGTCTCTTCATTGATCGATCTAAAAATTGGAGTAGAGATGTTGACATTTTGAGTGGACCTAACTCCAATTTGTAATATAGTGCTAAGGGAAGAAGATTGATTGAAGAACCATTATCTAAAAGAGTGCATGCAAATGCAATGTCGTCGATACGATTCTCCTCATAATAAACACCTAGGTGTCTCTATTTCCTGGGTAAATGCTAATTCTCAGCACAATGAGTAGTGGCTACTAATAAGATATGAGTCTTCACATATTGGTATGGTTTCTTCCAATGAGTCCTTGTAGGCATGTGTCTCAGTTTCAAGTACTTCTGAAACATCTGTGATATTTTCTTGACAAAATCATGCCATTTCTGGGTCATCTTGATGAGTTTTCTTAGATTTACGTTTTCCTCCCATTTGAGCATGGGGGAAATGAATTGAAGCAATCGAAACAAGTGACGAAGAATCTGAATCATAACAAGAAACATCTTTCTTAGATTTAACTGAACTGAAGTTCTTATAACATCGATCTTTATTCTTAAACTGAAGATTAAAATCAGAGTTGTCTACTACATGTTACAGAATTGGTGACAATGGTGAATCTGCCGCAACTGGAGGTGCAAGGTCCTCTCTAGACTCCACATCAGTCTTCAATGGATTCTTCCCTTTTCTTCGAGCGAGAATCCTTGATTAATGCTGAAATGAAAGTGAATCCTGATGCCT
The DNA here is from genome assembly GCA_037367405.1 of Ottelia alismoides. Lineage (NCBI taxonomy): Eukaryota > Viridiplantae > Streptophyta > Magnoliopsida > Alismatales > Hydrocharitaceae > Ottelia > Ottelia alismoides. The sequence goes on along the minus strand of JAZKJV010008319.1, from coordinate 58,992 downwards.
CTCCTATTTGTCCTCTAAAGTATCATCAGGTCGTGCTCCAGAGGTTACTCTCTTCAATTCCCTTGTCCGGTTAAATACATACACGCTCCTTCTTCTCTTGAGTGACATGGCATTAATATTATCATACGAAAGGATCTCATGTGCAGATCTTCAAGAGTCTGAATAGTATACCTGACCAACATACTACTGCGACTGAGATTTATTCATGCTATTTGGATTAGCTTGAACTTGGGTGGGAATGGTTGTAGCATGAGTAGTCTTTTCACCTCTCCAACGAGATAGGTGTGAAGGATGTGGTTAAATCCTCAAGCGCATCACGGAAGCGTGAGTGTCGTATCGAATACGACGAAGAGCGACTAGTCGCACTAGTTGCTCGATGCAGCGGAATTTAAAAAAAAATTTATACGACGAAACCACATGATCCAAGAACACTTCTCGGATCGTTTCGTCTAAACCACAAACAAGTAATTAGGATTACCTCTTGAAGCGTGGTTGCGATCAAGTCTCTAAACGAAGAGACCTCCTGTCTAAAGTCCGATCCGACGGAGGAGACGCTTGCGAGCGCGGGGATGAACCGCGTGCTTCTCGCAATCCATGTTGATGATCCAAGCGGCGGATCTCCTGATCTCGACACACGAGATCCAACTTCTTCTTTACGAGCGAGGTGCACCGAAGAAGATGGAGATCCACGAGCAGAAGAACGGGCAGCATAATGACGATGCCACGGCGATGGAGAACCTCTCCATGGCATCCATGGTGGACGGCCATGAGAGGGAGAGAGAGGGCTGACCTCTAGAGAGAAAGAGAGAGGGAGAGAGAGATGCTTCTCAAGCATTATGTGTAAAGAGAGAGCATGGGTATGCCTCTCTATTTATAGGGTTTTGGGATCCATGGATCTCAATCCATGTGACATATAAAATCAATGGGTGAGATTGATTTATGTCAATCCAATGGCTAAGATTGTTGTTGGTAAAACCAACAAATTTAGATCAAAATATATTTGACAAAATCAAATACAAATTAATCCAAAATCAATTCAATAAATAAGGAGAGAATGTGCATGGAGATTTCATCTCCATGCACTTTCCATGTGGACGGCCACACATTCCTTTTGGGAATGATGTGCCGCCCCCCCTCTTTCCATGGAGAGAGCAATCTCATGGAAATCCATGAGATTGCATATCTCCTTGAAAATCTCCTCTATTTATTTCCAACAACTTTTGTTGGCTTTTTATTCTTCAAAAATAATTCATAATTATATTTGAGAATATTGCAATCTTGCCATAGAAAAATTGTGAATCAAATTCACAACCCAAAACAATATATAATTTACATTGTCAATTAATTACACAATGTGTATCCAATACACAAAATAATTAATCAACACATATAAATTATAATTAACTCTCTCTAATACATTATAAATCACATTTATAATATATTATGAATAATTGGATATTTCTATCCACATTATTCTTATCCATAACAATTAAATCATATTTAATTACATTGGATAACTTATTCTCATGTACTCAAATAATATGAATCACATTCACATTATCTACATCTTTGATAATCAAATCACATTTAATTATCTAAGATAACTCTCCTTATAATATGAATCAAATTCATATTATTCATGATAATTTAATCACATTTAATTATCCATTTTCTCAATGCTCGGATACATATATCAACAATAGAATTATCCATGAACTCTTTCAAGGATAATGCGCTTTCTCCGTGAATACTTGGAGATAAGGACAGGGCGATTGTATTGTTCCACGTATAGTGACATGGATATTGAGATCATATCTAAAATCCAGATCGCGGGCCTCCCATAGATGCTTGATTAAATCAAGACCGCAAATCTAATCTTCTCATTGAATCTGAATCACATTCAGATTAATGTCCAACATTTGGACTAAAATCAGATTACTTCTCTACTGAGAGGAGTCACTAAAATCCAGACCCGTTTCATCACTCCCTAGGAATGGAAGCGTCATGGTTATACAACCGTTTATGATCACATCACCCTCAGGCATTCCCAATACCTGTACATCCTGCATACTGGAGGACCCAGATTAAACCCGAAGTATTGGATCAACTTTATACTGTCTACTTCATGGTTTTATCAGTAAGTTTCTCATTCGATCATTGGGAGTCGGTATTGATCATATACTTTCCAAAAGCATATATCATACCTAGATCTTGATCATATACTTTCCAAAAGTATATATTAAACCAACAAATTCAGTCAAGCTTCCAAAGCGAGACGACCGTGCGCACGAAATTTGGTTCTTCCCAATATCTCATGAGTGAGCTCATGTCTTCCGGTTCAGTAGTGAACCTGTATGATCCCTTTGAGAGATCGTATTACTCATATGCCCTTATATGCACACCAGCGCGCCGGTGTATAGACCTTGATTAGGCCATCAACCTATTGGTCTGCCAAATGTACATACTCAGACATATAGTAACACATCTGTCTCTGGTCAGAGGATGTGTGCCTGTATCGTGACAGCATACGATATAGGACTTTGGTTATCTCGATCTCGTTAAGTCAACTCTTTGACCTAACTAATCTGACACCTCCGAATCTCTATTCCTATGCAGAGGACCTGCATCAAGAAGTCAGTCAGATATCAGCCTAACTGAGAAAGGATAGCCATCTCCTACTCAGGCTGGAGATCATCTCTTAATAATCATTTGACGGTGCTTGATGAGTCCTCAATCTAACTCATTAGATATTCATCTAAGCACCAGCCTCTATGATTCAATAATTGAATCAACAGCTATATGATCATTAAGATGGCCATGGTACATAACCCTAATTGTACTAAGGGACCTATTATGCAAACTATGTACTCTTTATTTCAGATTAAGGAGTGAATTGCAATAACATTTATTGCATAATGGCTCGCCGTGGGCTCGCATGTCCAACAATCTCCCACTAGCCCAAAGAGCCATTAATGGGATAATCATTTAAACCCACACTCATGTGACAATCATAGGCTATTTAGAAAATAGCTAGGTAAGCTGATCAGTCACTCCGTTCCCAAGAGACTACGCCAAGTCCTTTTACGGCACTTGCATATCTCCTAGTAACAGTGCTCGCATCCAATGCGAATGTTGCATCTCATGCAACCGATACTCAATTTTGTTGGTTATAGTGCCCTTGACACTACATCTTATTAATTATCATAACCAGTATTCCCATAATCCTTATTAGAATACCTTCATTCCTGGAGATCTCTATCTCCTAAGGTATCTACAGTTAAGACCCTTATAGATTACTATCTACAAGGTCTTAAACCTTTGAAGATAAGACTCTGAGATCACTATCTCTAAGTTTCATCATTTTTGAAGATATTGTTATTACTGCAATCAAGTGTTTTATCTCCATAGTAGGATTAGTAACAGTTTACTACTCCCACTGCATGGTAGTCATCTGGCTCTTGTACACATCTAGCTTATTCCCAGCTTCTCATAACTGATGCACAAGTGCAAGCAGTTCTAGCATTCACTTCCTCAACTCTTTGAGGTGCTATCCCTTTAGACAGGTCACTACCACATCTTAAGGGAAGGAAGCCTTTCTTGGAATTTTTTCAGAAAATGGAATAAGTCCAAGGTGTACTACTAATGTGACGGTCCCAATATCCTCTTCTCTTTGTTTCTGAACGACTTCAGAACTAAGATCTAAGAGGTATCCTTGAAATCGTATCTCAAGGTATGGAACAACCAAATTATAAAACACTTATTATTATTCTTATATCATTCTAAATGATTAGAATAATATCTACATTTAGCACGATGAACACAATGGCACTCCCACCAAGCTTCACATGGTTCATCAAGATTTTATCTGAAATCACAACATTTATGATTTCATCAAATCTTATGTTCCAAATACAAGAAGCTTATTTGAGTCCAAAGATGGAGTTCTTTAGCTAGCACACCTTGCTTTCCTCAACCATGAAGCCCTGTGGCTACTTCATATGAATATCCTCAGAGAGGTATTCATAGAGGAATGCAATCTTGACTCACACCATGAAGATGGCATAGACAAGTTGTGTAGCTATAGTTAGCAATATTCTGATGGGTTAAAGCAAGGTCACTGGAGAGCAAGTCTGATCGCAAGCGATGTCTTCTCTTCGGTGTGTAGCTCATGGCTACGAACCATGCTTTTGAAGGTCTCTACCTTCTCATCAGGTTCCCTCTTTCTCTTGAAGATCCATTTACACCTTAATGGGTCTGACCCATATAGGTGGATCCTTGAGGGTCCATATACAACACTTGTATATGAAGTCTACATTAGACTTTTATTGCTAACATCCATCTTTCCATGTCATGATCCTCAGGAGCTTCATCACATGAAGTCCGATCATTTTCAGATTTAACTGACACATGAAATTCATCCTCAAACTTATTTGAAGAGGTATTAATGTTTCATCTTTAATTATCTATTTTAATTTCCGATTTCAGGAGCCTCATTATCTTTTCAAGATTAAATGAGTTCCTTTACTTCATTTTCATCTTGATTCTTAAGAGAGTCATCCTATAAGAATCATATTCTCAAAGATGAGATCTTTTAAGAATCTCAAGGTCATAAAGTAGGTATCCAATACCATTCTTTATTTTCCTAATGAAGTAGCACTCTCTAGTGCTAGATTCCAGCTTACATGAATGGAATCTTATTAAGTATATAATGTAGTCTCTACTACATATATATCTTGGAAACTAAGAGATAATTATGCTAAGATTAATCATTGATCAAATCATGTCACACATGATCAATTGCATCTCCCTACAACTCTATTGAGTTAAGGCTCATTAGGAGGGGTGAGATAGAAATGATATTCACACCTTCATAAGGTATTCCTTGAATTCATCTAATAGGTACAAGCTACCTTGATTAGATCAAATTCATTTCATCTTCCTTCAAACTTTGATTCTAAACCAAAATTGTGAAATCTTTGAACATTTCAATGTTTTCTAAGTGAAGAGAAGAAATCTCATATCACAAATAATCACTAATAGATATCACATATCCACAATCATTATTATGATATAGATGATTCACATACATCAATATGTATGAGATCTTGAATACCTTAACATCTTACATCTTTCCCAAGGAAGGGTGTATTGGACATTTTTACTTTGAATACAATATTCACAAGTATGTGAGATTTGAATCTTTAGACAATCTAAAGTTTCATGTCTTACCAGTCCATTGATTTCATCAACAGACATATGTCCAAATTTGATGCCAGATCATTGTCAAATGATCTTTATCCTCCTATTGATCTTTTAAAGGTTTAATTTTCAGTATTAGAAATCTTAATGAACCATTCAATAATTTTCTAATTTAATAGAGTCCTCTAGATTTTAGATTACTATATGAAATATTTCCATCATAACTCTTTATGATAGATTTATTACAGAATTCATGTTCATATCCAACAATTAGAAATAAACAATGAGTGTATTATAATATCTAGGTCATAGAGACATTCTCTAAGACTAAGGGCTCCCACTGAAAATATGAAGTCTATTGATCTTAGTGAAATTGTTGCAACACTTGCATCACTTTCAACATGGATGACCAATAAACCTTAAGATCAAATTTCTAATACATATGCAACCAATTGCAAGTGTCATTAGAAAATTTGAGATACAATTATTAGACTTTATCTTATTAAATAAGTAAGTCAATATCAATGATTATATGTAGATTATACTGATGCTCCATCCGAGTCCTTTTCTGAGGGTTCTAGACAGACTTGATAGTCATACTATCAACACATCAACTTATTGCAGTATTGCCATTCATCCAACTCTTTGGATGTCATATGGAAGTCACAGAAGTACAGTCAACTCTTTGACTATACCTCTTACTTGGGTCCAACCCATTGATGAATACCCATTCATCACTCTTTATTCTTATATTTTAGCTACAAAAACCTATGCAAATGCATGTAGATATGTGTAAATAGGATTCTTTAGCAAAAGCATGCATTTTTGTAAATATAGATAATTAGCATGTTTTTTTTTGTGCAAAAATAAAAGAATAAAGAAGAAAAAGAAAAAGAGGGAAATATTTAGAATAAATATTGAGCAACCTAACCCAAGGGAGGGCTCAGCATGGGCCTGACCGCATAAAAGCCACAAGTAGAGGGAGATAGGGGCTCATGTGTAAATATTTATGTAAATAAATAAAATAATATTTTCCTCAACCAAAAATATACTTGTATATATTTTGTATATATTTAGGAACTATTAAAAACAAGATAAAAATCTAAAAATCAAAAATACCAAAAAGAACCCTTCACCATGTACATAGTTCATCATCTTTACTTTATTTCACCTTGTAAATAACCTAATTTATTTTCAAATCTTTTTGTAAATATTCCTTTTTATGTTTTGTAAATAAAATAAATAAAAAGAATCAAAACAAAAATCAAATAAAAATTACAAAATTAAAAATATAAAAATATCTTGTATATATACCATGTATATGAGTGTAAATAAATAATTATTTCCCATATGTATATAAACAATAAAAATAAAGTAAAAATAGCCTTTTATTCCTCATTTTATCCTATAAATAAATAAAATATAAAATAGGAATAAAAATGTATAAAAATAAATAATTAAAAATCAAAAATTAAAAATCAATATAGTGTATATATACCTATGTATAGCTATATTATATAGACCTTATTTTTATTTCCAAAAATTAATTAAAAATCACAAAAAATAGAAAAAATTAAAACAAATATTTTTCATGTTTTGAGTTTTTGGAAATTCGGCCATTTAAAGGCCCAAAAAAATAAAATAAAAATCTCAGCCTTGGCGGCCTCTGATTGGTCCACGGGGGATTGTTGACCCCCGGTCAACACCTCCCCCAGGACCACCAGAGGCGCGGATCTGGGTTTCGACCCGATTTCTCGATCTTTTCCCCACCTGATCCGAATACCAAATCCGCAAACCCCGGGCCCTAATCCATCTGCACACACCCGAGATCCTCGCCCGGAGGTTTGCATGGGGATCCGCGCGCCGATCGTCGTGCCCGACTCCATTCTTCCCGGACCCCTAGCACTATAAAGTTGGAGCTCCGCCGCACTCTCACGCCATCTTTGGTTACCCATTCTCTCTCCAGTGAGCTCCATCGCAACAAGCAAGGTGACAGCTTGCCCCCGCCGGTGTCGCAGCGAGGAGGAGGTGTCCGACCATCGATCCGGCCGCTTCTTGCAGCCGTGCTCCGACGACCACCCGGAGCTCGAGCCTCGGGAGTGACGACCTTTGAGGCGAGGACCAGGAGCTAGCTGAGCTCCAGCACAGTCTACAGCATCACCCAGGTAACCTTAGTTCCTACCCAGTTAGAGTAATTTTGGATTTCGCCCAAATCGACCGTTCGCCGTGTTCCTGTGATTCCGGCTATCTCGCTTCATATTTCGATCATCGGAGCACCCCATCACCTCCGCCATCTCCTCACGCACGTTCTACGCCCACTCGTTCAACCCAGCTCGCCCCGGAGCTGGGAGTCGAGCTCCACTGTCTTCCGCTCGCCGGAGCTCCTTCGCCCCGACCCACCAGCCACTTTCACCCCGCTTCTTTGGGTCGAGGCACTTTGCCCTCGACCCGCGAAGCTTTCTGTGTGCTTTGCAGGTCCAAAGGGAGGTGTCTGAGCCCCCCTTACATCCCAGACCGGAGCTTCGCGTCGCCAGCCTCGCCGGAGCCCCTCCAGGGCTCGGCTGGGCCATCGACCAATACCATCAGCTGCGGGCCTGCACCGGGAACCTGTTCCGACATCCAGAGGCAGCTGAGGAGGAGTGTAGCTCACGCAGGAGGCCGGCGAAGTTCGCTGGCGTCGAGTTCTTTCACCATCCTCCAGAGCCGTCAGATGAAGCCTCAGCTCCAGTTCTAATATCAGCCGTCCATCTTTCGAGGAGCCGCGACCGTTGATCATCCAGAGGACCTCATCTGGACCGTTAGTACCCGAGGAGAGAGGCACCTGAGCCCCAGTCGTTAGATCACCCACGTGGCCTCGCCTCAGCCGTCGATCGAGCCCAAGAGAAGAAGAGAAGGAGAGCGCCGCCCATCCTGACCGTCCATCCACCACGTGGCGCGCATCTGGCCGTCGACCAATAAAGGGGTAAATATCTTAGGGCCCCCTCTTAGTTTGTCATTTCATTTCCAGTCCTGTAAATATTTTTAGAACTTTATTTACGTAGGGTTATTTGCAGTATGGACCTTGTGCTTAGCTTTAATTGCATGTATGCCCCTGTGTGTATGTGACCACGTGCTTCGTCACGTGTTGTGTTGGGCATTTTACATCTTTTGTCCTGTAGAACTGGGTCGTTATGAAATGAATGAATATTTTTGAGTAATTGCAGTTATGCCCCTGTGAGTGTTTTTATTACGCATGTGCGAATTTTATTGGGCTTTTTGCAACCGAGTCCCTGGGCTTTTGATACGAGTTATCAAAAGGCCCTAAGACTTGGTTTTTATTACCATTTGGTCCCTGTGTGCCCCAGCCACGCGCCACGCGCGTGACTTGCTGGGTATTTTGCACCAGAGCCCCCAGATTCTCGGGTATTTGCACATTCGTCCTTGTGCACAGTGCCCTCTTTGCATTTTTGAATAAAATATCAAACGACCTCCAAATCCAATGAGATTTTGACACATGGCTCCTGCCATGGTGTAGGAATTTCTATGATTTTTGAGGACATTTTTATTTTCATTTAGTATTTTTAAAAATTCAAAAACCTAATTTTTAGCTACTGTCTAGGTTTAAAAATACCAAAAAAAATATAAAAACCCCACCAAAAATTCTAAAAAATTTAGATATTGTTGTTTGCTTGCTGTTTGATTTTCCAGCCGAGTTTGGCTATTTTTCATCACTTAAAAACCTTAAAAATTGAAAAACCCCTAAAAACCCATAAAAATTATAATAAATAAATTAAAAATCCAAAAACAATAATTAGGGTGCCTAAATTTTCCTTATTCTATCTAGTATACAGGAAAATTACCTCCAGGGCTTAGTGAGACTCTTAGATATTTTATTTTTGAGTTTCAAGCCTTGCTGGACAGTACCTCTTTTATTTAGCACTGTTTGATTTTTAGAAAATAATTTACCCATTAGAAAAATTTCAAAAATTCACCAAAAACAGTAAAAAACTTAAAAAACATAAAAACAATTTTTCCCTAATTTTTGCATTATTTTTGGTGTGTTTAATAAATTGTTGAAGTTGGCTTGAGTTTCTTGTCTTTTATTTTCTCACTCTTTTGAAAATCCAAAAAAAAATATATAAAAATTAACAAAAACCACTAAAAAAATCATTTTATTTTATTTTATTTCATTTTCACTACTTCGTAGGCTTCTGCCAATCCGTGCTCCTTGTGTTCGACCCTGGGAGCTATACCAGGTTAATATCATAGCGAGACCGCTTTCGCATTTTCGATTGATTTTATTTCTCGTAGTGGTCTAATTTTTCTTGATATACTTAGTTCGATTGACTGAGGTCACGACGACCATTTCTTTACCTTTACCCTTAGTCATTCGGACGGTTATCAGAATGGCGCCGTTGCCGGGGAGCACGGCTTAATAGTGTTTTTATTTTTCGTTTTTGTTTTCGCGGTTTTTCGCGGCTCTTCGGAGCTCGCGGCTTTTCGCGGCTTTTGTATTTATTTTCTTTTTGTTTTTGTTTTATTTTGTTTTATTTTGATTTACTTTTATTTTATTTTTGTTTTATTTTTGTGTGGTTATTTTATTTCCATTTTTGCACATATACCCTTGTTTTTATTTTCATTTATTATTTGATTATTTTATTGGTCTGACCACTTTCTTTCTTTTCTTGCGAGGGCCCGAGGACCGCGGAGGCGACTTTCGAGGAGCCGGTGCAGCCGCGGAGCTCGGAGGCGGCTTCCTTCTCTACGAAGCCGCAGGAGAGAGCGAGAGGAGAGAGTTGAGTGGTGTGAGGCATTAGGGTAGTTTTTATTTTATTCATTCATTATTGTTGTAATAATACAGGACATTCAGACTGTTTGGACTCTTAGACTTAGACCGTAGCGGGTCTGTTTCGCCGAGCACCGGCGTGCTCGAGGGACCCATTAGGACCCTCGGTTTTTACGCGGTTTTCTCGCGGCTTCCCTTTTTCTTTTCTTACTGTCATTTTCCGGATTTTTCGCGGTTTTTGCTCGAGCCCCTAGACATAGGATTTTTGTTGATTGTGACGTAGGATCTCTAAGGCCCAACACTTAATAGAATATCTGTTCCTATAGAACGTAATTGGACCTTATTAAAATTCACTGAAAAAGTTAGTTTGATTGGATTTGAGACCACGTGCCGTTAGGAGTCACATACAGCGCTGGCAGGACCCGTTGTGGCGGGCACCGAGTGACTCCCAAGATCGGACTCCGGACTCGATTCGGTTGACTAACTATTGTTCTTCACGATCAATAGAAATTGCCTGTTTAGGACTCGGCTTTTTACCGTGCATCATATAGCTTAGTTTACTTTTCTGCCTTTTATTTTATGCGCGGATCATTTTGCATGTAGAGTGCTGGCGGCAGGTACGCATTTCTGACTTTGCATGCATCATTGATTTTCTCGTGCATCGGCTTTTTCGACTTCTCCCCCCGTTTTTGGACTTAATAACCAGGAGAAACCGAAAAATTCGTTAGGCAATTTTGTTTGCTTGAAAAATACCTAAAAAGAAAAACCATAAAATTGGGACTGTTTAAAATTATCGACCTTAAAACTCGCTCACCCTAAAAATTTTGTCTTGGGGAGAGCAACCCCCTCATTGTTTGGTTTGCTTGTGCGAGAGAGTGACCCCGAACACTAGGTAGAGCCCCCCGTTGCGAAACCCGACTGATTACCGACTCATCCGTGCGGGCCAGTCGGTTGGGTTAGCAGCGGATATCCTAACAGGTCACGTAATCGCTCTTCTATCTTGATTGTTCACCAAATAAAATAGACAAGATAATTTGACCGAACTTTCACGGTCTTCAGCTCGTGTTGTGTTGGTGAACCGGGGGTTTGTTTTTTTATCGTAATTTTTCCAGATCTCATCCGCCCTACTCGCTAGATCAAGATGATGGGTAGACGGTCTCTTAGGCAGCCTTTGGTTGCACCGCTTTCGGGCGCGTCTACCACATCATCTAGGTTGGCTCGCGAGAGCTCGGACCCGCTCTCCGAGCCCGAGTATGATTCCACCCTATTCCCCCTCGACCCCCTTTCTGATCTACCTGAGAGACATGAGCCCGAGGAGAGACTTATTCATTTGACAGCACCTGAGTTGGGCTCCTTCGATTTTGCAGACGTCGCGATGGCCGGCAGTTCTGACGATCACTCCCGCAGACCCGAGCACTTTGTATTGGACCAGGGAGCGATCAACTCCACCCTGATCGCACAGTTAGAGACAGTCCAGCAGTAGCTCCGCGATCAGGGAGCTTTTATGATAGAGATGAGGCGTGAGATGGAGAGGCTCAGAGCAGAGAGAGATGCACAGAGCGAGCCCGAGGAGCCCGATGAGGCACAGGCACAGGCACGAGCCGCAGCAACAGCAGCAGTAGCCGCGGCCGCCGCCGCAGCGGCAGCAGCCGCAGGAGGAGCAGGACCACCGAGACCGATGCGGGATTTACACAATCCCGGCTCTACACTGATGCACCACTGGGTGGTGGTTCCGGCTATCGTGGGGGACTTCAAGTTCCCCCCGAACACCTTGCAGATGCTTCCGAGGTTCCATGGACTGGCTACAGAGGAGCCCCACCTCCACCTACAGGAGTTCTTGATGATTTGCAGTACTGTCCACGACAGGCACGTGGACCAGGATACCATACGGATGATTGCTTTCCCCTTCTCCCTAGCAGACAGAGCAGCCACCTGGCTGAAGCATTTGGGGAGATTCGTGTACACCTGGGAGCAGCTCCGCACCGAGTACTTGAACAAGTACTATCCACTCGGGCGGACGAACGCAGCGAGGGCCCTGATCAGCAACTTCTCCATGTTTCCCAACGAGCAGTTCCACGAGGCTTGGGAGAGGTTCAGGGAGCTCTTGGACAGATGCCCACACCACGATATCACGAAGCCGAACCTAGTTCAAAGCTTTTTCAGTGGGTTGTCACCAGAGCTACAGGGCCTGGTGAACGCTTCTTGTGGCGGGTCCTACTTCGCCAAGGACCATGACCAGGTCTGGGCGATTTTTGAGGAGATGGCGGAGAACTACATGGTTATGTCCCAGACCCGTCTCTACACCCAGAAGACCCAGCCACTTCAGCCAGGACCCGTGCAGTACCAGAGGATCGCACGAGTAGATGCAGGTCCAGCCAGTTCGTCTGCAGCAGCAGCAGCACAGGCAGAGTCGTCAGCTGCAGACATGGGCATCATCAGCGAGAAGCTGGACCGCATGGAGCTGATAGAGAAGAAGCAGTGCCAGAGCATAGCACAGATGGATCAGATGGCACAGGTCTTGAGCGACTTGAAGACACAGATCATGTGTCTCCAGGAGACACAGACGGCTTCTCAGCCCCGTCTTCAGTCGCGAGGCGACTCCGGCAGCAGCAGCAGCTCGTCCCAGCGCTCCAGCGCCTCAGCGCAGCCTAGACAGGTTCACCTTGTACAGGCAGAGCCGTACCAGCAGCCGCAGCCTACCTACCAGTCCCCACCATCTCCAGAGATGCAGATGGTGGTCTACCAGCCGGACCAGCCGTTGGCAGTGCTACCCCCAGCCCCCTTGGATGCAGAGCCATTGATGGATGTTAACGGGATCTGGTACGACCGTCCCCAGCCTGGGATCCGACGAGATCATCCCGGATTCAGGTGGGGGAGTGGTGGTGCCCAGCCCCAGCAGCAGCCGTCAGCGCAGGGAGGGCAGTACTCCCAGCCGAGAGACCATCACCAGCCGCAGCAGCAGCCCCCAGTCTACCAGCAGCAGTCTTCCTATGGTCCTCGTCCCTATCAGCAGCAGGGACAGTATGGGAGGCGTGAGCAGCAGGCTCACCCGGGATACCAGCACCAGCAGCACCCTCCGTCCTACCCCTCTCACCCACAGCAGTACCAGCAGCCTCACCCACAGAGAGGCTACCCGTCGGGCTCCCACGAGAGCCCTGCCTTGGATGACATCGCCCGCCTCCTCACGGACCAGCAGGCGACCTTCAGACGGGAGATGGATGAGTTCCGCCATGAGATGCGGGACTTGGTGAGAGGGAAGGCCGCCATACCTGCACAGATAGAGCCCAATCCGAACAACCTGAAGCGGAAGTCTGAGCAGGTAGTACATACTGAGTTCGCCACTCCTAGCGATCCATTTGATGATACTTCTTCAGATCTGTTTGATGTTGATTTTGCCACGCTTAGGAGCGGTAGGACCCCAGCCGGCGGCGGCGCCTCAGCTGAGCACCATCCAGAGGCGCCCCAGGAGGAGGAGGAGAGCTGTACTGAGGCCGCTCCAGTCGATGACGGTGGTACTGAGGCCACCGAGGATGCTGATCCCACCGGCGGTACTGAGGCCGCCACTTCACCAGATCGAGGAGGTGGTACTGATGCCACCCCAGCAGCAGCCGAGCCAGTGAGCGGTACTGATGCCGCTCGACGTCTACCTTCGCCAGCAGCAGCAGAGCAGCCCATCCGTGGTGGTACTGAGGCCACCGGTGTTTGTAGAGAGAGATCTGATGTTGTTTTTCCTCATGGTTATGTATCTCAGGACTCTGTGATGAATAAAGGAAAAGGTTTACATTCTTTTGGTCCCACTGTGGTGCATGATGTATGTGTGGATCCGGTCCTCGAACCGTGTAGATCTTTTCCTAGTCCTTCATCTGAGAAGGACCCAGTGATCCCCTTCCCTAGAGCCCTTCAGATGGGGAAGGGGAAGAAAATTGATCCAAAAAAGAGAGAGTTTGAGGAGTTCAGCCAGAGCATGATTGATCGCTTCCATATCCAGCTGACCCTCCAGGAGGCTTTGCAGCACATCCCCCTCCTCCAGAGATCTTTGAGAGAGAGGACTACAGTTAGGAGGAGGAGGAGGAACCACACTTCAGAGATTCACGTGCTGACCAAAGCCACGTGCTTTGCGATTCAGAACCGACTGCCAGCCAAGAGGCCAGATGCAGGGGCCCCGTATGTCAGATGCCAGATCAGAGAGCAGTGGTTCGACCGTACCCTTTTAGATAGCGGATCTTCGATCAACCTACTTCCGGCAGCCCTTCTCGACCGCTTCGAGTTGGGCACTCTTCGACAGAGCAGGACAGTCCTTCAGTTCGCTGATCGATCTGTCAAGAGGCCGAAGGGGTTGTTACGAGACGTTATCGTCACTATTCAGGGTCTGCAATTCCCCGTGGACTTCGTAGTGTTGGACATGGAGATCCCTGAATCAGTGGCCGATACCCCCATCATACTTGGTCGTCCGTTCTTGGCCACAGCCAAGGCGGTGACTGATCATGATAGCGGGAAGGTGTACTTTCGCGTCCAGGGCGAGAGTATACAAATAGAGACGGTCGAGGACTACAAAGCCAGATCCAGATCCCGCTCAGATGCCAGTACCGACTCAGAGCAGCTGACAGACGCAGAGCCAGACATCCACCAGGACTGCGACTTTGTGATCACAGATGATGAGGCAGCTTGGGCAGACCTTGAGTCACAGACTACCCTCTCACTTTCAGACACAGCTGATGCAGAGATGATAGCAGAGGAGAGTCTGGAGAGCACAGACCTGGTTCAGGATACCATTGCGGCAGCAGAGCCGGTCCTCGATCGCAGCACAGTGTTTTGTGATGGTGGTGCTGAGGCCACCTTGTTTTCCGGTGGTACTGATGCCACCGATTCTGATGCAGATCCCTCGGATTCAGAGTCTGACTGGGCCGATTGTTATGATCAGATGCCAGACCTGAGTTCACCTGAGCCTACAGAGGAGGAGGTAGAGGCAGAGCAGAGCAGAGACAGTACAGTTGAGCCACCTTCTCCCGACCCAGTTTGCGAGAGTACACTTTCACTCTCCCAGGCAGATTTGGCCGACCTTGCAGCATTCACTCAGTTCCTTCACACAGCCAGATTTGCCAGCACCCAGCATACCAGAGCTGAAGCCGCTCCCTACTTCGCTGAAGTATCGATTCCTTGCGGGCGATCCTGAGATGTACCCAGTCATCATCTCCGCTGAGTTGACTGGAGAGCAGGAATCCCGTCTGATGGGGGTTCTTGAAAAGAACCGCAAGGCGATCGGATGGAGCGTAGCAGATCTCCATGGGATTGATCCATCAGTCTGCTCCCACCACATCTATCTCGAGGATGGGGCGAAGCCGTCGCGTGAGTTCCAGCGGCGTCTGAACCCCAACCTGAGAGTGGTTGTCATGAAGGAAATATCGAAGTGGTGGGGTGCAGGTTTTATTTATCCCATTTCCGACTCCAAGTGGGTCAGCCCCTTGCATGTGATGCCCAAGAAGACGGGCATCACGACTGTGATCAGTGAGTCGGGAGAGGAGATTGCTACACGGGTACCCACCTCTTGGAGGGTTTGTGTTGACTACAGGAGACTCAACCAAGCCACCAAGAAGGACCATTTCCCCCTGCCTTTTATTGACCAGATCATTGAGAGACTGGCAGGGAAGAGCCACTATTGCTTCCTGGATGGGTACTCGGGCTACAACCAAGTGGCCATCGCTCCTGAGGATCAGGAGAAGACCACCTTTACCTGTCCCTTCGGCACATATGCTTTTCGACGCATGCCATTTGGGCTATGCAATGCCCCTGCGACTTTTCAGAGGTGCATGCTGTCGATCTTTTCGGACATGGTAGGGGAGTGCCTTGAGGTCTTCATGGACGATTTCTCGGTCTACGGCGACGGATTCGACTCCTGTCTTGACTGCCTAGACCGAGTACTCCAGCGACGTATTGAGTATCACTTGGTGCTATCTTGGGAGAAGAGTCACTTCATGGTGACTCAAGGGATGGTGCTTGGCCACATCATCTCCAACAGGGGCATGGAGGTGGATCCGGCCAAGGTTGATGTCATTAGAAAACTCACACCGCCGTCCAATTTGAGGCAGCTTCGGTCATTTCTGGGGCACGTTGGATTCTACAGGAGATTTATTCAGGATTTTAGCAGGATTGCCCGACCATTGACCGACCTCTTGACGAAAGACACCGAGTTCCTTGTCGATGACAAGTGTCTTTCGTCGTTTGCTACTCTCCAGAGATGTGTGATTGAGGCTCCTGTCCTTCAGCCGCCTGATTGGTCTCTCCCATTCGAGATCATGACGGACGCCTCCGATTTTGCCGTAGGGGCAGTGCTGGGACAGAGGAGGGATGGAGTACCATTTGCTATACACTATGCTAGCCGCACATTGGATTTCGCACAGCGGAATTATACGGTCACAGAGAAGGAGATGCTAGCAGTAGTGTTTGCCCTAGATAAATTCAGATCATATATCATTGGATCCCGAGTGACCTTGTACACAGATCACACCACCATCAGGTACCTCATGGCAAAGAAGGATGCCAAGGCCAGACTGACTAGATGGATCCTTCTACTCCAGGAGTTCGACATTGAGATTAAGGATAAGCCTGGAGTCAAGAATGTGGTGGCGGACCATTTATCCCGACTAGAGCAGCCTGAGGAGTCAGAGCAGATTGATCCGATCAGAGATACCTTCCCAGATGAGGCTATCCTTGCTATCGCCTCACTCCCATGGTACGCCGATATTGTGAACTTTCTCGTTGCTGGGAAGGTTCCACAAGATTGGCCCAGGCAGAGGCTTGAGACCTTCCTTGCGAAGGCCAAGTCTTACCATTGGGAGGATCCCATCCTTTACCACGAGGGAGGGGATAGCGTCTGGCGTCGGTGTATTCCTCAGGAGGAACACCATAGCGTCCTCACTTACTGCCACAAGCTTGAGGCAGGGGGACATCATTCTGGGAGGAGAACGGCACAGAAAGTGCTCCAATCCGGTTTGTGGTGGCCTACCCTCTTCAAGGACTCAGATGAGTTCGTGAAGAGGTGTACTGACTGTCAGAGGATGGGCACTTATGGACAGCGTGATATGATGCCGATGCAGCCTATTCATTTCTGTGAGATTTTTGACGCATGGGGCATCGATTTCATTGGCCCATTCCCTAAAAGTCAGGGATTTGAGTACATTCTGTTGGCCGTAGATTATGTGAGTCGTTGGGTGGAGTCTATCCCCACCCGAGCCGCTGATGCGAGGACAGTTTGCAGATTTTTGAGGAAGCACATCATCACGCGGTTCGGGGTTCCACGAGTTCTTATTTCTGATGGGGGATCTCACTTCATCAACGACCAGGTGAAGGCACTTGCTAGCGAGTTCGGCATAGACCATCATGTTGCTACACCATACCATCCACAGACGAATGGTCTAGCCGAAGTGTCGAATAGGGAGATCAAGACTATTCTGCAGAAAGTCGTCCGCCCTGACCGAAAGAACTGGTCACAGCTTTTGGACTCGGTCTTGTGGGCATATAGGACGTCTTTCAAGACACCTTTGGGCACATCTCCCTTTCGCCTCGTTTATGGCAAGCCTTGTCACCTACCTGTTGAGCTGAGGCACAAGTCACTCTGGGCAGTTACAGACATATTGATGGATCCAGATGGTATAGGAGACCAGAGGAGGGCAGAGCTAGCTGCCCTGGAAGAGCTTAGAGATGCAGCTTTCACGAGCAGCCTACATTACAAGGAGAGAGTCAAGGAGTGGCATGATTCTCATATCAGCCACAAACATTTTGAGATTGGACAGAGAGTATGGCTGTTTGATGCGAGGCTTAGATTATTTCCAGGGAAGCTACAGAGCAAATGGAAAGGACCTTATCTGGTTCGGAAGGTACACGACAACGGTAGTATCGACATATCTGAGTTGTCTTCTGAGAGTACCTTCCGAGTGAACGGCCAGCGGCTCAAGCCATTTCTAGATCATGAGCCGCGGGTCGTTGATCTTGCCCCTATTCATTTTGCGTGAGATGTAGTCTTTGACTCACATCTAATGCATCTCACGCCTGAGCTTTACTGATTCTCCGCTGTACATAGATCCAGATGTCCATATCAGCACATTCTTTAGTCCCACATCCCTTTCTCCATCTTATGATTATGCTATACTTAGGGTGCACTTTACCCTAAGTATAGGGGGGATGTGAGACATTTCGGGTATTTCTTTTGTTTTTGTTGACCCCTGTTTTGCTGCCTATACTTAGGGCTTTTTCACCCTAAGTATAGGGGGGGTAGACCCTGTACATTCTCCACTCGGTTTTCCCTTCGTGTACAGCCTGCTATACTTAGGATTACTTGATCCTAAGTATAGGGGGAAGACCCGAGTCCCTCTTGACTTTCATTCTCTTTTGTATAGCCTTCCTTTTCACTTCCCTATACATAGCACGAGTTATGTCTTCTTCATCGCTCTTGACTCTGAGGACATCGTTCGAGCTAAGTATAGGGGGGTGTGTATATATTTCATATATACTTTAGCCATAACTCGTACTTTGTGTGAGTGTGTTAATAAATAAAAAATGGCTAAAAACCACAAAAATTAAAAATTTTTCATGTACATAATCTTCTTTTATTTTGCACATACATAGCTAGGGTACAAATTATTTTTGTAAAAATGATTTCAAAAATCTTTTGTGTAAAGCTTGTGTAAATATTTTCTGTATCAAAATTATGTATATGGTACAAAATTTTTCCAAAATGTTTTGAAAATCAAAAGTTTGCAAAAATCTTGTGTAAATGTGTGTAAATATCTTTTTGCAAAACTTGCACTTCATGCATCATCATTCATGATTTCAAAACATTTTCCAAAAATTTTGCATGGTTGTAAAATTTGTGTAAATATGCATCTTTTTGTACATATGTATATAGTTTTCCTTGGATGATAGTTGACATTTAAACTAGCCAGGAATCAAATTGAGAAATGGAGCTTGATTAAGATCTTAATCCACCTAATTTCTAAGAGGAACCTTATAGGGCTTAGGTTTAAGGCTTTTCAGGTCCATGGTGACTTAATTCTTTGAGTCCACTAGGCTATGATCACATGTCATCTCAATGAGCCTAAGTAGAGCACTTAACAACAACACATGACTCATATAGATTATGGCTTTACTTGGAAAACCGCACTATGCACCGAGCTCTCTACGGATGAGATGGTGAGGAGGCAGTCTTCCTTGACTTGGGGTAGCATATGAGGGTAGTACTTCTAGGCGGAACCTCTCTTCTTCATTTAGTGAAGGAAGTGCGTCTCAACTTGGTCTGGTTGCCATGAAGTCTAACGACGGGAGTTGTGGGTTGCAATAAAGCTTCAAAAGAGGGATAGTCTACTGGCTCAAGAGGAAAAACTCCTTGTATATATGCTGCACATGTACATGTTGTATAGATGCACTCGAAAAAAAAAAGTGTGAAAAAGAAAATAACTCCAAAAAAGTGGTGGGTCTGAGAGAAAATGATAATCCCACCGGAGTATGTATATAAGTGCAATAAGCAAAGCTTGGTTTCATGATCCACCTGTTGTAGCTTGCAGCAGGGAGACTTGGCTACACTGGTCAAGCTCCCAAGGGTACTTGGCTACACTGGCCTTGACCCATTCTCTTCTTCCCCCTCTTCTTGAGCCGGTTGTACTTGAACTTAGAAGGGAACACCCCGCTCCTCGAGGAAAGAGTGGCCAGATTGAGGTCATAGAGTTACCTTGTTGGGGAGGATTGTCAAGTTGCCATTTCTGAGGTGGAGAGCTTAGACCTCACTTTCACAGGACAAGAAAAGATTCATGATCTTCAGGGTTTGTAGTTGATGACTTGTTCTGATCTGGAGCATTGAGGAGTCCTTGTTATAGAGTAGTGGAACTCGGAGGCTGTTAGGTTTTAAGCTTAAGTCTAAATAAGGTTCCGACACATCAATAATCCAAAGATCTGATTAAGCTCCATACCTCAATTTAATGAAGGCAAGTTTAATAATCAACCTTGATCCATGTACATTTTCTTTTTCTTTTTCCTTTTTCTTTCTTTTGCACTTCTTTTTCAAATAAGAGTTTGCTAAGGGACTAGCAAAGTATAGTATAGGGGGGTGATGAATACCCATTCATCACTCTTTATTCTTATATTTTAGCTACAAAAACCTATGCAAATGCATGTAGATATGTGTAAATAGGATTCTTTAGCAAAAGCATGCATTTTTGTAAATATAGATAATTAGCATGTTTTTTTTTGTGCAAAAATAAAAGAATAAAGAAGAAAAAGAAAAAGAGGGAAATATTTAGAATAAATATTGAGCAACCTAACCCAAGGGAGGGCTCAGCATGGGCCTGACCGCATAAAAGCCACAAGTAGAGGGAGATAGGGGCTCATGTGTAAATATTTATGTAAATAAATAAAATAATATTTTCCTCAACCAAAAATATACTTGTATATATTTTGTATATATTTAGGAACTATTAAAAACAAGATAAAAATCTAAAAATCAAAAATACCAAAAAGAACCCTTCACCATGTACATAGTTCATCATCCTTACTTTATTTCACCTTGTAAATAACCTAATTTATTTTCAAATCTTTTTGTAAATATTCCTTTTTATGTTTTGTAAATAAAATAAATAAAAAGAATCAAAACAAAAATCAAATAAAAATTACAAAATTAAAAATATAAAAATATCTTGTATATATACCATGTATATGAGTGTAAATAAATAATTATTTCCCATATGTATATAAACAATAAAAATAAAGTAAAAATAGCCTTTTATTCCTCATTTTATCCTATAAATAAATAAAATATAAAATAGGAATAAAAATGTATAAAAATAAATAATTAAAAATCAAAAATTAAAAATCAATATAGTGTATATATACCTATGTATAGCTATATTATATAGACCTTATTTTTATTTCCAAAAATTAATTAAAAATCACAAAAAAATAGAAAAAATTAAAACAAATATTTTTCATGTTTTGAGTTTTTGAAAATTCGGCCATTTAAAGGCCCAAAAAAATAAAATAAAAATCTCAGCCTTGGCGGCCTCTGATTGGTCCACGGGGGATTGTTGACCCCCGGTCAACACCTCCCCCAGGACCACCAGAGGCGCGGATCTGGGTTTCGACCCGATTTCTCGATCTTTTCCCCACCTGATCCGAATACCAAATCCGCAAACCCCGGGCCCTAATCCATCTGCACACACCCGAGATCCTCGCCCGGAGGTTTGCATGGGGATCCGCGCGCCGATCGTCGTGCCCGACTCCATTCTTCCCGGACCCCTAGCACTATAAAGTTGGAGCTCCGCCGCACTCTCACGCCATCTTTGGTTACCCATTCTCTCTCCAGTGAGCTCCATCGCAACAAGCAAGGTGACAGCTTGCCCCCGCCGGTGTCGCAGCGAGGAGGAGGTGTCCGACCATCGATCCGGCCGCTTCTTGCAGCCGTGCTCCGACGACCACCCGGAGCTCGAGCCTCGGGAGTGACGACCTTTGAGGCGAGGACCAGGAGCTAGCTGAGCTCCAGCACAGTCTACAACATCACCCAGGTAACCTTAGTTCCTACCCAGTTAGAGTAATTTTGGATTTCGCCCAAATCGACTGTTCGCCGTGTTCCTGTGATTCCGGCTATCTCGCTTCATATTTCGATCATCGGAGCACCCCATCACCTCCGCCATCTCCTCACGCACGTTCTACGCCCACTCGTTCAACCCAGCTCGCCCCGGAGCTGGGAGTCGAGCTCCACCGTCTTCCGCTCGCCGGAGCTCCTTCGCCCCGACCCACCAGCCACTTTCACCCCGCTTCTTTGGGTCGAGGCACTTTGCCCTCGACCCGCGAAGCTTTCTGTGTGCTTTGCAGGTCCAAAGGGAGGTGTCTGAGCCCCCCTTACATCCCAGACCGGAGCTTCGCGCCGCCAGCCTCGCCGGAGCCCCTCCAGGGCTCGGCTGGGCCATCGACCAATACCATCAGCTGCGGGCCTGCACCGGGAACCTGTTCCGACATCCAGAGGCAGCTGAGGAGGAGTGTAGCTCACGCAGGAGGCCGGCGAAGTTCGCCGGCGTCGAGTTCTTTCACCATCCTCCAGAGCCGTCAGATGAAGCCTCAGCTCCAGTTCTAATATCAGCCGTCCATCTTTCGAGGAGCCGCGACCGTTGATCATCCAGAGGACCTCATCTGGACCGTTAGTACCCGAGGAGAGAGGCACCTGAGCCCCAGTCGTTAGATCACCCACGTGGCCTCGCCTCAGCCATCGATCGAGCCCAAGAGAAGAAGAGAAGGAGAGCGCCGCCCATCCTGACCGTCCATCCACCACGTGGCGCGCATCTGGCCGTCGACCAATAAAGGGGTAAATATCTTAGGGCCCCCTCTTAGTTTGTCATTTCATTTCCAGTCCTGTAAATATTTTTAGAACTTTATTTACGTAGGGTTATTTGCAGTATGGACCTTGTGCTTAGCTTTAATTGCATGTATGCCCCTGTGTGTATGTGACCACGTGCTTCGTCACGTGTTGTGTTGGGCATTTTACATCTTTTGTCCTGTAGAACTGGGTCGTTATGAAATGAATGAATATTTTTGAGTAATTGCAGTTATGCCCCTGTGAGTGTTTTTATTACGCATGTGCGAATTTTATTGGGCTTTTTGCAACCGAGTCCCTGGGCTTTTGATACGAGTTATCAAAAGGCCCTAAGACTTGGTTTTTATTACCATTTGGTCCCTGTGTGCCCCAGCCACGCGCCACGCGCATGACTTGCTGGGTATTTTGCACCAGAGCCCCCAGATTCTCGGGTATTTGCACATTCGTCCTTGTGCACTGTGCCCTCTTTGCATTTTTGAATAAAATATCAAACGACCTCCAAATCCAATGAGATTTTTACACATGGCTCCTGCCATGGTGTAGGAATTTCTATGATTTTTGAGGACATTTTTATTTTCATTTAGTATTTTTAAAAATTCAAAAACCTACTTTTTAGCTACTGTCTAGGTTTAAAAATACCAAAAAAAATATAAAAACCCCACCAAAAATTCTAAAAAATTTAGATATTGTTGTTTGCTTGCTGTTTGATTTTCCAGCCGAGTTTGGCTATTTTTCATCACTTAAAAACCTTAAAAATTGAAAAACCCCTAAAAACCCATAAAAATTATAATAAATAAATTAAAAATCCAAAAACAATAATTAGGGTGCCTAAATTTTCCTTATTCTATCTAGTATACAGGAAAATTACCTCCAGGGCTTAGTGAGACTCTTAGATATTTTATTTTTGAGTTTCAAGCCTTGCTGGACAGTACCTCTTTTATTTAGCACTGTTTGATTTTTAGAAAATAATTTACCCATTAGAAAAATTTCAAAAATTCACCAAAAACAGTAAAAAACTTAAAAAACATAAAAACAATTTTTCCCTAATTTTTGCATTATTTTTGGTGTGTTTAATAAATTGTTGAAGTTGGCTTGAGTTTCTTGTCTTTTATTTTCTCACTCTTTTGAAAATCCAAAAAAAAAAAATATATAAAAATTAACAAAAACCACTAAAAAAATCATTTTATTTTATTTTATTTCATTTTCACTACTTCGTAGGCTTCTGCCAATCCGTGCTCCTTGTGTTCGACCCTGGGAGCTATACCAGGTTAATATCATAGCGAGACCGCTTTCGCATTTTTGATTGATTTTATTTCTCGTAGTGTTCTAATTTTTCTTGATATACTTAGTTCGATTGACTGAGGTCACGACGACCATTTCTTTACCTTTACCCTTAGTCATTCGGACGGTTATCACCCATGCTTCCACTGCGCTCCCTTTGTCTAAAAACAACCTTTGCTCAAGACCAAGGATCGCTTATGTTAAAATCAAAAATTTCAATATAAGAGTATTTCAACATTTATATATGCTTCACCCAATTCATATAATATGAATATTATGAAGCTTCATGAATGACTAGAGTATAGACAGTAGAATGATGACACTCATCATCTACATCCATCCAAACTCTTAAAACATAGGTTCAGGTAGGTACTCAAACAATTTGAATACATTATCTCTAATAGAGCTACCATTCTACATGATGTAGAGAACCATGTCATTCATGATTAAATGTCAAGAGCACATATGTTTGCCAGAGTATCTTTATTGATTTTATAAGGATTATTTGATAATTACGATCATCATCGACATGTCACTTCCAAAGTACATTCGATGAGATCAAGACTTATAGAGACATGCAAACCCTAGGGTTTTGGTCCTATTGTCCTTTTAATTATCACTTCTCATTATTATGAGGAAACTTGCATATTGCAACCACATACATCATGTGTCCAACTGCAATTACAATATCTAGATCAAGGGTCCAATCCATGATATTCTACTGGTTATTAATGAGTATAACATTGAGTGGGTTTAATGAAGGATTATCTGAAATAAGTAATTTGCATAAGGGTATATATTTATATATATACACATATTATACTTTGATTTAGGAGTTTTTATATCAAAGTTGTCTTGTCATGTCAACAATGAAAGTTCATTCCCTTAATCACTTTCAATGTAAGAGATATACTTACCATTATATCTCAGCAAGATCTGGGATCTCCTCTTTATCTTTGTTACATCCCAATAATATGAGAAACTGCAACTCCAATAAAGAGAAGCGGGAACACATTCCGCCTTGCAAGTCCAACTTGCATTTCCCAATTCGGTCTTTAACACCCGGGCCCACCACCCCTAAGGTGATGTTGACCCGTCGTTAATTGAACCAACCGTCAACAGGAATAGAACTCGCTATGTGCAATCCAATATCGCCCCAATAATATGAGGATCCGATATTGGGGTCACTACGCATACGGCCTTACTCTTTCGAGAAGCAAAGAGTCAGATCCAGATGCGCTTGTATATAGGAGCTATCACTTCGTACAGGCGTCTCCTATATACAATCCCTGGCGACGGAAACCCTTCGCCTTGACGGGAGACCATGGATGTCACTTATGTGATCCTCCACCTCTTATTCAAATTTAATTAATTACTATGAATCACATTCATATAATTAATTCTTCCAAGGGAATTATTAACTCTAATCATATTAGAGTATTCTTAATTGGACATAATTAAATTAATCATATTAAATTAATTATCAATCCAATTCAATCAATCAAACTTAATTTTATGCTTGAATATATATGATATTATTCTCAAAGTACGTATTAATTCGTATTTTAATAATTATAAAAATACATCATAATCCCTCGGACATTATCCCGGCCCTACCCACTGTCATGGCCAGTACCGACGGGAGTGGGGCGGACCACATACGTTGCAACCCGCTGACCAGCGATCCCCGACTAGACACCATATCCGCCTCGGGAAAGGATAATGCCAAATTGATTATTTTGTACTTGAGATGATCATCGGTTCTTCAACCGAAATTATACCATATAGTAATCAAAACAATTTTGATTTTAAGGAAATTTGCTAGGCAAATTCCCAAGTCCTATTCAAGCAAGAAGTTTGATGATTGTAATTCCAATTATGGTTTAGATCAAATCTAATCAACTAATTGGTTGGGGCCAAGTCAATTAGGCAAATAATCATGTTTCAATATTTCATAAATATTTTTCAAGATTATTTCACGAAATTAACAATTAATTTCACTAATTGACAATCACTTGGTTCTTGATTAGGAATAACCCAAGTCGTCCTCGGTTTGTGAATCATATTCAAAACAGTCGACCTAAGGCTCTGATACCACTTGAAGGATGTGGTTAGATCCTCAAGCGCATCACGGAAGCGTGAGTGTCGTATCGAATACGACGAAGAGCGACTAGTCGCACTAGTTGCTCGATGCAGCGGAATTTAAAAAAAAATTTTATACGACGAAACCACATGATCCAAGAACACTTCTCGGATCGTTTCGTCTAAACCACAAACAAGTAATTAGGATTACCTCTTGAAGCGTGGTTGCGATCAAGTCTCTAAACGAAGAGACCTCCTGTCTCAAGTCCGATCCAACGGAGGAGACGCTTGCGAGCGCGGGGATGAACCGCGTGCTTCTCGCAATCCATGTTGATGATCCAAGCGGCGGATCTCCTGATCTCAACACACGAGATCCAACTTCTTCTTTACGAGCGAGGTGCACCGAAGAAGACGGAGATCCACGAGCAGAAGAACGGGCAGCATAACGACGATGCCGCGGCGATGGAGAACCTCTCCATGGCATCCATGGTGGACGGCCATGAGAGGGAGAGAGAGGGCTGACCTCTAGAGAGAAAGAGAGAGGGAGAGAGAGATGCTTCTCAAGCATTATGTGTAAAGAGAGAGCATGGGTATGTCTCTCTATTTATAGGGTTTTGGGATCCATGGATCTCAATCCATGTGACATATAAAATCAATAGGTGAGATTCATTTATGTCAATCCAATGGTTAAGATTGTTGTTGGTAAAACCAACAAATTTAGATCAAAATATATTTGACAAAATCAAATACAAATTAATCCAAAATCAATTCAATAAATAAGGAGAGAATGTGCATGGAGATTTCATCTCCATGCACTTTCCATGTGGACGGCCACACATTCCTTTTGGGAATGATGTGCCGCCCCCCCTCTTTCCATGGAGAGAGCAATCTCATGGAAATCCATGAGATTGCATATCTCCTTGAAAATCTCCTCTATTTATTTCCAACAACTTTTGTTGGCTTTTTATTCTTCAAAAATAATTCATAATTATATTTGAGAATATTGCAATCTTGCCATAGAAAAATAGTGAATCAAATTCACAACCCAAAACAATATATAATTTACATTGTCAATTAATTACACAATGTGTATCCAATACACATAATAATTAATCAACACATATAAATTATAATTAACTCTCTCTAATACATTATAAATCACATTTATAATATATTATGAATAATTGGATATTTCTATCCACATTATTCTTATCCATAACAATTAAATCATATTTAATTATATTGGATAACTTATTCTCATGTACTCAAATAATATGAATCACATTCACATTATCTACATCTTTGATAATCAAATCACATTTAATTATCTAAGATAACTCTCCTTATAATATGAATCAAATTCATATTATTCATGATAATTTAATCACATTTAATTATCCATTTTCTCAATGCTCGGATACATATATCAACAATAGAATTATCCATGAACTCTTTCAAGGATAATGCGCTTTCTCCGCGAATACTTGGAGATAAGGACAGGGCGATTGTATTGTTCCACGTATAGTGACATGGATATTGAGATCATATCTCAAATCCAGATCGTGGGCCTCCCATAGATGCTTGATTAAATCAAGACTGCAAATCTAATCTTCTCATTGAATCTGAATCACATTCAGATTAATGTCCAACATTTGGACTAAAATCAGATTACTTCTCTACTGAGAGGAGTCACTAAAATCCAGACCCGTTTCATCACTCCCTAGAAATGGAAGCGTCATGGTTATACAACCGTTTATGATCACATCACCCTCAGGCATTACCAATACCTGTACATCCTGCATACTGGAGAACCCAGATTAAACCCGAAGTATTGGATCAACTTTATACTGTCTACTTCATGGTTTTATCAGTAAGTTTCTCAT
The DNA here is from genome assembly GCA_037367405.1 of Ottelia alismoides. Lineage (NCBI taxonomy): Eukaryota > Viridiplantae > Streptophyta > Magnoliopsida > Alismatales > Hydrocharitaceae > Ottelia > Ottelia alismoides. Next base: position 31,430 of record JAZKJV010008319.1, on the reverse strand, counting down.
TCGATCATTGGGAGTCGGTATTGATCATATACTTTCCAAAAGCATATATCATACCTAGGTCTTGATCATATACTTTCCAAAAGTATATATCAAACCAACAAATTCAGTTAAGCTTCCAAAGCGAGACGACCGTGCGCACGGAATTTGATTCTTCCCAATATCTCATGAGTGAGCTCATGTCTTCCGGTTCAGTAGTGAACCTGTATGATCCCTTTGAGAGATCGTATTACTCATATGCCCTTATATGCACACCAGCGCGCCGGTGTATAGACCTTGATTAGGCCATCAACCTATTGGTCTGCCAAATGTACATACTGTCACGACCCGTCCCGCTAACCAGGACGTGCCGCGACAGAGATTCTTTCTTCTTCTTTTATTTTCCTCAAGCAAACATGTGGCAATCTCAAAAACATAATATCTTTGTATTTCAAGTTCACAACACCAAGAAGTGTATTACACAAGTTCTATATATTACAACTTCTTACAAAATAACTCAGAGAGTACAAAAACAACGAAAAGCAAAAGACACCTCCTCCAAGTGTATCAGTGGTCCTTTCCCCTGCTATTCGTGATTCTGCTGATATGTACATATTTATAATATAAAGGGATGAGTCTAAACCCATTTATGAGCTTAGACCCAGTGAAAGGATCTCAAGCTTTTTACATATAGCTAAAATCTGAAATATGAGCATCATGACAAGAAATTTATGCTGAAAACTGTGAAATAGCTTGAAAGAAACTTTATGACAGAAATTCCATATAACAGCATGCTAGTTTTGCAATTAAAAACTGAAATCACTTCAAAAGCAGATAAACTGAAACATAATCATCAATATCAAGTTGTTTGTACTAATCACCACTGTGGCTAATTTATTGACTCATGAACGCTGAAACAAAGCTAAGTCATACGCGTAGACGGTCCCAAAGACCAAAAACACCCTGCATACGGCCCAAAGCCTATATGTATACAGAATGCAGACCCAAAGTCCTCTTGATACCATATCTAATGGTTTGCCATATCTAATGGCGGTTTCAGGGTCATATCTAATGACATCACCATATCTAATGGCTAGTTCATGATTTGTATAAAAGAGCTATTGTGGTGCTTATCTTCTGATTCTGATTCTTTTCTTGCCACTAATAAATCGTACTTTTGCTAATTCAAGCTCATAACAGCAAATTCATGATCATAAAACACTCTTGACATAACATACATATTCTGACAAATAGAACTTGTTAAGAACTGGAAAACCGATCCATAATGTATAGTAACCGTGCAAAACATAATTCTTCACATAAAAACTCATATCTAAGTAGTGAAACTTATGCCTCGTGTTCCATCAAGAACAAAATGCTTAAAAACGCGTTATCATGATAAAACACCTGAAACGACGTCTGAAATACATTCTAAAGCCCTGATTTCATATCAACTGTATGATACTTGTAATTCATGCGTAAAAGCTTTAGAAAACACGATATCATACTTGCTATTCTAAACCATGCATAAAAGCTAAAGACTAATGCTTTAAAATAGCGCTTGAGAATCCCTCACCTGGTTGTTGTCTAACTTGAGTCCAAAACACCTTCTTTAGTGAAATCCCCCCTATAGCCGTCTTAGATTGAATACTACGGCTCGATGCGGACAGAACTTCATTACGGCTTTAAAAACGCTCTCGATTACCGACAGGGCTTCGCCGTGGCTCCTCTCGTGCTCTTCCCGCAACTTCGGCGGCCTTGCGGCTCTAAGGTGGAGAGATGGGCGTGGGATGAAGTGAGGAGGAGTATGGGGGGTCATGGGTATTTATAGGCCTCCACCACCTTTACATGTGTGACATGTGTCAACATGTAAGGGAGCCTCTAAGCCACATGCTGCCTCTCTTCCATGTATGACGACACATGGCCTGCCACATGGCTTATCCATGATATAACTTGTTGCCCAAGCAAGGTGTGGCTTTATCCACGAGATAACTTGTTGCCCAAGCAAGGTGTGGCTTTATCCACGAGATAACTTGTTGCCCAAGCAAGCTGTGGCTTTATCCACGAGATAACTTGTTGCCCAAGCAAGGTGTGGCTTTATCCACGAGATAACTTGTTGCCCAAGCAAGGGGGCTATACCATGACACGTGCTAGTCTTAGGATAATGACACATGGCACTAATGAGTTTTTGACACTTGTCCTGACTATATAACGACACGTGTCCCATGATTTCCTCTCCATATGTCCTACTTTTGCTAAGGACTCTTAATTATCACTAACGACGGGCAATTAGCACTAATCATGTTTAATTAATCTTAATGATGTGATTATGGCTAATGAGTATAAATCTATGCTAATGACGCTTAATTATCACTAATGATGGGTAATTAGCACTAATCTTGCTTAATTAGTCTTAATGATGTGATTATGGCTAATGAGTGTAAATCTATGCTAATGACAATTAATTATCACTAATGACGGGTAATTAGCACTAATCATGCTTAATTAGTCTTAATGATGTGATTACGGCTAATGAGTGTAAATCTATGCTAATGACGCTTAATTATCACTAATGACGGTTAATTAGCACTAATCATGCTTAATTAGTCTAAATGATGTGATTATGGCTAATGAGTGTAAATATATGCTAATGACGCTTAATTATCACTAATGACGGGTAATTAGCACTAATCATGCTTAATTAGTCTAAATGATGTGATTATGGCTAATGAGTATAAATCTATAACATTATGGGCATTATGCAAGTAGTGGCTTCTACTACTTATAAGGTACTACCAAAATTCCAGATTAAATGTGGTACTATGTTTCGAGGTGCTACACAATTCAGAGAACCTTTTGAAGTCCATTTTTATACAAGATGGTCTCTGATATAAACACAACAAGTTTCAATGAAATCATTGCATAAAGGCAAATCTATTGACCATGGTATCTGTAAAGTGTGAACACTATCAACCCAATATTTCCTTGAAATAACAGTTGATAAGATTCAAAGGCATAGTGTACAAAACGCGTATTACAATTCTCCCCTACTTGCAATAAATTTCGTCCTCGAAATTTAAGTACCTTTGCTAGCTTGAAAATAAGTGGGGATATTGAGATCTCATTTCTTTCTCTCGTTCCCATGTGGCTTCTTCTATTGCATGACTCCTCCATAAAACTTTAACTATAGGAATCTTCTTTGTACGAAGCTCTTGTACTTTATAATCTATAATTTCCACAGGAACCTCCTTGTATGAAAGATCTTCCTTCAATTGAATATCTTGAGGTTGTATCATATGGGTTGGATCTGAATAAACTTCCGAAGTGTGGAGACATGAAAGACATCATGTATCCTTGCTAGTTCAGATGAAAGTTGAAGACGATATGCCACACTACCGATTCTCTCTGTGATCTCATAAGGGCCAATGTATCTAGGGCTTAGTTTCCCTTTCTTCCCAAATCTGATTAGGCCTTTCCATGGAGATACTTTTAGAAACACATGGTCTCCCACTTGAAATTCTAAGTCTCTCCTTCGCTTATCTGCATAACTTTTCTGTCTGCTTTGCGCTGCCTTTAAGCATCTCTTGATTTCCTCAACTTTTTCTATTGTGCTTTGTATTAGTTCAGGTTGAACCAATTTTCGTTCTCCAACCTCACTCCAACAGATAGGTGTTCTACATGGTCTTCCATACAATGCTTCATAAGGTGCCATCCCAATACTAGTATGATAGTTGTTATTGTATGCAAACTCAATAAGTGAGAGATGTTCATCCCAGCTTTCTTTAAAGCTCAGTGCACAAGCTCTAAGCATGTCTTCTAGAGTCTGGATAGTACATTCTGATTGGCCATCTGTTTGAGGATGAAACGCTGTACTAAAAGCTAATTTTGTTCCCATAGCTTTATGTAAGCTTGGCCAAAGCTTAGAAGTGAACCGTGGATCTCTATCAGAAACAATTGACACAGGAGCCCCATGACGGCTAACTATCTCATTAACAAAGATCTTTCCCAAATGGTCTAGACTGTATGTCATGTTAATGGCTAAGAAATGTGCAAACTTAGTTAATCTATCCACTATGACCCATATTGCATCGTGACCTCGACGGGTCCTTGGAAATCCTGTAAAAAATCCATAGTGATGTGTTCCCATTTCCATTCTAGTATTGGAAGTGGATGTAATGTCCCCACTGGTCTCAAACACTCTGGTTTAGTTTGTTGGCATATAGGACATCTAGAAACATACTCTGCAATCTCTCTCTTCATGCCAGACCACCAATAGTAGCTTTTAAGTGTTCTATACATCTTAGTGCTTCCTGGGTGCATAGTATACACGGAGTTATGTGATTCCTCTAGAATCTCAGTCTTTATATCAGATTTCCTTGGAACACACAATCTTCCTTTAAAGAATAGGACCCCTTGACCATCTATTGTATACCTGGCTTCATCTCCTTCCTTAATTTTCTCAATCATTCTAATGATTTCAGAATCATGGACTTGTGCCTCCTTAATTTTATCATATAATATGGGTCTCACTTGTAAGGATGCTAATATGGCTCCAGAGCTATTTATGGTTAACTTTGTACGTAACTCTTTCAACTGATAATATTCTCCTTTTAAGTGAGATAGATGACCATTAGACTTTCTACTGAGAGCATCAGCTACGACATTGGCTTTCCCAGGATGATATTCTATGGAACACTCATAATCTTTGATTAGCTCTAACCATCTTCTTTGCCTTAAATTCAACTCTTTCTGAGAGAATATATTTCAAACTCTTGTGATCCGTAAAGATTCGACAAGTTTCTCCATATAGGTAGTGTCTCCAGATCTTTAAGGCAAATACTATAGCAGCTAACTCAAGATCATGAGTTGGGAAATTTAACTCATGTTGTTTTAGCTGTCTAGAAGCATAAGCAATCACCTTATCATTCTGCATCCAGACACATCCCAGCCCTTGTCTTGAGGCATCGCTATAGATTACAAAATTACCCTTTCCTGAAGGAAGGCTAAGTATAGGTGCTGAGGTGAGACGACTCTTGAATTCCTTAAAACTCTTTTCGCATTCTTCGTCCCAACTATACTTCACATTCTTCCTAATTAACCTTGTCAATGGTGCAGCAATTCTAGAGAAGTTTTCTACAAATCTACTATCGGTCGTTCCCATCTAAGAACTGATTCTATCTTTGATGGATCCACTGTTATTCCTTCTCCAGATATGACATGGCCTAGAAATGCAACATTCCTTAACCAAAACTCACATTTATCAAACTTTGCATATAATCAGTGTTCCTTCAGAGTTTGAAGTACAATTCTTAACTGTTCTCTATGTTCTTCTGTTTTAGAATATACTAGAATATCATCAATAAATACGATTACGAACTTATCCGGATATGAACGGAAAACCCTATTCATCAAGTCCATAAACACAGCTGGGGCATTTATCAATCCAAAATGCATTACCAGGAATTCGTAATGTCCATAACGAGTTCTGAAGGCAGTCTTAGGTACATCTTCGACTCTATTTTTTTTCATACCCTGATCTCAAATCTATCTTTGAAAACACAGAAATCCCTTGCAATTGATCAAATAAGTCATCTATTCTGGGCAAAGGATGTTTATTGTGGACAGTCACTCTGTTTAGTCTTCTATTTTCCTTTGGGTCACTGTCTCCTATAAATAGTTCTCTCCCAACTTCTTTACATGTTCAAATGGTAACTGGTGCTCAAATTCATGTCTTTTAACTGAGTGGGCAGCCATGCCTCCTAGTGTTTGTGCTATCAAGGTCAACGTGTCGTACACGTTGTTATTGTTATCATTCTCGTGACTAGGGTCTTGTGTGGTCCCATGTGGCTGCTCTACTGTCATTGTTTCCTAAATAAAACCTCAATTAGATCCTTCATTAATATAAATCCTCCAATAATTATTCTAGATATCCTCAAGACTATAATATCAATTTTCTATAAAGTCCCAATTATCTTCTAATACAAATAGGTCAACTCCTAATATAATTCTTGCTCAAGGTCGTAAAACTTTTGCTCTGATACCACAAGTTGTCACAACCCGTCCCGCTAACCAGGACATGCCGCGACAGAGATTCTTTCTTCTTCTTTTATTTTCCTCAAGCAAACATGTGGCAATCTCAAAAACATAATATCTTTGTATTTCAAGTTCACAACACCAAGAAGTGTATTACACAAGTTCTATATATTACAACTTCTTACAAAATAACTCAGAGAGTACAAAAACAACGAAAAGCAAAAGACACCTCCTCCAAGTGTATCAGTGGTCCTTTCCCCTGCTATTCGTGATTCTGCTGATATGTACATATTTATAATATAAAGGGATGAGTCTAAACCCATTTATGAGCTTAGACCCAGTGAAAGGATCTCAAGCTTTTTACATATAGCTAAAATCTGAAATATGAGCATCATGACAAGAAATTTATGCTGAAAACTGTGAAATAGCTTGAAAGAAACTTTATGACAGAAATTCCATATAACAGCATGCTATTTTTGCAATTAAAAACTGAAATCACTTCAAAAGCAGATAAACTGAAACATAATCATCAATATCAAGTTGTTTGTACTAATCACCATTGTGGCTAATTTATTGACTCATGAACGCTGAAACAAAGCTAAGTCATACGCGTAGACGGTCCCAAAGACCAAAAACACCCTGCATACGGCCCAAAGCCTATATGTATACAGAATGCAGACCCAAAATCCTCTTGATACCATATAAAATGGTTTGCCATATCTAATGGCGGTTTCAGGGTCATATCTAATGACATCACCATATCTAATGGCTAGTTCATGATTTGTATAAAAGAGCTACTGTGGTGCTTATCTTCTGATTCTGATTCTTTTCTTGCCACTAATAAATCGTACTTTTGCTAATTGAAGATCATAACAGCAAATTCATGATCATAAAACACTCTTGACATAACATACATATTCTGACAAATAGAACTTGTTAAGAACTGGAAAACCGATCCATAATGTATAGTAACCGTGCAAAACATAATTCTTCACATAAAAACTCATATCTAAGTAGTGAAACTTATGCCTCGTGTTCCATCAAGAACAAAATGCTTAAAAACGCGTTATCATGATAAAACACCTGAAACGACGTCTGAAATACATTCTAAAGCCCTGATTTCATATCAACTGTATGATACTTGTAATTCATGCGTAAAAGCTTTAGAAAACACGATATCATACTTGCTATTCAAAACCATGCATAAAAGCTAAAGACTAATGCTTTAAAATAGCGCTTGAGAATCCCTCACCTGGTTGTTGTCTAACTTGAGTCCAAAACACCTTCTTTAGTGAAATACCCCCTATAGCCGTCTTAGATTGAATACTACGGCTCGATGTGGACAGAACTTCATTACGGCTTTAAAAACGCTCTCGATTACCGACAGGGCTTCGCCGTGGCTCCTCTCGTGCTCTTCCCGCAAATTCGGCGGCCTTGCGGCTCTAAGGTGGAGAGATGGGCGTGGGATGAAGTGAGGAGGAGTATGGGGGGTCATGGGTATTTATAGGCCTCCACCACCTTTACATGTGTGACATGTGTCAACATGTAAGGGAGCCTCTAAGCCACATGCTGCCTCTCTTCCATGTATGACGACACATGGCCTGCCACATGGCTTATCCATGATATAACTTGTTGCCCAAGCAAGGTGTGGCTTTTCCACGAGATAACTTGTTGCCCAAGCAAGGTGTGGCTTTATCCACGAGATAACTTGTTGCCCAAGCAAGCTGTGGCTTTATCCACGAGATAACTTGTTGCCCAAGCAAGGTGTGGCTTTATCCACGAGATAACTTGTTGCCCAAGCAAGGGGGCTATACCATGACATGTGCTAGTCTTAGGATAATGACACACGGCACTAATGAGTTTTTGACACTTGTCCTGACTATATAACGACACGTGTCCCATGATTTCCTCTCCATGTGTCCTACTTTTGCTAAGGACTCTTATCTATCACTAACGACGGGCAATTAGCACTAATCATGCTTAATTAATCTTAATGATGTGATTATGGCTAATGAGTATAAATCTATGCTAATGACGCTTAATTATCACTAATGATGGGTAATTAGCACTAATCTTGCTTAATTAGTCTTAATGATGTGATTATGGCTAATGAGTGTAAATCTATGCTAATGACAATTAATTATCACTAATGACGGGTAATTAGCACTAATCATGCTTATTTTTCTTAATGATGTGATTACGGCTAATGAGTGTAAATCTATGCTAATGACGCTTAATTATCACTAATGACGGTTAATTAGCACTAATCATGCTTAATTAGTCTAAATGATGTGATTATGGCTAATGAGTGTAAATCTATGCTAATGACGCTTAATTATCACTAATGACGGGTAATTAGCACTAATCATGCTTAATTAGTCTAAATGATGTGATTATGGCTAATGAGTATAAATCTATAACATTATGGGCATTATGCAAGTAGTGGCTTCTACTACTTATAAGGTACTACCAAAATTCCAGATTACTAGATGTGGTACTATGTTTCGAGGTGCTACACAATTCAGAGAACCTTTTGAAGTCCATTTTTATACAAGATGGTCTCTGATATAAACACAACAAGTTTCAATGAAATCATTGCATAAAGGCAAATCTATTGACCATGGTATCTGTAAAGTGTGAACACTATCAACCCAATATTTCCTTGAAATAACAGTTGATAAGATTCAAAGGCATAGTGTACAAAACGCGTATTACACATACTCAGACATATAGTAACACATCTGTCTCTGGTCAGAGGATGTGTGCCTGTATCGTGACAGCATACGATATAGGACTTTGGTTATCTCGATCTCGTTAAGTCAACTCTTTGACCTAACTAATCTGACACCTCCGAATCTCTATTCCTATGCAGAGGACATGCATCAAGAAGTCAGTCAGATATCAGCCTAACTGAGAAAGGATAGCCATCTCCTACTCAGGCTGGAGATCATCTCTTAATAATCATTTGACGGTGCTTGATGAGTCCTCAATCTAACTCATTAGATATTCATCTAAGCACCAGCCTCTATGATTCAATAATTGAATCAACAGCTATATGATCATTAAGATGGCCATGGTACATAACCCTAATTGTACTAAGGGACCTATTATGCAAACTATGTACTCTTTATTTCAGATTAAGGAGTGAATTGCAATAACATTTATTGCATAATGGCTCGCCGTGGGCTCGCATGTCCAACAAGGTGATTGACACCCACCTGTAGATCATGAATTTCACCCCTATAATATTGGAGTTCCTTGAGGATCTGCTATTGAATGTCCATGGGTCCTGTCCGAGAGTGATACTGGTCGGAAGACTATCGTGAAAATTGGCCATGAGGTGCCTCATACTGTTGGTGTCTCTACTACCGAGTTCCTACTAATATTGCGGGCCCTACTGGACTACTTGGTTCTGGCCCTGATGGCTATATTGTTGTTGTTGCCTATGTTGCTAGGGCTGGGTTGTTCCCTAACTATGTTGTGGTGCAGGAAAGAAAAGGGTATTTTAGAAGGTCAAGGAACGTTGATATGGCTATCGGTCCCCCATGTTTCCCTGTCTAGCTGGGTCCTATACATACCAAATACTGTTAACTTCCTATATTTACGGGGGTTCTTCCTCGACGATCTCTGCTGGTGGTAGTGGCTGCTGGAAAAGTTGGGCATAGGACTAGTTCTGAACCCAAAGCTGAGGTGGCCTTGACATCTGTTGCTCCTGGCCATGATGCACTCAGAAAACTAGAGCAACGAATGCAGTCGCGATTGGTATCCAGATCTTGGACACCTTCTCAGTCAGTTGCTCCATTTGCTTTGGTATCTGAGAGATCCTACTATCAATGTCATTCACCATTTTGTTGATCTGTTCCACAACTACTAACTGGTCTGCAATGATGCTCATGTTCGGAAGTAGATCGTTAGTTATCTCAACAATAATATGTTTCTCTCCTTTAGATTGGAATGTGTTGAAGGAATCAATGTATGATCTGCTGGCGATCTGCGAGACCAGCTGGCAATCTGTGAGTGGCTTGTCTTAGTCATCTGCTCGAATACCTTCTAGGTGGCATCCGTACCTCATGATGTGTAGTTGCCTCCACTGGCAGTGCTCACTAAATTTTGTGTCTCATAGTTGAGACCAGAACAGAGTGACTTGACCAAAATATTATCATCTAGAGCATGACATCAACACTTTTATAAAAGATCTTTGAATCTATCACATGCATCATAGAATGGTTCATGAGGCATCAGAGAAATGCTGGTGTTGCGTGTCCTTATCTGATTAGTCCTACTCAAAGGGTAGAACTTCTTTAAGAACATGTCCTTGAAATGATTGTACGTGGTAACCATCACTCCAAGATTCTTCACCCAATAGTCTGCTTTGCCTTTCACGATGAATGGAAGTGCAGTGAGATGAATTGAGTCCTAGATGACTCTAGGGTGCCTGAGATTAGAGCATACTAGCTCCAAGTCCCTTAAGAATACGTAGGGTTCCTTAGTAGTATTTCCATGGAATTGTGGCAGCAGGTTCAGAAAAGCCATCTTCAATTCAAAGTCAACTTCTGGCTTGGGAGGATCTAGATAACTTCTCACTCTATACTGTCCTGGGTTGTATGTCGCATCCATTGGTGGTTCAACCCCAACGTTAAGCTGGTTAATTTGTGCTCTCAGTAACATCTGTTATTGCTCATATGCGGTTAATCTTGGTAAAACCATCCGCATCAGGTTTTTGTTGTGTTCGTCTTCATTGTCTTTTTGGAGGCATCTTTTTTAAATTCTTCTTCTTCACCTTCAGAATTAAATGTATTGGTATTAATAGAGTTGGAAGAATTAAAATGAGAAGCATCGGGGTGAGAATTTTCCTCAATGCAGTGAAAGAAGAGAAGTTTGGTATAGGAATGACCTCAGTTGAGGAAGAAGAGAAAATCAGGGGTTTGAGTACAAGGAGGTTCAGGGAAAGAGTATCCTTCAGTAGGTTAGGGTAGTAGGCTTGTGGTGTTCAGTGGGAGGCTCACGGAGTCCGAGCAAATGTCATCACAACCCTCCATTCTCGATGTCAAGTGATTAAGAGAAAGATTACGATTCGTAAATCAACAAGGGACAGTAATGGCACATATGTGTGGTACTTGATGTTTGATCTTGATCTATGCCCACAATGCAAACACAATATAAACCCTAATTTCACCAACTCACATAGTGACGACCACAAGAGTCCAATCACTTTATCTTTTCAATATTAAATTTGTGATAATTAATCTTGTAATGAGTCCTTAGAGGCTAGACCTATAGGAGTGTGAGTACAATCGAACAAATATCCCGTACTTATCCTCCTCCTTTGTGTCATGTAGCTTGCACTTTTGAGGTCCTTTTTATAAGGTCTGGATCCACTACTCAGCCAAAGAAGTATAGTAGGGAAGCTGATAGTGGCGAAACAGGTACTTCGGACTAAGCTCGAGACGAAATCACCCGTGATCGTGCTAGGACCTACTCGGACGTGAGACGATGAGACAAACACTCCCATGAGGGCATGGCCTAAGTTCAATACTTCAAAATATGTTGGTGCTCTACACAAGGGGAGAACACCATCGATGACCTAGCCCTACTCGTCCATGTACGATAGAAGCACCAGTACTTCCTGAATCCAGGTGATAGACATGGTAGTATTCAGGCTGGGTTTTGAGCTCTAATCCTTATTGGTAATGCCTCACTTAGTAATAGGTGGTGATCACGAACATGGAGTGTACCTAAATCCAAAGGACATGTTGCTCTCCCACAAAATTTTTGATTTTATGGGTTTAATTAAGTTGGCATTGTCTAGCAGTCCCGATTTTAATTGGATATCACTGAAGTTTTTAGGTGAGCAGAAAATACACATCTATCGTCCACTCTCAATTTCCTTTAGATCTTAAGTGACAAAACAAGAGGGGGAAATCAAGAAAAGCTGATGCAAATGAAAAACAGTGATGTATGCAAAGATAGAAGACTTAAAACGCTTCCTTGCAATCTCCATATGAGATGCAATACAAGCATTTTAATTTTATTTTATATGAAATGCAAAGACAAAACCACACCTAGAGAATGTTTTATTATCCAGGAAGAATTCAGTAAATTTTTACTAGGTTGAATGATATAACAGTGCATCTCAAATAAGTGCAAACTGTGGTCCTTAGTTATATGAGCATGCAATGAAATCCTAGTATCTCTAATAGTTGTATGTGCAGGTCTAACCTATGAACGACTCAAGTCCGGCCCCACCCTCATCGGAGAGTGAAACAAGACCAACATGCCATAAGAAAATGTCCAGTCTCTTTACACACGCAAGAACCCAAACATGTACCACTATGAATGAGTAGGAATAATTATAAATTATTTACAAAAAAATGCTAAAAATTAAATCTTAGACTCTACGCTCTCTCTCACGGCTTGACTCAATCTTAAATTTAATGTGACTTTTTGACAGGCTGTCGAGATGCGTCAGTTTCTCAAAAAACTGCTCGACGTACGCCGGGTACCTCGCACGAAAAATAAGGGAGAAAATGTAAGAGAGTTACACAAAAAATAATCAAAAATAAAGAAAAGAAAATAAATGCTAATAAAAAGAATTAAAATATAGGAGGAATAAATGGAAAATGTACAATGGAGGCTTGAGGGTCAGACTACCCGAATATTTTGAAATTTTAACATTAAGTTTTCTAGACAAAAACCTAAGTTGTTTGCCTCCCGGCAACAACGCCATCTGATTGATCCTTAATCACCCTAGTTAATTATTGCAAGTTAACTGTTGTATATATGTCGTGTTGTTGTCAAGCAATCGAAATCAATCAAGAAATAACCACAGTTATTTAATCAATTAATGCAACGGTGGTTCATTGTTTATTTAACCTGGAAAAGCCCTAGGGTCGAACTCAAGGAGGCAAAGGAAAAACCTAAATAAATATCTATCATATTTCGAGCACGTTTTTCGAGCTAGATTTTTTTTAGTATTTTTTTAATGTAATATAAGAATGCAAATGCAAAACCGGCCTATTTTGAGGACTAAAATACAAACAATGATCAAACATGGTCCAAAAATTATGAAACTTGGTCGGAAGGCAGATAATGATGAAATGCGAACACCATAATTTTTTTTCTAATTTTTAATGAAAAATAAATAAATATGATTTTATTATTGCAGAAAATTTGAATTTATAATCGCTAGGCTAACTCAGGTTAAAGAATTAATTATAGTGTCATTGTCCCTAAATTAACAAGATGTTATCAAGAAACTCTTATTCAACCACGAAACAAATCAAGCAAGTAAAGCAAGTGATCAAAGCTACTTTTATTAACCTGGTATAGCGACCGGGGCTGAACACAATGAGGCAACTGTTATTAATGATCAACCAATTCTATGACAAATCAAAGAAAAGAAAGAAACAATAAAGGCACACTACTCTTGGATTTTTGATTTTTTATCTATTTAGAATATTTATAGATATTTAATATTTATTTTTTAGGTTTATTTGATTTTCAACTTTTTTATTGATTTTTTACCTTCGCAAATTTTTATACTTTTAATATTTTAAACAAAGCACAAATAAAAGCAATGAGATAAAAGACACACGACACTCTTTTTATATTTTTGAATATAGAAAAAACATCCATAAAACTCAAGATTTGTTTGTGTTTTAATAATTTTTTTATAGTTTTTGTATTTTCCAGAGATTTTTAGAATTTTTTAGGGTTTCAAAATGAAAAAAAAACAAGAAAAGAAGCAAGCAGTGGACAACCAGGAGTATTGCTCAAATAAAAAATACAAAATAAGCTCAAATTTTCAGAGTTTTCTAAAAGGAAACAAAATGAAATTCAGATAAAAATCAAACAAATAAAAATACACGTAATCTATTTCTTTAGAATTTTTAAAGCCATTTTCGAATTTTTATGAATATTCTAAGGTAAACAGGGACTTTTTAGGTTGTATTTGATTTTTTAATAATAGTAAATAAACGAAAAAAATCAAACAAAAATTACTGTAAACAAAACACACTAAAATGAGCTTAAACTATTTTTTATGAATTTTTTGGGTTAATTTTTATAATGATTGCAATTAATAAAAGAGTAAGAAAATAATCTGTCAGTTAAGGTCCTAAGTGCAATTTATTTCAGTTCCAGGGACCAATATTAACAAGCAATAAACTTTCAAGGGACCAATCGCAGTAATTCTAGCAAAAACATGCGCTGCATGTGAACCAAATTCACAGGGGCAAAAATGCAATTTTCTAAATACTTTAACTATTTGTTAACAAATAAAAGCATGGGGAGAAGTTTACAATGAGTCAACAAAAACACGTGAAAACATTCACGAGTTTGACTCAACTAGAATAAAATGCAAGTAAGGAAACTATGAGGTCCTAATTCCAAATGGTCAAAACTACTTCTATAATTATTGTACTAAAACAAAATAAATGGAATAGGTAAAAAGATGCAATAAACCCTGTAGGCACATAGAACACATGACGTATGATGTACGACTCTAATGGACCTAGAAAAGGATCTGACAGCCAGGGAATGTGACGTTGACATACGATCAGATATTGGCTATGGCACATATCTGACGGTTTGGATAAAGTTGATGATGTACGTGTCAGATCCGTGCAGTATCTGATCAGACCACAAAAAGTTGGGCATAAATGGGCTATCCTGATCAAACCTGGAAGGAGGTCTCTTCATTCGACAGTAGAGAAGGAATCACAAAGAACATGAAGAAGGTGTGATTAGATGAGCTTCGATCATGTATATCTGGCGCTCCAAAACATGGAACTATTAGCTACAAAGTCCAATACGTCACTAGAAGTGATCCGCGTCAAATAGGAGACTCAGATGGCTCTAAGGAAGGTTGGATGATGATCTGGAGGTTATGGTGCCTAGAGCATCTACACCATTGAAGTTGAGGCTTGCATCAAGCCTCTCGTGTGCGCCAGAACTTGCAAAGGGATGCGACGTTAGAAGTCGAAGCTTTGACGAAAGTTATTGAGCTGAAACAACAAAGATAAGCAAAGGGGGGTGGATTTGATTTCCAACATACTTCGATGGGGAAGTCTGGGCCTAGTCGTGCTCCGATGAGCATGATTTAGGGTGGTCAGTTTGTGAGTGAAGATGGACAGCGATACGATGAGTCGATTGAAGTAGCTAGATATGGGAGATGAGGCGCCAGCCCTGTGGTCAGAGCAGTGAAGGTGGACAACGGGGGTAATGACTAGATCGGATATATATGATGGAAAGGATGGGGATCAAAGGTACCTAAAGATATGGAAATGAAGGCCGAAGTTCGGCAAAGTGATCGGTGGGGTTGTGGTCTCGACCTAACCGCAGGAGGCTGAGGAGGCTAGTTACAACGGAGGAATCCGACAACGAGCGAGCACAACTCTATCGGCCACCAATCCAAGCTCCAAAAGGATCCTACGGAGTCCTATTACTACCCTAAGGATGCCGATGGAGGAAAAGGGGGCTCGTAGCAAACTACGGGCGCAGTGGAGGGTAGGAGAATATTTATAGGGCTCCCCATGCATCTGGAAGGATCGAGAGGTTTTGGGGGAACCAAGGTGGATCCGACAAAGCTTAGGGATACACTAATATAACAGATCATGGGGGATAATCAGGCATGAGATTCCAGGGAAAAGGTGGTCAGAATCGGGCTGGGGAAATGGAAGAAAACGGGTCCGGTGAAGCCCAGCTGGGTCCGAACCAGGAAGGGGAAGGGTTGACCCATGTCAAAAAAGAATTTGCAAAATAAAAGAGAAAATTGATTAAAAATAGTAAATGATTTTAAAATAAAAAAGATTAAAACAAAATGTGTTAGTTATTTTACAAACTATTTTTTTTGTGATTTCTAATAAGATTTAATCATATATACAATATTATATACAATATATGTTAGTATGTATTGGTATAATATACCTATATTTTATATCGTATATTTTTATTTTATTATTTTCACAAAAATACCTTATATTTTATAATTTCTTTATTTACAACATATTTTAAGCAGTGTTAATGTATTTTCATTTTTTTAGCGTACATACAAGTGTTAATAAATTAATAATATGTAAACAATATATACATTTGATGCTATTGTACAATGAAGAATTGCTTTTACTTTATTTTTTATCTATTTATTTTTTTAATTTTATTTTAATTTTATTCAATTATTGGGAATATTTACAAGTATTTAAAAATACAATATATACAATTTATTCACAAAATTAATTAATAAATAAATATAGGTATAGATAATGAACAACTGTATATAATTCAATGTTGAAAATATCTTTATTATTTAAGATACATATTTATTTACATGTTCTATTGAGAACTTAATTTTTTCAAGTTCATTTTATTGAGAAATATATATATATATAAGGTAAATGGGGGATGATATGTACATTGAATATTTTTGGAACTTTTTTGTTTGAATAAATAAGGGCCCTATCTCTCCCTACTTTATTCCTTGTCGATCAAGTCAATAATTGACCTTCTCTCGGGGTTCGGGTTAGCCAGTATTTATTAGATAATTATAACCTTATTTTTATTTCTTTTCTTATTTATTCTTTTATTTTTGCTAAAAAATGTTAAATATACATTATTAACAAATCAATGATGAATACAATTTGTCGATTTTAACACATATTTACACATGTTTTGTTAATGAATTTGTCTTAAATAAAAGAATAAAGATGATGAATTATGGACTCGTCATTCCCCTATACTTTAACTTTGCTAATCCCCAAGCAAACACTTATTCAAAGAAGAGGTGAAAAAAATGAGAAAAGAAAAAGGAAAGAACTTAGAGCAATATTGATTATTAAACCTTTCTTCATAAAATTGTAGTATGGAGCTCGGCCAAACCTTCGATTATTAGTTGGCAGAACCTTGTTGGGAAATGGATTTAAAACCTAACAGCCCTCAAGTTCCATAAGACTCCTATTCAGGTCGCCTCAATAGTCATGTCAGAACAAGTCTACATATGCAAACTCTTATGACTATGAATCTTTACTTGTACGAAGTAAGTGAAATATAACTCCCCACCTCAGAAATTACAAAGAAACAACCTCCTCTAACAAGGTAACTCTTGTCTCCTGATCTAGAAACTCTTTCCTCGAGGAGCAGTGTATTCCCTTCTAAGTTCAAGTGCAACCAGCTCAAGAAGAGGGGCAAAGAAGAGAATGTACCGTGGCAAGTGTACCCACATATCCCTTGGAGCTTGACGAGTGTAGCAAGTCTCCAACTGCAAGCTTCCATGAGATGAGACAATGTATCACTAGGACATGAAAAACTCAATTTAATTCCAGACTAGTTTTAATATCAACAAAAATTCTGAAGAATGCATACGTACATGCAAGTAAAGGTATTTACAAAATATTCGAAAAGAAAAGAAAATAAAAGACATAAATCTTTTTGAAAAGTTTTTCGAAGAATTTTAGCAAGTTTTAATGGAATTTTTAATTTTTCAAATTTTTAGGTATTTTTAATAAGTAAGAAAAGATAGAAAGTATTTACAAACTTTTGCAAAAAAAATGTAACTATTTACACTTCTTTTATACAAAAAAATTATACAAGATCTATACATATTTTGACAAGATTTTAAAAAGAGAATATTTACAAGTTTTATATACAATTTTTATAAAGGTATTTTATCTACAAATTTTATTATAGGATTTTATATTCAAGAATTTTATGTAACAAGTTTACAAATAATTACATGTTTCATTTACAAAGATTTTACAACACATATATACAAATAATTTATATACACATAATTTTATTACCCACATGACAAAAAAATTTTACAAATCATTTTACAAAAGTTTTCAAAACATTTTTAAAAACTAATTTTACAAAAAAAATTAAAATTATTTTTCAAACAATTTTTCAAAAAGGTTTTTGCAAACATTTTATTTTCACACATTTTACAAACATTTGTATAATATACATAATTTTGATACAAAAATAATTTACAATCATTTTACAAATAAAACATTTTTACAAACATTTTTGAAAAGCTTTTACCAAAAAAATTTACAGAGATTTTTACAAACATTTTTACAAAATATTTACAAATCATTTTTAAAAAATTTTATACATATTTTTACAAACATTTTTCAACACATTTTTATTCCAGTTTTATAAATAATAGCCATATTATTAGCCCCAAAATTCAAGTTATGGATAAAGTATATATATACAATATATACGACAACCCCTATACTTTGCTTGAACTATGTCCTCATAGTGATCAAAGAGCGACAAAGGAAGACATAACCCATTCTAAGTATATAAAAGTGAAAAAAATTGTATACTACAATGACACAAAAGAATAACGAATGAAATGAATGGAAGCCGATGATCCCCTCTATACTTTGGATCAAAAAATCTTAAGCATAGAAGACTATGCAAAAGGGGAAAACCAAGGAGAGAATGAACACAAAATCAACGACTCGACTTGTCCCCCCTATACTTAGGGCAAAATATCCCTAAGTATAGAAAAGAATATCGATAGTTAAGGGACAAATGAGAGAATAATCAAAGAAATGAAAAACAGATATTACCTCACCTATACTTAGGTCAGATGTCCCTAAGTATAGGCAACAAAAAAGAGGTAGTAGAACAAAAAGAAATATGAACAACACAAGTTCAACACCCCCTATACTGGGGATAATGTACATCCTAAGTATAGAAAGAATCCTAAGCAAGAGCTGGAGTGTTGAATAAAAATGAAAGAATGAAAGAATAAAATAGAAAACACGGATATACAAAGAGGCGGAATGGAAGTGTAACTCAGATATGAGATGTAGAAAATGAGAATCAAAGAACACATCTCATATAAAATGAATCGCAATAGTGTCAATGGTCAATTATAAAGAAAATGTTTCAGGAGCTGAATGTTGACTCGAAAGGTGGACTTAGAAGACAACTAGGATATGTCAATGCTATCATTGTCATTCACCTTTCTGACTAAATATGGTCCCTTCCACTTGCTTTGTAATTTCTCTAGAAATAATCTCAGTCTAGCATCAAATAGCCACTCTCTGATTCAGCTCAAACTGGTTATGGCTAGTGTGTGAATCATGCCATATCTTCACTCAGTCCTTATACTGTAAGCTACTCGAAAAGGATGTATCTCTAAGCTCTTCCAAGGCTGTGAACGTTGCTCTCCTCTGTTCCCCTACACTCTCTAGATCCAATAATATCTCTGTGACTGCCCATAGTGACTTATGCTTGATCTCCAAAGGTAAATAGAATGATTTGCCATAAACGGGTTGAAATGGAGATGTATCTAATGCAATCTTGAAGGATGTCCTATTGGCCCACAAGATCGAGTCCAAAAGTTGTGACCAATCCTTTCGATCTAGGCAGACAACCTTCTACAATATCGTCTTGATCTCCCGGTTCGAAGCCTCAACAAGACCATCCATCTATGGATGATATGGAGTGGCAACTCTATGATATATGTTGAACTAATTAGTAAGGGCTCTTACCTTGTCATGGATAAAATGAGTACCTCGTCAGAAATTAGAACTCTAGGAACCCCAAACCATGATATGATATTCTTCTTCAAAAATCTACAAATAGTCCTCACATCAGCAGCTCGGGCGGGATGGCCTCAACACAATGACTCACATTATATACAGACAATAGAATGTACTCGAATCCCTGAATCTATGAAAATGGGCCCATAAAATCATTTCCCCATGCATTAAAAACCTCACAGATGTGAATGGGCTACATCAGCATCATATCTCTATGACCACAACTACTCATCCTCTGACAATCAGTACACCTCTTCATGAATTCATTAGAATCCTTGGAGAGTGTAGGCCACCAAAGGCCGGATTGGAGAACCTTTTGTGATGTCCTCCTAAAGTGATGTCCTCCTGCTTCAAGCTTGTGGGAATTGGTGAGGACACTGTGGTGCTCCTTATGAGGAATACACCAATGCCAGACACTATCCCCTCCTTCGTGGTAAAGGGTGCGATCCTCCCAATGGTACGAATTGGCTTTTGCTAGGAAAGTCTCAAGTCGCTTCCCGGTCCAACCTTGTGGAACTTTCATTGCAACAAGATAGTTCACAATGTCAACATACCAAGGGAGAGAGGCCATAGCAAGAATTATCTCATTTGGGAAAGTCTCAGTAATAGGTGTGGTTGTCTCTGAATCCTCAAGATTCTCTAATCGGGAGAGGTGATCCGCTACCACATTCTTAACTCTAGGCTTATCCTTAATCTCAATATTAACCTCCTGTAGTAGAAGGATCCATCTAATCAAGCATACCTTAGCATACTTGTTAGCCATTAAGTAGTGGATGGCGGTGTGATCAATGTATATAGTCACTCTAGATCCAAGAATGTTAGATCTGAACTTATCCAAACCAAAGACTACCGTTAGCATCTCCTTCTCTAAAATAGTATATTTCTACTAGGAGGCATCCAAAATATGGCTAGCATAGTGAATGGAAAAAGTTAAACCATCCCTCCTCTATCCTCGTGCAACCCCTATGGCAAAATTAGAAGCGTCCGTCATTATCTCGAATGGGGGAGACCAATCGGGTTGTTAAAGGATAAGAGTTTGCACAACCAAATTCGTGAGAGTCTCAAATGACGAAAAAAGCTTATCACCTATAAGGAAGTCGATGTCTTTCATGAGAAGATCAGTAAGCAGTCGGGCAATACTACTGAAGTCCTGAATGAACCATTGGTAGAAACCGACATGCCCAAGAAAAGATCGCAACTGCCTCAGATTGAATGATGGAGTGAGCTTCTTGATGATATCCACCTTGGCTGGATCGACCTCCATGTCCCTGTTGAAGATGATATGACCAAGGACTATCTCTTGAGTCATCATAAAATGACTCTTCTTCCAAGAAAGAACAAGGCTAACCTCAATGCACCATTGAAGCATACGGTCTAGGCAAGAAAGACAAGCATCAAACCCATCAACACAAACCCATCCTCGTAGATCGAAAAATCATCCATGAAGACCTCTAAATATTCAACCATCATGTCTGAAAAGATGGAAAGCATGCACCTTTGGAATGTAGCTGAGCATTACATAATCCAAAGGGCATTCATTTAAAAGCATACATCTTAAAGGGAGAGGTGAGTGATGTTTTCTCCTGGTCTTCGAGAGCAATGGACACCTTATTATACCCCGAGTACCCATCAAGAAAGAAGTAATGACTCTTCCCAGTTAATCTTCAATGATCTGATCAATGAATGTAGTGGGAAGTGATCCTTCTTGGTGGCTTGATCAATCATCTGTAGTCCACACAGACCCTCCAAGAAGTGGGTACACGGATAGCAATCTCCTCTCCGTCCTCATTCACTATTGTAGTGATACCTGTCTTCTTGGGTACCACATGTAATGGACTATCCCACTTGGAGTCAGAGATGGGGTAGATGAATTCAATGCTCCACCACTTGGATATTTCCTTCTTTACCACCTCTCGATGATTCGGGTTCAGCCCACGCTTGAACTCATGCGAAGGCTTAACATCATCCTTAAGATAGATGTGATTGGAGTACATGGATAGACTTATACCCTGGAGATATGGTACATGCCAACTGATTGCCTTGTAGTTTCTCTCGAGAACCTCCATCAAATGAGATTCTTAGTCATCAATAAAATCTGCTAAGATAATGACTGGAAACTAATCTGGCTCACCCAGAAGGAATCTGTACTTCATGTCCTACAGTAAGGTCTCCAATTCTGGGGATATGGAATTTGGCAAATCTAGCCTCTGAAAAGTCTGAGTGAAGGCTACCAGATCTGAATGTGAGAACTCTTGTTGTGTCTTTGAACTCGACGAAGATGGCCATACTGGTGTATCTATCAATTGTATTGGCACTATCTCCATACTAGCTGTAAGCTCTGCAGAAATCAAAAACGAAAGGTACTTATCAAACTCTTGCTAGTCAAGTCCGTGTCTGAATCAAAGGGATCAAAATGACAAGATATGAAATCAGCTTCACTAACCAAATCAACAACGCCAGCCTCTGTAGTATCCTGCCCAAAAACTATGCACTTCGAACTCTCGTCATCTGGCATCTGTAACTCTACTAACTCTGAAGATGTGACTAGAGCTCGTGAATCCTCATTTGTAATCGCAAAGTCGCACATGTGGTGGATGTCTAGCACTGAATCTGTCGTCTGCTTTGAGTTGACTGAATCTCTATCTCTCAGCTCCTCAATCATCTCTATTCGAATACTCTCGCCTTCGATGCGAAAGTATACCTTCCCACTATAATGATCAGACACTACCTTTGCTGTCACCAAGAAAGGTCGGCCTAATATGATTGGGATATATATCATGCATTTAGGGATCTCCATGTCCAACACAACAAAGTCCACATGGAATTTCAAGCCTTGAATGGTGACGACAACATCCTTCAGTAACCCCTTCAGCCTCTTGAGACATCTACAAACTGAAGTATTGTCCTTCTCTATCTAAGAGGGTCAAACTCGAAGCAGTCAAGTAATACTGGCGGAAGAAGGTTAATCGAAGATCCACTGTCGAATAGAGTACGATCGAACCACAGCTCGTGAATGTGGCATCTAACATATGGAGCCCCTACATCTGGTCTCTTGGAAGGCAATCGGTTCTGGATAGCAAAGTACGTGGCACGGGTGAGCACATGGATTTCTACACTATGGTTGCCCCTCTTCTTCTTACATATTGTAGACTTATCTCTAAGATTCCTCTGGAATAGAAGGATATGCTCTAATGCCTCCTGGAGAGTCAGTTGGATATGAAATCGATCTATCATTTGCTCGCTGAACTCTGACTGCTGTCTCTTTTTGGGATGTTCTATGTTTTGACCGTTCTGAAAGCTGAGTGCTTGAGGGAAGGGAATGGCTACACCCACCTCAGAAACTCGAGGGTCTAAGTAGGACTAGGTCTCTGAACATGCAAATGGATGGAATCCATATAAGCATTATCAATCATCACATCAGATAGACCATGACAAGAAAAGGAAACCTTTCCTTTATTCGTCTTTTTGCTTTTCAAGATTTTGTCATTTTTTTATATTTTTTCTAAAGACATCATCCTCAGGTACATGAATGGAAGTCAAAACAATTGAAGTGTCTTTACATGGACTCTTTGTGGCACCAGTACCACTGGCAACATCTGAAGAAGCTGCATTAGTATCGCGCTCTGGCCCGTCATATGGAATACACTAGTAGCATTAGCACCACCAACTATAGCATCCAGAGAAGGGACATCATCATCATCGTCATTTGGATCATCCATCTTAGTAGCATCAGAACCATCATAAACATCAAAATCAACAACCTCAGTATATATCTCTATCTCATATGGCACTCCTGAATGGGCATCTTATTCGGCTAGATGAGGCGCCGCCTGCTGGCTCCCTACTGCTCCTAAGTGTCATAAAATCAGCATCAAATACATAATACACATCGTCAAGTACCTCACTAGGAGTGGTGTAGTCTGTAGACTGTACTTGCTCAGATTTCCTCTATAGGTTGTTCAGATTTAGCTCGATCTGTGCAGGTATGGCAACTTTCTCCTCGATGATCCCTCTCATATCCTTCCTAAACTCTTCCATCCCTCGCCTGAAAGTAGTATATTGCTCTGCAAGCATGCATGCAAGATCCTCTAATGTTGGGTTCTCATAAAGGTGCATGAGACCCAGATGAGTTGCCTCTTTAAAAGTGCCGAGGCTGACCGTGCTGCTGCTGCCGAGGGTATGAGTGAGGGGGAGGCTGTTGAAAGTGGGAGTGAGTCTTCTGTTGCCTCCACAGATGACCTTGGTACTAGGGTCAAGAAGCGGTGTGCTGGGAGTACTGGGGCTACTGCTGCTGCATACCCTGTCTTGACTGTGCTGGAGGTTGCTGCTAGGACTGAACACCTCCAATAGACCACTGAGGCCTGGGTGATTATGGCGGATATCGGGTTGTTGCTGGTACAAGGAATACGAAACCCCGTTGACTTCCATCAAGGACTCTGTCTTCTCGTGCAACAGTGGGGGAAGGAATGCCAATGGATTATCACTATGTTAGACCACCATATGTGTGTCTGGTGAAGGTGGTGGTGGCAACTCGTACTGCAAGTGTGGTTGAACATGATTTGCCTGAATGTGGTTAGCCTATCTATATGATGCGGATGACTGTGAAGAACTGCTCCCCTGATCATCATATAATCTAGACTGTGGCAAAGAAGCTATCTCTACCTCTTGAAGGAACAAGATATGTGTCTTCATGTCACTCAAATTCTATTCCAGCTCATCATTCTTGTTGAGCTTGTCTAGGCCTTGGCATGTCTTCTTCTCTATGATCTCCATGTGGTCCAACTTCTGACTGAAAATGCCCAATTCTGCAGATGATGACTCTGATAGTGCTGCTATAGTAGAAGATGAAGATGAACCGGTCTGCCTCTATACGTGCAACTCTGTGGTGAGATAATGCCTGGCGGGAGGACTTCCGCTGAGTGTGGACATGGGTCGGGGTCATCACTGTGAAGTTCACATTCATCTCCTCATAGATGGCCCAGCTGTGATCCTTGTCCTTGGACAAATATCATCATCCACAAGAGGCGTTCACAAGCCTCTACAACTTTGTTGTCATCCCATAAAAAAAAGCTTTGGACCAATTTTGGGCTGGCTGATATCATGATGTGGACACCTATCTTTGAGCTCTCTGAATCGATCCCAAACCTCATGCAACTTCTAGTTTGGAATCATGGTGCATTTACTGATCATCGCACTCGCTGCATTCGTCCGACTGAGTGCATAGTACTTGTTGAGGTACTCGGTCCTCAACTGCTCCTAGGTAGTGACAACCATCCCCACATGATTCAGCCAGTAGGATGCTCTGCCAACATAGTAAAATGGGAAGGCTATAAACTTGACGGCATCCTCGTCCACCAGTATGTCACTAACGGTGTTGCAGATCAATTCAAACTCCTGGAGATGTAGATGGGGCTCCTCGGTGGCGTTCCCATGGAACATGGGAAAAAACTGAATAATCTAGGCCCTGATCTCAAAATCTCCCATAATGGGTGGCAATTGAATCCACCTATGAGTGAGAGTTGCATTAAGGTTGTGCAACTCTCTCACGGTGTGTAAAGGTCTTTGTGAATCTCTAGCCTCCTCCTGGCATCTCCTTTTGTCCTTTGCTCGATCCTTAGGTATCTCTCATCCACCAACGGATCTCTCAACTCTAGCATTTACTCTCCCATCTCGCATTTGTGTAAACTCCCTCCTAACTTCTGTCATTAGTAGCCCCTGGTCCCTAATATGTCTCTACATTGCCTCTCGGATGCCATGAGGCAGTTGTTGATCGCAACCTGGTCAAATTCATCATGAATATCTGGCTGCTTATCCTCTCTTCGCTCTCAGGCCATCTCATCAGACTCTGAAACAAAAAAAGAGTGGACCTCAAGTGTCACCAAGTCAACAAAAATCTGCTTTGACTGTTGTTGTTGTACATCAGGTAATGTATTAGGTAGGTCAAAGAAGAAGGAAGTGGAATACTCTTGTTCCAAGAAGGGTCTAAGCTCTCAGAAACCGCCCTAGATGAACGAACAAGTATGCTGTGAAGCGGTGCCACCAAAGGTAGCCTAAGAGTCTATCTTCCCGCCGTTGTGATGTAGGGAGAAGTGAAGAGTAGATCTGGACTAAAAAATGATATATGAGAAAAGAAACCTCCAATTCACCAACTCAACACAATGAAGACCGTGAATGCTAGGCTGTTAATTTTTTCCATTTTAAAGTTTAGTGATGATGCATTTATTAAACATGCTCAGGGACAAGGTCACCTGGGGTAGAACCTATCCAAGCCGACGGTGCACACCCAACTTTGACAAGAGTACTTATACTAAGGGTCGAAGGCAAGTTCTTGCATCTCAACCATACATCAATGAGTAATGTATTAGAGCATAGGGCACAAGTTCAAGGATTTAGGCTCTAATCTTTAGCGGCTACATCCTCACCCACTATGTCCGGAGGTAAGTACCTGCCGTTAAGCGAGTTTTTCTAGGTTTTTAAATTCAAGATAAAAACAAATACAATATCGTCGTAACCTTAAAAATCTCGCAACAAACAAAAAAATATTTTTATGTTCTCAAGCCTAAATAATTACAAAAAAATGTAGCAAGAGAAATTTTTGCTATTTAATTAAATTGTATAGCAATAGGATCGAAGTCAGGGAGGCTAGAATTCCCGCAGCATGCCCTTCATGGGTAATTTGCACTTTTTGTCCCTTTATTTATTTATTATTATATTTTGATGCAAAAACTTTTTATCTTTACGTTTCAGTCCTTGTAATTTCCAGACTTGATTTTGCGTGATCTTTTCATTGAAATAAATCTTTTTTTTGTCAACAAATTCTCGAAAATTCATGTTATGTTCCTGCTTTGTCGCTCTTCTTCATGAATAAATTTCATCACATTTATTTCTATTTGCTATTTTAAAAAATTCGAAAACTATGTCATTTTCACTATCAAAACTTTGAAAAAGAGTAAAACTTTAAATATTGTTCTAAAAATTCTAAAAAAAGTTAAAATTACGTGTATTTTATTGTCTTTATCACGCATTAATTATTTGCAAAACCCAAAATGCAAAATACTAAAATTCTTAGAGAAAATGTAAAACAAATTGTAGAAAAATCCAAAAAAAAGTGATTTTAATTCCTACGTGTAGATATTTGTCCATATTTTAGCATAAAAATAATTTCCTAAGAGGTTTAAGACACTTAAAATATTTTTAAGTTGCAAATTACTCCACACTGCATACTGTTTACCTTTTTGTCACTGTTTGATTTTTATAAAATCACAAAAATATCAAAAAAATAAAAAAAAATTACTAAAAATATTTTAAAATTTAAAAAACAAAAAACTATTTTATTTGTAATTTTCTGAGTATTTTTGACTATTTTGAAAAATACAAAAAGTGTGGTGTGTGCGTATTTCTTCCCTTGTGCATATTGTTCCATAATTTTGAAAATAAAAATTGCAAAAATCAAAATCATTAAAAATTTAACAATCAGAAAATAAAAAATTAGAAATAAAAAAATTTAAAAAAATTAAAAAGACAAAAATCTTGTAAAAAACTAAAAGTAGTGTACATTGAGATTCCTTTATTCTTTCATTGATTTATTTCATTGGATAGAATAACCTTGGGGAATTGTAGCCTCCCTGAGTTCGATCCTATTGCTATACAAGGTAATTAAATAGCAAAAATTTCTCTTGCTACATTTTTCTGTAATTATATGGGCTTGAGAAAAAAATATTTTTTGTTTGTTGCGAGATTTTTAGGGTTACGACAACAATGTATTTATTTTTATCTTGAATTTAAAAACCTTGAAAAACTCACTCAAGAAAATGGCATCGTTGTCAGGGAGAGCGTTCTTGTCATAGAGAGGAAACTTGGAGAGGAGCCTATTCTCCAAGATGAACCTATTCTTTGGGAGAGGAACCTATTCTCTAAGAGTGTTCTTGTCGCAGAGAGGTGCCTAGGCTCCAAGCCACCAGGTGACAGCGAGACAGCCCTCGTCGAGGCCATCACGATGTTCGCTTCCATTGGTGAGATTCATTTTAATATCTCGGTTTTAATCTTGGTAAATCGTAGCGTAATTTGTAGTTTAGTTTTTATTGTCATTTTCTCAATTTTTATTCGTAGATTTTAATCACAATTAATTGTCCTCATCGCATTTTATTTCGATCTGATTTTTTACTCACATCAAGATTCCTACATTTCACGTTCTATCTCTCACAACCTCTCACATGGGATCACGCATAGTGGTTGGATCTCTGGATCTTTCTCCCATCTCGACAAATATGTGTTTCCATTCACATCTTCCGTCCAATAATTGTGGACCAAGCCGTCGTGCTCATCTCCTCCTATGTTTGTGCAGAATAAAAAAACAATATATATATATATACATTGTTTTTTTCTTCCTAACATTTGATTACTGGATAAAAAAAATAACAAAATAATAAAAAAATAATAAAAAATATTTACCTTTTCTATTTAAAAGATAATAATAAAAAAAATTTCTATTTCCTTTCTATTTTTACACATGAAAAGAAAAATAATAAAAAAACACAACAGGCGTTGCCACTCATCCCCCAGCGGTGCCTGCTGCCCATCCACTTCCAGATTGTCATTCCTCTCTAGTCTGTCTCACTGTCACCAGCACTCAGTCGCTCCGCCATCAGAGCCCCTCCATTCCGCCTTATCATGCTCGAGCTGCTCTTGCGGCGTATGTCGCCGCGCGACACATCTCCTCCGCAAGATCTTCCTCCGTAGACTGACCAAAGGTGGTTGCGCCGCCCACCCAAGCCTCCAAGAGCCTCCACATCGCGAGCCCGTGCAGCTCACCTCTGCCCCATTTTTTGCGTGCCACCACCCAACTCGCTGCCTCCACCGACAACGAGCGCCACGCCCGTCCACCTCCACCCTTATGGAGCACTATCCAATCATCATGGGACAACCTTTCCTCGCATCTGCGAGAGCCATTATTGATTATGGATCAAGAGAGATTCGCTTCCGTTTTGATGTAGGGAGTGATGTGTTGATTACTACACCCATTATTGACCAGAAACCTGCATCCCCATGAGAATGTGCCCGTGTTAGCGAACCCCAAGGACCTTGACCTTGTTGATAATATCAGAGTTTCTTGTTGTATGATGGATGATACTGAGACCAAGAATTCCTCTTCAAGGAGGAAAACTCGGAAAGAATTGTCCTTGGAGTTCCCCTTCTGATACGTGGCGATGCATTTATGACATCCGTAGGATTTACACAATAGACACCCTGGAACAAAAGGTAGACTCTGAGACTAGACAGGATAGACATGATTTGACTACTTTCACTGATGAGTCCGTTCCTAACCACCTTGATTTAGATGAGACTGATAAAGCCCAATTTGATTTGATTGCTTTTATAAAGGAATTTGGACCTCTTGATGAAGATGATGATCCAGTAAAGGCTAGCCAGGCTGGAATTGATCTTACTTTTTCTGATAATGATTTCGAGCCTTTTTTACTTTGATATTTGCGAGACTTCCCAGGCAGGTCATGACCACACTACTTCCACTAACTGATTCATGCCTGCACACTCTGAGACTGTTGAGGATACATTCTTGTTCGATCCTGATCAGTTTATGTCTAATGATAACCCGAATATCGACCTATACCTTGTCAGATCCATACCTCAACTGTCCCGCATGAAGGTTCACTTTTGACCTTCTTGACCTTTGTACATCCATTACTTTTGTATATCCTTTCGTTTCATTCTTTCTTCTCCCATTTTATCATTCTTCCCTTTTCCATGTGTATATATGCTATACTTAGTATGTGCTTTATCCTAAGTATAGGGGGGTGAATGATTTATGTTGTTCATACTTGTCTTGTTCATCACTACTGTTGTTGCATGTACTTAGGGATACTATACCCTATGTATGGGGGGGGTGATGTTGTTCATATCATCTCTTTTGTGTTTTTATTATTCTATTCTCTCAATTGTCCCCCAACTTGTTGATATTCTATACTTAGGGCTATTCTACCCTAAGTATAGGGTGGCAAGTCGAGCTGTTGAGTCTGTACATTCTCTTCATCAATTTTCCCTTTTGTACAGTCTTCTATACTTAGGATTACTTGATCCTAAGTATAGGGGATCACCGACTTCTATTCTTTTCATCTTCTCTTCGAGTCGTTGTAACATAGGAGTCTTTTCACTTTTTTATACTTAGCACGAGTTATGTCTTCCTTTGCCGCTCTCTGATCACTATGAGAACATAGTTCGAGCTAAGTATAGGGGGGTGTCGTATATATTATATACATACTTCAGACAAAACTTGTACTTGTGATATAGGTATTATGGGGATATGTATTCATAAAACTCATGTGTATAAAAAACAATAAAAAAATAAAACAACAACAATAACAACAACAAACACACAAAAAATAACAAACAAATCCTTAAATATTCTTGTATATATTTTACTAACCCTTTTTCCTAAAAAACTACCAAACCAAAAATCTATAAAAAGTTGCTTAAAAAAACTCTTTTCACATGTGCATCATTTTTTAATTTCCAAAAACCTACAAAAAGTTCAATATTATAAATTTGTTTAAAAAAATGCTTTCTACATTATACAGATTTCTTGCATTTGCATGTTCATTTTTCAGGATAATATTTACATTTAAACTAAGTCTGTAATAAAATTGAAGAATGGCGCTTAGTTGGGAATTAATCCACTTAATTTCAGAGGAACCTTATAAGAACTAGAGTTAAGACTTTTCAGGTCCTAGTGGCTTTATTCTTTGAGTCCAGAAGACTATGTTCATATGTCCTCTTGTTTAATCTAAGTAGAATATTGAACAACACACACATGATTCTTTCAGACCGTGGCATTTCTTGGACAAGCCCTCTACATGTTGCACTTCATGGAGGAGGTAGTGAGGAGGTAGAATCTTTTGGCTTGGGGTTGCATATGAGGGTAGTACATCTAGGCGAAACCTCTCGTCCTCCTCTAGGGAGGGAAGTGCATCTCAACCTGGTTTAGCAATGTTGAGGTCTAACGACTGGATGTTGTAGGGTTGCACTAATGCTTCAAAAGAGGGATAGTCTACCAGCTCAAGAGGAAAAAGACCTTATGTACATGCTGCACCTTATATATATTTTCAAAAAAAAAAAGAGAAAAAGAAAAAATGTCGAATCTCTAAAAGTGGAAAAGCCAGATTGAAAAGTAAAGTGCCTGCCAAAGTGTATATACAAGTGAAAAAAAAAGAAAATAATAAGAGCTTCAAAGTCAAATTTTTGTAAGCTTGCAGCTGGATGACTTGGCTACACTGATCATGCATCCAAGCATAGGTAGCTACAATGGTTACCGTCCATTCTTTTCTCCATCTTCTCTTCTTGAGATGGTTGTACTTGAACTTAGAAGGGAATATCCCCTCTCCTCGAGGAAAGAGTTGCTAGACCGGGGACTAGAGTTACCTTGCTGAGGGAGGCTGTTTCTTTGCTACTTTTGAGTTTGGGAGCTATATTTCACTTATACCGTACAAGTAAAGAATCATAGTCATAAAAAATTTGTGGATGTCGACTTGTCCTGATCTGACTGTTGAGGAGACCTGAATAAGAGTCTTGTGGAACATATTGGTTGTTAGGTTTTAAATCCATTTCCCATTATAGTTCCTCCACACTAATAATCCAAAGATCTGATAGAGCTCCATACTACAATTTTATGAAGATAAGTTTCATACTCAGTATTGTCCTAATTGCTTTATTTTTCCTTTCTTTTTCTTTTATTCACTAATTCTTTTAAATAAGTGTTTGCTAAGGGACTAGCAAAGATAAAGCATAGAGGGATGATGAATCTGCATTTCATCATCTTTATTCATTTATTGCTTAAAATCCCTTATAAAACAA